>JAOTRH010000025.1:7644373-7672907 GCA_034768845.1 Heliamphora exappendiculata
ATTTGCAATGCTCGGTCTCATTTTATCCTGATTATTGTGTGTTTCAGGATCTTGCGACGAGGAAGACTATTGGTAGGAGTCGCGTGGAAGGAAGAGTCTACATCTTGGATGAGGTTCTTGGCCCTGTAGCTTGCTCCAGCATATCTACATCTTATTTTGATGTTCATTGCTGTCTTGGTCATCTCTCTGTGTCTAGTCTTAGAGTTTTGTGTCCAAATTTGAAGTCTGTTTCCCATTTAATTGTAAGTCGTGTCAGTTTGCAGAGCACTTGCGTGTGCCATATTCCCCGAGAATAAATAAAAGAGCTAGTCCCCCTTTTGAGATTATTCATTTCGATGTGTGGGGTCCGTGTCCTGTGATTTCGACATTGGGCTTTCGTTATTTTGTCTCTTTTGTGGATGATTATTCGAGAGTTACTTTTTTATATTTAATGAAGCACCGATCTGAATTATGTTCGCTCTTTACATCATTCTATGCGGAAGTGAAGAATCAATTTCATACTACCATCCGATGTCTATGTAGTGACAATGGTGGAGAATACTTTTCAAATCAACTGTTAACATTTCTTACACAGCACGATATCATTCATCAGTCATCCTGCCCAGATACACCATAACAGAATGGTGTTGCAGAAAGGAAGAACCGTCACCTTCTTGAGGTGACTTGTGCCATTATGTTCCATATGAAGGTACCGAAGCAATTCTGGAGTGAAGCTGTACTTACGGCATGTTACTTCATCAATCGGAGTTGTAGAGATCATCCCTTATATACTACATACTATCGTGGTTTACCGACTATTGTCCAGCAGGGTATTATATTGCCACAAATCTAGTATTTCATGAGAGAAAAAAACGCATTGAGATTGATTGCCATTTTTTATGTGCGGATTATCAGAGAGGTGTCGTGACTTTTGGGCCAGTTTCTACAGGAGACCAGGTGGTCAATATTTTCACTAAATCCCTGCCGGATTCGCGTGTCTCATATTTATGTAATAAGCTGGGCATGGTGGATATATATGCTCCAGCTTGAGGGGGGTGTTAGATATATATGTATCGCAGTAGTATTCTTATTATTATAAGTCTTATTCTATGTGTATGGGTGTAGGGATGTAATGGTGTGTCCTAACTTTATTATAAATAAGAGTACTCGCCTATCCTTTTGGGTACGACTTTTCATTATTTTTAACAATAATAAGGTACGAGCAACATTTAGCAGATGACGGTGCTTGTGTTCAGCAACACTATTTTGTTGTGACGTATGAGCACAAGTCGTCTGATGAATAATACCACGATCGACATAAAAGGAAGCAATAGTAGACTGCGTATATTCTAATACATTATCAGATCGAATTACTTTGATGGGCTTTTCAAATTGAGTAAAAATTTCATTATAGAATGTAAAGAGAGCATGAGGTAATTTAAACCGGTATTTCAACAAAAAGAACTAAGTCATACGAGGTAGTCATCAACAAAAATAACAAAATAAGAATATCCACTAGTATTTTGAGTTCGAGAAGAACCCCAGATGACCATATGGACAGCATCGAAGGACTCATACTGACGATGATGGCTACAACTGGGAAATGAACTACGGTGATGCTAATTGACAAGCTTCACACTCGAAACTAGACATAGAAGATAAGTTGGGGATGACCAATTTAAGCTTAGCCACCGAAGGATGGCCAAAGCGAAAGTGCCACTAAAGAGGTGAAATGGTAGCATTTAAGTCTGATGAAGTATGGGAGGGAGAACCAGAATCAATGTCAAGATAGTAGAGCCCGTTCTTCTCATGCCCCGAAGCAATCATCTTCTTGGTCTTGAGGTCTTGAAAGACACAAGAAGTAGGAGAAAAAGTTATGGAGCAATGTAGAGATTTAGTGATTTGACTAACCGACAACAATTTAAAGAAAAAATCAGAAATATAAATATTAGAAGGCAAGGCCAAAGAAAAAGAGGGATGAAGGACACCTTGCTCGTAAACCGGTCAAGATGTGCTATCAGCTAAGACTATATGATGCTTAATAAGAGTCAAATAGGAAAAAAGAGACAGATTAACACATATAAAAACTAGTTCCCGAATCGGTGATCCAAAATGGAGAGACAAGAGCCGCACATGCAATATTACCTGAATTAGCTAAAGTAGTAGTAGAAGAGGGAGGCTGAACATCACACAAGGTCTGAACAATTTCCGCTAAGCTGAGTATGGAGAACATCTTGAGAACTAGAAGAAGCCTTTGCTTCAGCTATATTAAATCAAGTTAGAGGAAATGAGGCCAAATCTAAACACAACCCAACAAGACCAAATCACGAAACCAGATTTGATCAGAATAACTTAATCGAGCAAAATCGAACCACGAAAAGGAGAATGCTGAAAACTAGTACAATTCGGTCTGTAATGATCGAACACATCTTGGCTAGGCATCTCCTTAATATTGATAGGTGTTTCTTTAGTTGTATCAAATTACTCCAAGGTAACCCAAACAAGAATCAACAACCAAATGTGATATAGATCGGATCAATAACCCAAAGAACAAAACTTGAACCAAGAACACAGTAGATGCAAAAATTACAGAATAACCAGCCAAAGAAGAGCAAGAAACCCTAGGCGCCGACCAAACCAAGAAGATCTAATGTGACCAAATCAAGAATCAACTAGTTTTGATGCAACAACAGCTCCGACCACCCTAGGCGCTGACCAAACTAGAACGAAAATGACATATGATGGCAAAAGACAACAGCGGCAAGCCAAGAACACCAGGCGTTGACCTCTTTAAAGCTCAAAACATCTCCAATAGAGTTGAATCATCCAATTGATACCCAAGGTGACTTCTAGGAGTGATTTTGGCACCTATATAACTGATCTCAACAGTTGACTGCGAAGTTCGTCTAAAACAAGAAGCTTCAAAACACCATTGGTCGACATTGATAGGAGCCCAAACAAGTGTGTCAGACCCTTAATTAGAGCAACAAACTGATCGGAACTCGTTAAAACCCTGTCCGCGATTCGTCCTGACTTTGGATCAACCAAAAAAAGATTGAATCTGTGAGAATATATTATTGGAGATATGTTCCCATTACTGAGATTGTCATAATATACTATCATTATTATTGATATTTTTCCATTATTGTGATTTATGTTCTTAGTTAATCTATTACCATTATTAGGATTTTTATAATCTATATATTTGATGTATTCTTTCATCGTAAATCAAGTCTTTTGGCTGAAGATGCAATAATAGTAGTCTTTACTTTGTTTGCGTATATGATATCGGAGCCCTAACCTTGCAGTCCATTGCCTTCTTCCCTTTTTTCGGCACCGGCGTCGTCGCCTCCTCCCTCTCGCGCCGACGATCCCCTTTGTAGTTCGCTCTTCCTCTGTAAACCTTCGCTACTTCGCAAACACTAACCTCTGAAAAGCCAGTGCACACCTTAGCCTTAACGCAAACCCTAGCCTCAACGCAAACCCTAGCTGACAACCCCGCCGACTCCAACGACTCCTTTTCAGCACTCGTCGATCTCCAAACCCTAGCCGACAACCCCACCGACCTCCAACGATTCTTTTTTTAGCACTCGCCAATCTCCAAAGCTCTAGCCACTACATCTCTCGCCTTTGCTGACCTCCGGTGATCCCTTTTCCAGCACTCCGATGACCACCTTAGCACCGACCATAGCCTCTCTTGGCTTGGTCGATTTCCCACGACCTCTTTTGGGACATTAGTGACTTCTGGCGACACAGCCGACCTCCGGTGTTACTCTGACGATCACCGGCGATCCCACCGAAGCTTCTCTCCACGATCTCCGGCCTCTCTTATTAGTTTGTGTTTGGTGCTATGGTGTGTGGCTACTGATTTGCTCCTGTTTGGTATTCGATATAATCCTGTTTGAACTATTAGCACTGTTTGGCAATATTGGTTTGTGGTTTCTTTGGTATTGTTTGGCTCCTGGTTTAACTATTGGCACTGTTTAGCTGCTTGTTCTTTCTTTTAGCTCCTAGTTCTCCCTTAGTACTGTTTGGCTTTTAGTTCTTATTTTTGGGTACTATTTGGAATTAGCTTTCGAATTAGTTTTGGCACTATTAGATCTTGCTTTTTGTGCTAGCTGACGAAAAATTGAAAGCTATAGTATCAGATTGCATGGAAATTCTTCACAATGAGCATGAGTTTCTCTTTTGACTCGAGACTTTAGATACGAATTCGGGCATGTGATTTGGGTTTTCTCACATTTCAGTGGTGCTTCAATCTCCTTAGTACATTATCTAGTTGAGCAGTTTCCGACCACATACCATGCAGGTACCATTTGGGCTCCAATCTCATGCATCTATTATGCCTACGTTCTCTTTAGGTTTGCATAGTTCTTATCTCACTAGTATTTCTCCCACTACTTGGATATTTGATACCTGTTCTTCTCATTATATGACACCTGACTTCTCCAGTCTTAGTCATTCTACTTCCCCCACTTCTCCAATTTCTATTTCTACTGCCAATGGTGCTTCTATGCAGGTTGTCTCTATTGGTTCTGTTATACCTTCTTCGTCCACTTCTTTATCTATACCTAATGTCTTTTATGTTTCCCAATTGACTATTAGTTTATTATCTATTAGTTAGCTTTTTGACTCTGGTTTTGCCGTCGTGTTTTTTTTCTCTGGTTGTGTTGTCCAGGATCGGACATCCTAGACACAAGTTGGGACTGAGCGTAGGGTTGGTGGTTTATACGTGTTGGAAAGTTTGCTTCTCCCTTTAGGTTCCTCCTCTGCGGCTTTATCTTATTTTTCTTTAGATTAGCACTCCTTTTTACCTTTAGCATTCTCGGTTAGGTCATCTGTCTAGTGACCGCCTAAAACAGTTAGTTCAGTTTGGTTGCTTGGGTAAAGTGTCCGCAAGCGACATTTCTGAATGCAGTAGTTGTAAACTGACAAAAATGTCAGCTCTATCATTTTCTAATAGTACTTCGCTCGCTACATCTCCTCTCCCCCTTGTTCATACTAATGTATGGGTTCCTTCTCCCATTACAACAAAAGGCGGGTCAGCGTATTATGTCTCCTTCATTGATGACTATAGTCGGTTTTGTTTTGGGTGTATTTGATGTCTCACAAATCAGATTTCTTTCGTATTTATCGTACATTTCATTTCATGGTTCACACCCAATTCTCTACAGCTATCAAAACCCTTCATTCTAATTTGGGTGGCGAATATTTTCTTACCGAATTCACTGACTTCTTAGCTACATCTAGCACTATTCACCAATCTTCATGTTCCGACACTCCTGCACAAAATGGTAAAACTGAAAGAAAACATTGACACATTCTTGACACCGCTCGCTCCCTTCTTCTTTCATCCTTTGTCTCTGCCACTTTCTGAGGCGAAGTAGTTCTTACTGGAGTGTATCTTCTTAATCGCATGCCTACGCCTCTTCTTTTTGGTATTTCTCCTTATGAAAAATTGATGGGTCACCCTCCCAATTACTCTTTGTTACGTGTTTTTGGTTGTGTTTGTTTCGTCTTTCTTCCCAAAAGAGAGCAGAATAAACTTAGTGCTCGTTCCGCTCTTTGTGTCTTCTTGGGTTATGGTATTTACCAAAAAGGATATCAGTGTTATGAACCTGTCTTTAAACACCCTTACGTCTCTCGTTATGTTGTGTTTCTTTAGCATTTCTCATATTTTACTCTACCATCTAAATATGCCCCTCTTCCCAAAGATGATCTAATTGTTATTGATCCTTTTCTGAATGATGTGTCTTCCGATAAGTTTACTCGTACTGTTGACGTTTTTGGCCTTCCTTTTCAGTCTCGGCTTTCCGCTGTTTCGTCTCTCCCATTACTCTATTCTCGTCGGCTGCCTCCCCCTTCTCAACACATATCCACTAATTTCGACACAATTCCACTTGTCTCTGTGGATCCTGATCCTCCTGAACGACGTTATCCTTTGCGTGCTCGTACTCCGTCGGTAAGACTTGGTTTTTTTAATATTTGCTTTTCACCTTCTTATCGTGTCTTTTTATCTGCTATTCATACTTACTTTGAGCCTCAGTCCTGTAAGGAAGCTTGTACTGATCCAAACTGGATCAATACCATGCACGAAAAATTAACTGCTCTTCAGAAAACTCGTACTTGGGATTTGGTTCCACTGCGTGCTTATAAAAACCTTATTGGATGTAAATGGGTTTACAAAGTTAAAACTCATTCTGATTGTTCTCTGAAACGCTATTAGGCCTTATTAGTTGCTAAGAGATTTTCTCAAGAGTATGGCATTGATTATGAGGAAATTTTTGCAACTGTGGCTAAGATGACTACAGTTCGTGCTTTGATCTCTGTTGTTGCCATTCATCAATGGCCTCTTTTCCAGTTGGATGTCAAGAATGTGTTTCTCAATGGGCATCTCAATGAGAAAGTTTATATGCGCCCTCCTCTAGGTCTCCCTCATCCTCCCAATATTGTTTGTCGTCTTCAGCGTGCCCTTTATGGTTTGAAATAGTTCTCTTGTGCTTGGTGTAAGCGTTTCCAGTCTACTGGGTTGATTATTTTGTTATTATACGTGGATGATATGATCATTGCTGGTTCTGATTCTACTACTATCTTTAAAGTGAAACAGGATTTGTTCTGTGCATTTGAAATGAAAGATTTGGGTCCTTTGCGATACTTTCTTGGTATAGAGGTTGCTTCTTCCCCCACGCGTTATCACTTCTCTCAATCTAAATATGCAACTGCGGTGCTCCACCGTGCTCGCCTCACTGATGATAAAGTCGTGGATACTCCCATTGAGTTGCATGCTAAGTTCTCTCCTTCTGATGGCGTTCTTCTTGAGGATCCCACTGTCTATCGCGAGCTGGTTGGGTGTTTGGTCTACCTTACTGTGGCTCGTCCTGACATTGTGTATGCCGTACATGTGGTGAGTCAATTTGTCTATGCTCCGTACTCCACTCATTGGGCAGCTCTGCTTCGCATTCGGCATTATGTTCGTGGCACTATTTCTCAGAGCCTTTTCTTTTCTTCGTCTTCACCATTGACACTTCGGGTTTATGCTGATGCTGATTGGGCTGGTGATGTCTCCAATCGTAAATCTACTACTGGATTTTGTGTATTTCTTGGTAACTCTCATTTCTTGGAAAAGTAAAAAAACAATTTGTCATTGCTCATTTTACTGCTGAAGCTGAATACCGTGCCATGGCTCATGCTAGTGCCGAGATTGTTTAGCTCCGTTGGCTCCTCTCTGATTTGGGTGTCTTTCTCTCTTCTCCTACTACTCTCTATTGTGATAGTAAGAGTGCGATCTGGATCGCTCATAACTCTGTATTTTATGAATGTACGAAGCATATAGAGATTGATTGTCACTTTGTTCGTCAACATCTTCAGCTTGGTACTATTGATTTCCTTTTCGTCTCTTCGTCACTGCAGCTTGCCGATTTCTTCACCAAAACTCACATTTCGGCTCGTTTTCTGTTCCTGCTTGACAAACTTTCTTTGCTCACCGGGCTCGCTTTATGAGTTTGAGGGGGGGGGGGGGTGTGAGAATATATTATTAGAGATATGTTCCCATTATTGAGATTGTCAGAATATACTATAATTATTACTGATATTTTTCCATTATTGTAATTTAATTTCACAGTTAGTTTATGTGGGGGATTAGGTTCCGACCAAGGTCACGTGGAGCACACGTGGAAGGCCGTGCAGCGCAGCAGTCCACACCAGTATGAGCCGTTCCTCGGCATGTCCATTTTAATTCGGGCAATATCCCGAGATATACAGTGTTATATCCGAGCTCTAGGGGCTTGAGGTGTGAGGGTTGAGCACAGCGAGAGTTCGATTTTCGAGCCTGGAGACATGATGCTCGGCACCTTTATGAGCGATGCTCGATAGTCATGGCCGAGCAAGACAAGACGATACCTGGGCCGAGCTTGGTGGATGACATCGAAGATCGTGTCCCGAGGTACACATGCCCGAGAAGTGGTACGATGATGAAAGATCGGTAATAAATAAGTCAACTCAAGGGTAAAATGGTCAAATAGGGGTGACTTAGCCTTAGCCCAAGTTAGGCCTGAAGCTAGACCTAAATACTGATGGACATCTAGACATGACAAAAGGCATTTGCAGAGATATCTTGCAGAGACATTCAATGATGACATTGATAAGTCACCATCAGGACATTAATTGCTATGCGTTGGTTAGAGAGAAGAGGTACAACCCGACTTGCTCGGGTCGAGTCGGAACCCACAGGCGGATCGAGTATATTTCTGCCTATAAATAGCTAATATCCTCAGAAGAAAAGATATGCTCTCTTTTCCTAAGCAAAAACTCTGCTGAAATTTACTCTCAAGCTCTTCCTTCTCTTTAAAACCCCTTTGCCTGACTTGATCGTTGGACGGTCCACCAGTATAAAGCCACCGGCGGGCATCTCACACTTTTCTTGTGCAAGCGTACATGTGGCATTCTCTCATGACGTCACATACAGCTTGGACGGGACCAGTAGATCCCTATCCTGATCCTCTACAACTTGGCACCGTTTGTGGGAATCTCCTAGAACACCTTCATGGCTAGTCGGGGGAACCATGACCTTGAAGAGCTAAGAGATCTGCATGCACCACGCGCAGAAGCATCGCATGCAACACATCGAAGGAGGGGACACCCAGTGGCCTCTGAAGTTCACGTTGGTGGAGCTAGGCTCAACCGAAGGAAAGAACGGACCCAGGTTAGGGGCTCCAATGACACAACGTCCTCTGCAGGAGTCTACCCCCCACGTTTCAACTTGCGGCAAGTCCTGGAGGGATACCAGGATGAGCTGAACAAGAGGGACGAGCAGCTGGACAAACTTCAACAGGAGCTCCACCAGATGGGCTCAAATGAACCAGCGAGGTTCGCCAGCAATAAGTCCCGAGCGTGAGCAATCTCGCGGGAGATCCAACCGCCGTGAGAAGTCCAATCGAGATGATAGGAGGGGCATTGTTTGGCCTCGGGCGAGCCGTAGTCCAGCAAGGAATCCTCGGCGTGATGAGGACCTTCAGAGGAGCCGTGTCTCAGGCTCCAAATGAAACAGACAGGGGCAAACATAGACCTCTAGCAACACCAATGAACCAGCCGAGCGCCTAGTGAGCAGAAAAGGCAGGTTGGCCAAGACCTTGGGCATGCGGAGGAGAAAGAAGAGCTCAAGTAATGGTTGAATCTTCAGCTCGATGGGAGACTACAGCAGGCCACAGGGAGGTCCACAGGGAGGTCGGCCCAAGACGTAGCTCGGAGGGCCCTGGAGTAGATCTTTGCCTCCCCTTTAACAAGGGAGGTGGACGGGGCAGATCCCCTCGGGAAGTTCCAAACCCCCAAATTCAATCTCTACGATGGGAAAACTGACCCTATGGGTCATATCCGACACTACGGACAGATGATGCCACTTTGGAGTGGGAATGATGCTCTCATGTGCAGGATGTTTCCGTCCAGCTTGGGCGAGGTGGCATTGCGTTGGTTCGACAAGCTTCCAGCTGGTTCAGTAGAAAGCTGGAGACAACTTGCCGAGTTGTTCGCAGCGAGGTTTATTACAAACAGCCGTTAACCCAAGGTAATCGATTCCCTGCTCGGATTGAGGAAGGCCGAGAACGAAAATTTGAGGTCATATGCTCGGCGATATTGGGAGACCTTCAATGATATAGATGACTGCAACGAGCAGCTCGCCGTGGCCTCCTTCAAGCTCAGGTTGGAGAAAACCCACAAGTTGAGGCACTCGCTGACCAAGAGGCCCGCTCAGAGCATGGCCGAGCTGATGTTGAGGATTGAGCAACACTCCAAAGTCGAGGAGGACATTGGAGGTGTGAGTAATGAAGCCCCTGCCTGGGAAGCGCTGAAGGGTGACCGGGTAGAGAAAAAGGAGAACAAGAAGGCCAGGAAGAGGCCTGATCGAGAAAAAGAGCGCCAGAGGCCGAACGAGGTATACGAGGTGGCGAACACGGTGTTTAAGGAGACCATCCACAAGCTTCTCAATCAAATCAAGGACAAGCCATGGTTCGTCTGGCCGCCCAAGATGTTTACTGACCCGAGTAAACGAGATGATAAGAAGCACTGCGCCTACCGTAGAGAGCACGGACACTATACTGACCGTTGCCGAACCTTTAAGAGGTTCTTGGAGGAGCAAGTCAAGGCAGGGAATCTCGGGCAGTATATCGACAAGGAGAAGACCCGGGCTGAACAGCATGCTAAGGCCGAACAAGATAGAGGGGCAGATGAGCCCGTGGGAGTTATTAACGTCATTCATGCAGCCCCTAGGCCGGAGACAGTGAATGAAGCAAGGGGTCAAGGCCGGAAAATAGCACATCGCGAGATTATGCAGACCTAGCTCGAGCACGGTGAGCCGAGTAGAAGGAAGTATCCGAGCAATGAGTTCCTAGCTGGAGATTTGACTTTCACCGATGCCGACCTAGAGGGGGTTGAGCACCCTCACAACAACACGCTCGTTATAACCCTCCGGATTGGGAGGTATGACGTAAAGCGTATCCTGGTCGATCAGGGGAGCTCGGCGGAGGTAATGTACGCCGATCTCTTCTACAAATTAGGGTTCACGAAAGAGGACTTGCAGAAATGCCATCCCCTGCTGGTCAGGTTCAATGGTTAGCCCACCCTACCAATGGGAAGAATCACGCTACCAGTCAGGGCGGGCTCCAAGCTTAGGAGTATCGAATTCTTGGTGGTGGACGTCCCGTCGCCTTATAATGCCATAATGGGAAGGACCTGGCTTCATCAACTCAAGGCCATTCCTTCACCTTACCATCAGGTTTTAAAGTTCTCGACCACCAGGGGTATAGAATGCATCAGGGGAGATCAGGCAGCGACCAGGCAATGTTTTATAGTTGCCATTCGAGGTAAAGAAGCCTCCTCTGGCGACGAACAGATGTGTTGTGGAAGTACAAGACAGACCACTTCTTGATGACGTCGGAAAAGCACTAGCAGAGAAGGTGGTGGAGCCACTAAAGAAAGTCATGCTGAATGAGGAAGACCTTGATCGGTTCTTCCTGCTCGGCATCCACATGGCCGAGCAAGATGAGTCCGCTCTGGTGAGCTTTCTTAGATCGAACGTCGAGGTCTTCGCTTGGACTCCTTACGAGATGCCGGGCATTGATCCCGAGGTAATGGAGCATAAGCTAAATGTCAACCCTACACACAAGCCCGTTATCCAACGCGGGAGGAGGTCTTCAGCTCAGCACACAGAGGCCGTTGTCGAGGAAGTTGAAAATTTGCTCGAGGCGGGAGCAATAAGGGAGGTACAGTACCCGCAGTGGCTGTCTAACACGGTTGTTGTCAAGAAGAAAAATAGGAAGTGGAGGGTCTGTGTCGACTTCACTGGCCTGAACAAAGCCTTCCCCAAAGATTCTTTCCCACTCCCCAAAATTGATTAGCTAGTGGACTCGGCAGCCGGGCACGGGACCATGAGTTTCCTGGACGCATATAGGGGCTACCACCAGATTGCTCTGAACATGGATTATCAAGAGAAGACCAGCTTCATCACTCCCAGAGGTCTTTATTGCTATAAAGTTATGCCGTTCGGCTTGAAGAATGCTGGGGCAACTTATCAGAGGTTGGAGACCAAGATATTCCAACCAATGCTAGGTCGGAGTATTGAGGTTTACGTCGATGATATGGTGGTGAAGACTGAGCAAGAACGAGACCATTTGGCCGATCTGAGCAGCGTATTCGATGTACTGAAGGCCTATAAACTCAGGCTCAACGCGTCGAAGTGTGCGTTCGGTGTGCAATCGGGCAAATTCCTGGGGCACCTGATCAGCAGAAGAGAGATTAAAGCTGATCCCGACCAGATAGCTGCAGTACAGAACATACAGCCACCAAGAACTATTCGAGAGATACAACGATTGACTGGAATGGCAGCGGCACTGAATAGATTCATCAGCCGATCATCAGATAAGTGCTATCATTTATTTCAATTGTTGAAAAAGGGCAAGAATTTTGTCTGGGGGGAAGAGTGTGATCAGGTGCTCCAAAATTTGAAGGAGTACCTGACCTCGGCTCCTCTTCTCTCCAAGCTCTTGTTCGGAGAAGAGCTATACATGTATCTTGCAGTATCCGAGCATGCAGTTAGTGCCGTTCTGCTCAGAATGGACGTTGCCGAACAGCTCCTGGTCTACTACGTCAGCCACACTTTCCTTGATGCCGAGACTAGATACTTGCCCTTGGAAAAGCTAGCATTGGCCCTGGTCATGGCATTTCGAAAGCTGGCACAGTACTTTTAGACCCACAGGATCATTGTTCTAACTGCACACCCTCTCAAAGTCCTGCTGCGCCGAGCTGACCTATCTGGAAGGATTGCTAAGTGGGGAGTGGAGCTCAGAGAATACGACATTGAATTCCGACCAAGAACAGCAATCAAATGTCAGATCCTCGCAGATTTTATTGCTGAATTCTCCAAGACGAGCACACAGTACAGCTTGGACTTAACCCCACTCGAGCCCGAGCTGGGGGGAAGGATGACCGGACAGAGAAAAGGGATGGGGAAGAAAATAGGGCATCCAACGCCAAGTCCCAATCAACCATACTGCAAGCGTGGAGGCTATTCACTGATGGTGCTTCAAATCAGAAGGGCTCTGGAGCAGGAGTGGTCCTCATTTCCCCTAATGGATCAGTGATAGAACACTCAATAAGGTTGGGATTCCCAGCCTCCAATAATGAAGCCGAGTATGAGGCGCTACTCGCAGGGCTTAGGAGTGCCGAGCTCTTAGGCATCAAAAAGTTAAAAGTTTTTTGTGATTTACAGTTAGTGGTCAACCAGATGACTGGGCAATACAACGCTAGGGACGACAGGATGGCTGCCTATCTCTCTATTGCACTCGAGCTGATCAAGGGCTTCGAAGAAGTACAGATTGAGCAGGTCAGCCGAGAAGGCAACTCTCATGTCGATGCTCTGGCAGCCCTGGCCTCTGCGACCGAGCTCGGACTGAAGAGAACAGTGGAAGTGCAGAAGCAGGAGAGCTCAAGCATTGACACCACTGCTCGGCAAATATGTGCGATTCAAGAAGACCAGGAGCCGAGCTGGATAAACCCTATCGTCAGTTTCCTCAGCAATGGCCAACTTCCCGAGGACAAAAAGGAACTGCACAAGATCAGACATAAGTCTGTACGTTTTTGGCTATCTCCTAAGGGTCAGTTATACAGAAGATCTTTCGCAGGGCCCTACCTATTATGCATTCATCCGAACAGAGTCCAAGACTTTCTGTTCGAGCTTCATGAAGGGTATGCGGGGACCACACTGGGAGAAGGTCCATGGCACACCGAGCAATGAGCCAGGGCTACTGGTGGCCCTACATGCAAAAGGACGCTCAATTATATTCGCAAAAGTGTGAGAAGTGCCAGAGATTTGCTCCCTTGCACAGGTAGCCAACCGAGGAACTCAGCCCGATCACCAGCCCATGGCCCTTTGCTCAATGGGGACTGGATATTGTCAGGCCATTGCCTAAGGCACCCGACAACAGAAAGTTTCTAATTGTCGCAATAGATTATTTTTCCAAATGGGTAGAAACTGAGCCCTTGGCCAACATCAGAGATGTGGACGCTAAGAGGTTTTTGTGGAAGAATATCATCACCAAATTTGGTATTACGCGTGCCATTGTTACAGACAACAGGAAGCAATTCGACAGCAATCTGTTCAAGATATTCTGCTCGGGCCTGGGCATAAAGATTTACTTTTCAACGCCTTCGTTTCCCCAGAGAAATGGTCAAGAAGAAATCTCGAACAAGACACTCCTTTCAGGGCTGAAGATAAGATTAGAGAAGTCCAAAGGAAACTGGGCGGACGAACTCTCCTCCGTGCTATGGGCCTACCGGACAACTCCTAGAAGTTCCACTGGGGAGACTCCATTTGCCATGGCCTACGGCTTAGAAGCAGTTATCCCCTTGGAGGTTGGCGTGCTTACGATCAAAACTGAAGCCGAATCCGGGAATAATGACCTCAGCATTGCTCGAGAACTGGACCTGGCCGAGAAAAAAAGGGAGCGGGCTCTGGTCAAGCTGGCATCCTACCAACAACAACTTGTAAAGTTTTATAACAGGCGGGTGAATCAGAGGAGCTTCCAGGTTGGCGAGTTGGTCCTCAGGAAGGTCCTCCTTAATACAAAGGTTCCCTTAGACAGCAAGTTAGGCCCAACCTGGGACGGGCCATACAGAGTCACGTCAGTTGCTGGCACGGGAGCATACAGGCTTGAAGATATGCAAGGAAAGCAGATCCCCAGGCCATGGAATGCCCAGAATTTACGAAAGTTTTACCATTAAAGTGTCAGTTGTAAATCTGTTCGGGACGATGAATAAAAAGGATTTTTAATGTTTCCGTGCGCAGTCTTAAAGAATCTCATGAAAGCCCTAGCTCGGCTAGGCACAAAAAGTCCCGGTGACTTAAAGTCACGCCTGGGCAAGAAAGTCCTAGCTCAGCTAGGCACAAAAAGTCCCGGTGACTTAAAGTCACGCCTGGGCAAGAAAGTCCTAGCTCGGCTAGGCACAAAAAGTCCCGG
Source organism: Heliamphora exappendiculata (assembly GCA_034768845.1). NCBI lineage: Eukaryota > Viridiplantae > Streptophyta > Magnoliopsida > Ericales > Sarraceniaceae > Heliamphora > Heliamphora exappendiculata. The sequence continues at coordinate 7,658,857 of JAOTRH010000025.1, forward strand.
TGACTTAGTCACGCCTGGGCAAGAAAGCCCTAGCTCGGCTAGGCACAAAAAGCCCCGGTGACTTAAAGTCACGCCTGGGCAAGAAAGTCCTAGCTCGGCTAGGCACAAAAAGTCCCGGTGACTTAGAGTCACGCCTAGGCAAGAAAGCCTTAACTCGGCTAGGCACAAAAAATCCCGGTGACTAAAAGTCACGCCTGGGCAGGAAAGCCCTAGCTTGGGTAGGCACAAAAAGTCCCTGTGACTAAAAGTCACGCCTGGGCAGGAAAGCCCTAGCTCGGGTAGGAACAAAAAGTCCCTGTGACTAAAAGTCACGCCTGGGCAAGAAAGCCCTAGCTCGGGTAGGCACAAAAAGTCCCTGTGACTAAAAGTCACGCCTGGGTAGGAAAGTCCTAGCTCGGTTAGGCACAAAAAGTCCCGGTGACTTAAAGTCACGCCTGGGCAAGAAAGCCCTAGCTCGGCTAGGAAAAACAGGTCTCAGATGGCTTATAATCATGACTGGCTAAGAAAAAGTCCAGCTCAGCATCCTGACAACCGAGCAGAAAAAACCCAAGACGTCCCTGAAGGGCTTGGTAATTTTGAGATTTCTATATCCCATCGCTGGGGTCACTAGTGTTCGGGTATTGTTAAGACAGAAGTGTTCGGATATCGTTGCAAAGCGAGACGAACATTAAAATGGTCAAAGCCCTAGCTCGCCTAGGCACAAAAGCCTCGGTGACTTATAAGTCACGCCTGGGTAAGAAAGCCCTAGCTCGGCTAGGCACAAAAATTCCGGTGACTTTTAAGTTTTGCCTGAACAAGAGAATCCTGGACTGGCGGCAGAACAAGTCTCAGACGACTTGCAATCCTGACCAGGCTAGGGGGAGTTCAGCTCGGTTGGACAACATCGGTTTGACAGAGCAGCAAAGCCGTTAACGGACCATGAAAGTGAAGCAAATCATAAGGTTCAGGATTGCTCGGCAAATCTTATTCTTGGGTCTCAAGGGGACGTGCTCGGCAAATCATAACATTTTGACTAAGCAAAAAGACTTACTCAGTTTTACTACCGCTTGAATTAGTTAAAAATGTTCGAGTGATCTTGTAAAGCAGCTACTAAGCATAATGACTTGATGCAAGCCAAGTATAGTTGAAGACTCCCCGACCTCGCCTAGTAGTTTGAGGCCGAGCCTTGTGTACTTATATAAGTAGAAACGAAGAAGATGTAGGTGCAAGAGCATTACAAGTATAACGGAAGCGTCCATCTGAACAATAAAACTTCATTAATTGAAAAGAGGATTACATGCGGAGCAAGGGCGTGCCGACCTCACAAAGAAGGATAAGGCCGTGCACTGCCAACTAAAAAAAAGAGCAAAAAACGAATAAAGAGAATCAAAAATTTGAAGACACAGTGCGGGCGGACCCAATAAGGGGATCAATTGCTTCTTCCCCCTGATCTGCTCCTTGCTCCGGGACAGCCGGCCGTTCAGCTTCACCAGCAGCAAAGTCCTGCTCTGTGCCGTTGTGCTCGGGCTCATCATCCTCAAGAGTGAGGTCAACGGGCACGTTTAGATCGGCAGCCCTGGTTTCGGGCCACAAGGGCTCAAGCTCTTCGAACTCGTCCATTTGCTCAAGCAGAGGAGGTGGAGGAACCTGATCAGCTGATTGAGGAGGAAGAGGGGCCGTTGAGAGAGAAGCCACCTCTACTACTGGACCAGGGGCAGCTGCTTGCCCAATAAGATGGGAGAGTTGAGCCGGGAAGGGGATCGAGGGTTGTAGCCATGGAACCACCCGGTGAAGATGGGAGTCTTCGGGGACTGAGGAGGCTTTCAAGGCTGCGTCCCACCCAAGCTTTAACAGGGGGTTCTGCAGGCTCCTGACCTGAGCCTCATACACATCCCCAGCAGTGTTGAACCCCTCATTGTACTTCTCCTGCGAAGCGTGCTGGTTCTGCTCTTTGAGGTCGGCGACCGTCTTAAGCAACTCCTCCTTGGCCTTCGTTGCCTCCTCGAGCTGGCCGAGGACTGAGGCGAGGTTGGCCTCGTACTCCTTTATCAAGTCCAGAGCCTGAGTGGCTCGGATCTCGGCGCCCTCCTTCATCTTCATGGCCTCCTCAACCTGGGCCTGGAGGATCCTATTATCCTCCCTGAGCTTCAGGGCATCCACCTCCAAGAGGTCGTATTTCTCTTGGACACGGCTACACCGCTCGGCAGCCTCGACTTCCATCTGCAAGCCCTGCACAATCAAAGAATAATAAGCTCAGGAGATCAAGACTAAAAGTTTAAGTATTTGAAGTTCAGCTTCCCAACCTACCACTATTATATGTTGTGCTGCCTGCTTCGCGATGGAGGCGTTCGGGAGCTTCTGGTATTCGGCTTTGTCTCGCGGAAGGCAGAGACTCTTGGCCAGGGCCCATGCAGCCTGGTGGTTCTCCTGCACCGAGTCTTGAGCGGTGAGGGGTCTACCACGGCAGGTGGGGGAGAAAGAGAGAGGTGTTAATACCTCTTTTGTTTCTAGACTGTCCTAAGCTGGGCGCTGGGACAGGACGGGAGGATCGCCCTCGATCCGTCTCCTGATATGGCGCTCGACGATCTCCGAGGCAGTGCTCCTCCGTTTTTGTTGCCTTGGAGGGGGTGGAGGAACCATAGGAGCAACCAGAGCCAGTGGGGGAGGCGGCACGCCTATTGCGGTATCTGGCATCGAGGCCTGGGTGCTCGGCGCAGAAGTCGTGGTCGGAGGAAGAGCCGAAGGGAGTGTCGATGCTAGATCACCGAGCAAGAAGCTCACCAGATTCCGTTGCGTCATGTCTGGAGTCCTTCTAGAAGAACCTGATCGGCTGGATGATGCTCTGGAGGATTGAGCCCGGGAGGTGGATGCACCTGTGCTCGGATGATCTTCACCCTCGGCCTCTTCTGGTTGGCCTTCGACCGGCTCTAAGCGACGCCCGAGCTCATCGGGGCGGATGGGTTGGCCGTTGAACAACCTCTTGATGCTCCGAACAGCGTGATCCCAATCGAGCACGCGTCTCAGGTGATCGATATTGACTCGACCATCCCTCCGATCTCTCCTGTCTCGGGCAGCGATAGTATTGCAGTACGCACCTGAAAATGATTATGTCAGATCCGAGCGAATAAACAGGATAACGAGCAATGTTTAATCGAAAGGCAAGGGGAAGGAGTTCGGGTACCTGGGGATCCTGGCCTAGTCGGACAAAGCCTTGGACGGGGGTCTTCATCTCCAGGGCCGACTACCAATTCCCTTCGACCACAAAAAAATCCTCTAAATCCCGCTTGTGGGAGTTCTTCAGCTCAAGCACTATGTTCCTGCCTTCCTTCGCCTTTAAATAGTACTTGTTGTGACCCCGAGATGTCTCAGAGATGGAGTAGCAGTACTGGATCTCCCGAACGCCGAGATTGGCGCCCATGGCGCGATTCAGTAAAGCCACTCCTATCAAGATGGAGTAGACATTGGGGGTAAGCTGCGCAGGGCACAGCCTGTAGAAGGCAAGGGCCTCCCTCACAATGCTGGGGAGGGGGAACTCCAACCTGGATTCCAAGAGAGCAACCAAGGGAAAAACAGCAGCCCCTCGCTCCTTCGTGGTCCATGTCTCAGTTGCACTAGCTTGACATATTGACACGTCGCCAGGAATGGCCCTAGCTCGGCGGAGCTCGGCCAAAGCCTCAGGAGTGTCAATGTATCGAGCCAGCCTCCCCATTTTGTCTTGAGGCAAAAAAAAAAAAAGGGGTGTGGAACATTTTTAGTCACATACATACAGTTGCGGGAACTTCCCCAGTGACACCGCTACCACCGCGACGACGGCGGCACCAGGGCATGTGGGGCGTAGTTCTATGAACCTAGCCCCCACCGCGGCGGCTTTGGCCACAGTTTCTCATAAAGAAAGAAGAGCACGAGGGATTATCTGTTTATATTGACTACCCAGGCAGTACCACCGTTGTCGGTGGTGGTAGCAATGGCGCCAGGGCACTGGGAACCACCGGCAACTGTGGCAGAGGCGGCGTAGCCGTTCTTAGGCAGTGAAGAACGAAGACAAAATGGGAGAATAAGAGGCTAACCTGAATGAAGTAGGGTTTGCAGAGGTCTCTACCGCCGGGGTTGAGGAAGTTGTAGTTGCCGGAGAGTTGCCGGAAATCGTCTGGACTTCGGAGATGCAGCTGGTTCGTAAAAGAGAAGAAGGGGAGCATACCCTCCCCCTTTTATAGCTTCCTACGTATTTTCAAACGAAGCGCCAAGAGACAGCAGTTATGGCGCGTGTCCCGACACGCGCCGTGTGCATTTAATGTGCATTCAATGTAAAACGGCGCATCCGGCTCGAGCATCTTCGTCCAAACAGATCACAACGGTCGGCACGATAGCATTGATGTTCGGATCAATAGGCCGAGCAACGCTCCTCGTCGGATTAGTATTTTCGACCAAAGCCTCATGCTCGGACTTGACAATCCGAGCAGATTACCACAATTAAATCAAATGATTGACATTTATTGAAACGACGGCCGACATTCCAGTGGCGTTCCAGTACCCAAGGTACAGCTAAGGCCGTATGCATTCAATGCACGCATTAAATGCGTAGCAGAACCGGTAGGGGTTCAACACGTGGCGGAAAAGACAGTTAAGCGACAGTGTGTCAGCGAAGCTTGCTGAACAAGCCTCCCGACCGAAAAGCAAATTAACAAATCGAGCAAAGACATTACATCACCTCACAGCTGCTCGAGTTTCCGAGCAACAGCAAGATGATGGGGGCAATTGTGGCGGATCAGGTTCCGACCAAGGTCAAGCGGAGCACACGTGGAAGGCCGTGCAGCGCAGCATTCCACACTAGTATGGGCCGTTCCTTGGCATATCCATTTTAATTCGGGCAATATCCCGAGCTATACAGTGTTATATCCGAGCTCTAGAGGCTTGAGGTGTGAGGGTCGAGCACAGCAAGAGTTCAGTTTTCGAGCCAGGAGACATGATGCTCGGCACCTTTATGAGCGATGCTCAGTAGTCATGGCCGAACAAGACAAGACGATCCCTGGGCCGAGCTTGGTGGATGACATTGAAGATTGTGTCCCGAGGTACACATGCCCGAGAAGTGGTACGATGATGAAAGATCGGCAATAAATAAGCCAACTTAGGGGTAAAATGGTCAAATAGGGGTGACTTAGCCATAGCCCAAGTTAGGCCTGAAGTTAGACCTAAATACTGATGGACATCTAGACATGACAAAAGGCATTTGCAGAGATATCTTGCAGAGACATTCAATGATAGTTTTTATAAGTCACCATCAGGACATTAATTGCTATGCGTTGGTCAGAGAGAAGAGGTACAACTTGACCTGCTCGAGTCGGGTCGGAACCCACATGTGGATCAATTATATTTCTGCCTATAAATAGCTCATATCCTCAGAAGAAAAGGTATGTTCTCTTTTACTAAGCAAAAATTCTGCTGAAATTTACTCTCAAGCTTTTCCTTCTCTCTAAAACTCATTTGCTTGACTTAATCGTCGGAGGGTCCACCGGTATAAAGCCACCGGTGGGCATCTCAACGATTTCTTGTGCAGGCGTACATATGGCATTCTCTCCTGACGTCACAGCCAGCTTAGACGGGACCAGTAGATCCCTATCCTGATCCTCTACAGTTTATTACCATTATTAGGGTTTCTATAGCCTATATATTTGATGTATTCTTTCATTGTAAATCAAGCCTTTTGGCTCAAGATGCAATCATAGTAGTCTTTACTTTGTTTTCTTACAGAATTGACTCTTTTAGAACTTTGTATACCTCTAATCGGCACCTATGGAATGAGAAGAAGCCATTGATCGAGATTGAAACAACTGCAAACGAGATGTGCGAAGAAAACCCTAAGCGGCGCCAAAAATCCCAAAATAATTCGAAAAAAATATCAAACAATTGAGAACAAGAAGGAAAAAATCATGGAAATACAGATCGGGACTAGTTGATCATCTGGGAAGATTTTTGTTTTTACAATCACGAATTCAAAAAAGAAAAACACAGGAAAAAAAAAGAAAGAATTTAGAATTGGATCGGGATGTTCTAATATCAAGTTAAATAGTAACATAGCGGTTTAGGGTTAAAAGATAAGAGGAAGAAGAAGAGAGAAAGACAGAGAAAATATTATTAGAATAATAATGATGCTTAACATTAAACTTTACATCACATTAATATTTATATAAGAGACACCAAGTTAATTACAAAACGACCCTAACATACATAAGTAATTATCTAACAAACCAAATGCATTAGAAATGGTCACTGGTAGGTGTTCTATGTTCCATCATCTTTCATTCTATCATCATTCTACTCGTGGTTTCGCTGAACTTTTATTATTCCTATTTAACCTAAATTATGTCACGTGACATTTTTGGATGGGTCCGATAAGTTCATTCAGAACAAAAGCATAAAGATAATGAGTTCATGCATATCCTTGGTGTAAATCAATTTTTAATTGGGTTTATTTGTTTATTGCCCTACTATTTTCACGTTAGTTACAATACTCTACACTTTTCTTGATTGGCAATAAGAAAAGTAAATAAAATGGTACGCCTCTCTCCACACCTACGTGCCCTAATCATATTTATATCCAGTTGGCATTTTGATAATCTTTTCTGCATTAAAATCATTGTCATTATCTCTCTAGGTAGGAGTGGAGCTAAGATTCTTAAAATGGGGAGGGGCTATTTTATATATATATATATATATATATATATATAAAACTTCTGTATGAGTTTTCAAAGAAATCCTTCCTACAATGGGGAGCTTTTTAAAATTTTGATCTTACTATTTTTCTCCAGTTCTTCATTAAAAAAGGGAAAAAAAAAAAGAAGGAGAAGAAGAAGAAAGCCTATTTCACTTTGCCAAATCATTCTTTGGTTGTTTTTTTGTTTTTTTGTTTTTTCTGCCTTTTCCAGTACAAATACAACTTCAATGGTAAACCGCCTAGGCATAAGCTAGGTTGACTTTTATAAACTATTGCATTGGGTCATAGTCCTGCCAAATTACTCTTCCTCAATTTTCATTGTAAGTTTATTGCAAACAAGAATCAAAATCTTGTTTAAGTGGATCGTTTTGGTTGGCTCAAAAAATAGAAACACTTTGGAAACATGATGGAAACCAAGTATAAAATTGACAACATATTAAAACATGAGCTTTAGTGTGTGTGTGTGTATACTATATATTGTGTGTCTAAGGCTAATAATAAACAAACGAACATGTTTAAAGTCTATACGCTCATTTTAAAGTATAAGACTATAGAAACTGCACTAGAATTGAATTAATGTTAGTACCAAATGCAAATACTTAAGAAGATAAAATAGTGTCAAATATTTAATTGCTACATGAAATCATCTAGGGATTAAAAGAAATCAAATATAAGAAGATGAAAATTGCTAACGAAGTTTTTTTGGGTAACATTATAAAAAGTGTACTTTGCGCTAACAAAAAATGAGAATAAGTGATTTAACCATATGGTTGTTTTATCTAGTTCTCGTTATTTCTCTTCTTCTCCTTTCTAATTTAATAGATTCTTAATAATTTAAGGTTTTTGCCACTCTCAACCCCCTCCGTGCCCCCCTAGCTCTCTACCTAAATAATCAAATAGAAATAAACATTGTTGGATATTCCTAATAAATGTTGAAACAACTACTTGTTTTGTAGGTTTTGTAGTGTTCTAGTGAAAACATTAATTTGATATTTCACTGATTTTTCGTTTTGGATTTCTAGGAAACAGAAATGTTTTGGCCGTTTCAATGTAAACGATACACTTTTTCCTAGTTGCAAAAAATATTACCTATGTTCTTAGAGTTGGGTACTCCTGTGTTTTTCCTCCATTTATCAAGCATCCTCTTCCTCTATGAAATCTTGTTAAACAAATTAGATAACTAGATTGCTCTTTCATGGTTTAGACTCTAGAGACCTTTTTCCCTAATGAGCAACAAAGAAATCTAATTAAACAAAGAATAAAGACACAGCAGCTGAAAGAGGACAAGTTCATCTTTCTCCAAAGCTTTTCATGGTTTCATCTTTTTCATAGGTTCCTTTAATTGTATGCTTATGGAATCATTGTTATTAAATAGCTGCTTGAAACAACTCTCCACTCTTTCTGCTTTGCTAGCACTCTCTCATCTGCCCCCTAATAGGATTAACATAAGATAAAGGATCATCATAAGCTTTTAGTTCAGCCTCCCAAACAGTTTTCTTAGCTTCATCTTTAGCTACTTTAATTTTTGAAATTTTTCGTTGCTGCTAAACCTTTAACGCAATCAATTAACAAAAATAAGATTAAAACATTAGGGCGATAATCAGAGAGCTAGAATAAACTCAAAAAGTAGCTTACACACACAGGCCCCAATCACAAAATAAAGGGATGGAATGAAGCTGCTGTAGGAGTCTATAACTTCCACACACACACACACACACAAAAAACCCTACAAAGCTGCTTGATACAGGCTAGAACAACCCTTTATAAGGACATTGCTTGCACCTTCTCAATCAAAGTAGTAGCTTGTTTGCTCAACTCTTCAATCTCACTCCGATTTTGATTCCAATTAACGTCATTGTTCCTTTCAATTGGTGGATCAATACACCAACATTGGTTGCATCTCTTTGTCCCCTCCCTCCTCTTCTACCCCTCTCTCTTTGAGCTATTTATAGAAGCACATTAGCAAAGTACCGTAGTTGGTACAGTATCAGATCTTAGTCATATTGGAATATTCTCTTGCTACCAACTATAAATCCTCTAAATGCTCTGCATCAGTCCCTCTAGGTGACAGAAAACTTAACATCAATTTGGAACCATTCCCACTTGAATGGTCTCCTCAATAAGGCACCAAACGAAGAATCAGATGTCGTAATGTGGCTAAGAAGCTCAAGTCCGTTTGCATCATCGTTACCATGACTCCTATGATCTCACACCTGCACCAAACTGATGACGCGTTCTCAGTTAATATTGAGAATTTGTTATGAACTAAAAGCGTGCAGGACTGTGAGCAGAGATGAGACAAAAGTCGGACCAGGGGTACCCAACAATGATGATGATGAACAGAATTACAATCAATCTATATGTGCTTTGGGCATGAAAAAACTGATTTTTGATCTATCTAGACAGCGCTTTTATTATCATAGTAGGGAGGAGGAGACAAAAATGAAGCAACCAATTAGAGAGAAGCCTACGATAACTATTCCGACAACTGGCAATAGTTTGTTGTGGTAGCATGTAAAGACCAGGGGGTTTGCGTGGTGGTTGAAGCACCTCCCCTACTAGGCATGATGCCTAAGTTCGAGTCTTGCCATTGCGAGTTCCAGCTTCTCCTTACTCATCCCTTTTTATCGATTGAAAATGAAAAATAAATAAATAAATAAAAGTTATAGTAAATTCTAATTGTATTAGAATTTTCTATAAGTTCTAGCTTCTTCTTACACACCTCCTTTTACCTTTTGTAAATAAAAAATAAATAAATAAATAAAAATTATAGAAAATTCTAATCGTATTAGGAAAGGAATGATATATATATATATATAATCCTTACAACCAAAATTAATTAACAAAATACTTTCTTAGCTTCAAGTGCGCCATAACATTTCCAGTATTTTTTGATTTTGTCTTTTGTGGAAATCTTTTTTAATTGCATTTATCTGATGTGTAAGCTTTGATTTTTCAGTTATTGGAGAGACAACAACTTTCTTATCCCCTGATGGGCTGACTTTTCTTTCAAATGGGGAATGGTAAAGACCAATTATGTGCATATTATATTTATAAGTCTTGTGTGTAATCAGATTTGCAAATGTTTTTGTGCATGTTATGAATCTTATGCATACTAACACTCATGAAGAAGTTTTCCCCCCTGTTTTTACACGGCTTCCAAGTAAAATGAGTTGGAACAAATAAGTTGCAAAAAGTTGGGCCAATCTGATTTGGAATAGGTGCTGGCTTAAGTAAAAATGTCTAGGTAATTTGGTAACCTGGTTAAAGCAAAGAGAAAATTTAGGAAAGGATTTTCTTTTCTTTTCCAAATATCATACAGCTCAAATCTTTTTTAATATGGGAAAAAAATGAAATTCACCCTGAACTCAGTAAGCAAATCCACAATCTTTTATTGAAGTTCATTGTTCAATTTGAAGGAAAAGTAATTCAACTAACAAATAGAAGCCTCTACCTTGTTGTCTATCATTTACCACACCAAGATAGCTTTAGCATCATTCTTATCAGTAAATTCTTGTTGATATAAGATATCATAGCTATGCACCAAAAAAATGAAAACAAAAAACAAAAACATAATTTAATAGCTTCCAAACACTCATTGCAAGTCAAACTTCATATTGAAGTTCAAAATAAGGATATATATGCCATCATTCTTGTTTGGAGATTCTGCTGAGTTCAGGTGACATCCTTAAAAAACTACACTTGAGAGAATTGTTATGACAATGCAGCAAAAATGTTGGACATGAAAGACAAATGTGCCAAACACATGAATAGTTATATTCAAGTGACACTCAAATTGAAAAGGCCCAGTTTAGGGGTGTAAATTTGGCCTGAAGCCCGCCCAATGCTGAATGTCTAAGGCCCAGTTTAAACCCGAAGGTAGCTCGAACCCAAAGGTGGTTTGAGACCACCCCAAACCCCATTGGCGGGGTTGGGTCATAGGATTGGAGCCTAAGGCCCAACTCACAAGCCCAAAATTTTTGAATATTTAGCCTGCTTTGCAGCCCGAACCACAATCCCATAATTCCTGTCCCCTTTCAATGAACGAATTTCAATTTTGAAAAAACCTATATCAACGATCGGGTTTTGTTTGTTTTTTTAAACTTCTCAAAAAACCTATAAATATCCCCACCCTTCACATTTTTCCCACAAACACCCGTTTCTCTCTTTCTCAACCTCTCAAGCTCGCTCAATCTCTCTTCAAGCACTCGTACAAGGGTGGAAAGTGTAGTTCAAGATTTTCTTCATTACATTCACCACTAGCTAACATTATTTTTTAGTACTAAGCTTGTATTTGGACTGACTTTTTTTTGGTAAGCTTTTTTGTAATCAAGTAAATGTAAAAATATATGAAAAAAGCCAACCGAGGCCGAACAAGTGGGCTTTTTAAGAGTTTTTTAAGCAAAAAGCCTCCCAAAAAAGTTAAGCCAAACATAGGCTACTTATCGTAATTCTTAAACTTTAGTTTAATTTCATTATCTTGTATACTATATATTTTTTTATTTATTTTAATTTGCTATTACATTGTTAATTTTTTAGTATGGATCCTCCTGGTAACATGAATAATTTTAAATGTTGAAAGATTGTTTGTATATTAACCCTAATGTCACAACAATACCTTATAGTTAGCGAGCATCTATTGGTTCTATTGATGCCGGGCCATCATCAATAGCTATTGGCACGGATGCCTCAAATGTATGAAATAGTTTTGATTGAATTGCAACTACTTTTCCTAATGGTAACACTTTAATTAGGCACAATGTAAAATTTGTAGTAAGAAGCTTATTGGGAACACATCGGGGCATGAGACATTTGCGTTGGCACCATGCTAAATGCTCACAAAGTCAACTCCTCCATATTAGGGAACATATGCAATAGGCAGGGGCTAATAGGTAATTTGGCTTCTTTTTCTTACGATCCTATTCGACCACAAAATTTTGTTTTAAATCACATAATTAAAAGTGAGATATTTTTTTACTATGAGTGAAGAACTGAAATTTACGAAGCGAGTACAAGAGATGTTTACTCCCTAATATCAATGTTTTCCTAGAAACACCACAAGAGTAGAATTTTATAGAACTTTATTATTATTAAAACTAATTTCTTCAATATTTTCAAAAATTTAAAAGGTATGATTTGTTTAACATTATATTTATGGGCTACGGGACACAACTTAGAACCCCAATACGTACTCGTATTTTATATAGTTTAGGGGTGCATAACAGACCCGAGAAAATCGAAACTGAACCAATCTGATCCTTATGGGTTTGGTTGGTTTGATTTTTACAAATAATTGATTTAGTCCTGGGTTCCAAAAAGACAAATCAATATTATTGGTTCGGTTCTAGGGTTTGTTTGGAATTAATCCGACCTAACCCGAAAACCAAACCGTATAGACCCAATTAATATGTATTTATAGATATTATAAAAGAAAAAAGAAGAAAAAACATAAGCCATTAGATTGAATAATTATTGTGACTTGTGAAATTCATATATATAGAATTAAAAATCCTTTTAGGATTACAAAGTTGCAATCTATATTAATTTATGTTGGTTGAAATTCCAATCTCTATTACTTTGTGTTTGTTGAGTTTCTTCTCTAGAATTTCTTTTTTTTTTTTTTTAGTTGTGGAATTTTTGTTGGTTGAATGACTATAATTTTATAATGTTGATCAATTTCATTGTTCTCTTTCATGTGTGCAAAACAGTTTTTAAAATAGGTGGAATCATTGTTCCAAAATCTATCCGATCCGATCCGATCCGATTTTTATTGGTTTGATTTGGTTTGGTTCTACTAAATGATTGATTTAGTTCTCGGTTAAAAAAATGGAATGGATCAATATTGGTTTGTTTGTAAATTTAGTGTGAAATCAAAGCAAACAGACCCATGTGCACCCTAATACAGATAATAAATGAAAACTTAATAAAAGAATAATTGCATCTAAACCTATAGAACTTTCCTACATTGGTTACTCGTTAAGTATAATAACTAGAGAACAAATTTTTAATTGGGAAATTCCAAATAAAGTTTTTACTATTATTTTAGATAATGCGATATGTTATATTGATTCCATTATTTATCCCAAATGTAATTTACCATTTCCATTGAATTGTGAATTATTTTATTCTCTTTGTTGTGCATATATTTTAAATTTAATTGTAAAAGAACTATTAAGTCAATATAATGAAGTTGTAAATAAATTAAGATAAACGATAATAACAATTATTAGTGGTGCTAAAAGATTAGATTTATATAGAAGAATACTGCTAGATATAACAATTTGAAGAATACTGCTAGATATAGATACTAATGGAACATCACATATAACTAAGGGTGTTCAAAAAACCGTTGAAACCGTTAAACCGATCCGGATCGATCCAAATCGTATGATTTGGTTCGGTTTTTTTTGTGATCGGTTTGGTTCTGATTCCAAATAATTATGAACCGTTCCTTATGGTTTGGTCCCTAAATTAAATTTCAAAAAATTGCATGGAACCAAACTGGTCCGTCACTTATTAATAATATTTATATTATGTATTATATATAAATAAAAAATTTAAAAATGCTATTTATTTTATTTTACTTCTTTTTTTATTTCTTTTTTTTTTCATAATATCATAATATTATATAATTCATAAACTATTGGTAATAGATGAAAAAGTAAGAAAATATAATTCAAAATTTGTAAAAACGAGAATCTCTCTTTATAAAAATATGAAACAAGTAATAAAATAAAATGTAAAATAAAATAATATAAATAAAGAAAATAAAGATTTAGTAGAAAAATAAAACAAATAGATGTATAATTTTTTAAAATATAAAATAGGCAACAAATGCTTACCCTTAGAACCGCGGTTCTGAACCGGAACTGAACCGTTATTTGTTGATTCGATTCGGTTCAATTTGGTTTTATGATATATACGATTTGGTTCCGATTATTAAACTCTTGGAACCATTCAGAATGGTTTGGTTCTTGGTTTAGCTCAAAATTGAACCAAACCAGACCGTGAACACTCCTACCTACAGCATGCTAGCGGAAACAAAGTGTCACAGAAAAGTTGTAGATTTATTTTCCAAACATAAGTTATGGGTAATGTGGCCTTACTTACCTGCCTTCCAGCTTGATATCCCCGAGCCTGCTATGGAATCACCATCATTACACATTCATTGTTGACCCACCCATGGATGATGATTGGTAGAGTGCTAGTCCGTATAAAAAAATTCGAAAGTTTTTGAAGAATCAATAATTTTCTTTCCTTTTTTGTATGTACCTACTTCTCTTAATCACCATCATTACACATTCATTGTTGACCCACCCATGGATGATGATTGGTAGAGTGCTAGTCCGTATAAAAAAAT
>JAOTRH010000025.1:7673007-7683042 GCA_034768845.1 Heliamphora exappendiculata
TCAAAAGTTTTTGAAGAATCAACAATTTTTCTTTCCTTTTTTGTATGTACCTACTTCTCTTATGGTTTGACACCAACTTGCTAAAATAATAACTATTTTTGGACAGTTTTATTTAGACCCGAAATATTTTGATATAATTGATAACATGAGAATAAATTTGATAAATATTTGAAAGATTGACATAGACATAGTATTAGATCCTAGGTGTACGATTTTGGTTTGCAACATTTTAGATAGTACTTATGGTGATCAAGGAAGTTTCCTCTACCAGAGAGTTAAATCAAGTTATGCAATCATTAACGAAATATTAAGACAATAGTTGTACTTTAGACAGTCAAGATCTAAATTCCATCCCTTCATTACACACAAAATAACACAAAAGGGTAATATAAAGGACACTGGTAGTACAGTTCACGACATTTCTGCACTACAGGGTCTGAAAATGGGAGAATGTGCACAACCTTATCCCCCATTCTACTCAAAATCATCTCAGGGTTAAAAGGAAACAAAAATAAGAAAATGAAAAATTATTGTAGTAGTAGTAGAGATTGTAAAGAAACAAAAAATATCATCTTCTTTGTGGTAATAAAGAAAAAGAATAATTAATTTAATCACATTTGTTTCATTTTTTTTTTCTTGCTATATTCTTTTTTTGCACAAGTGAAAGCATGATAAGCATGCACCCTGTTAACATGTATGGCCAGAAGCATAAACCTGCTTTTTATCCCTTGCATGCATCTGATACAGCATGTCAATACATCTTCTCATACTGCTTGATGACCTTAGAAAAAACACCCAAAATCAATAAATCGATGAACAAATAACTAAGTAAATAAAATGAGTCGCGAGATATTTGAGTGAGCCTCACTGAAAACCCAGATTATGTAGTGAAAAATTGACTCTTGAGTTGAGTTGGTTTCCTGGACTCCTCAAGTCTGGCAAATTGTTTGTGTATTACTTGCTGTTAGTGCTTAGAGTGATTAGCCACTCGATCATTTCCTTAATGTTGCTTCTTCTCTTCTATAGGATACGTTATCTTCTACTTGCAAGAATGCTACGATTAATTAGGCTCTTCATGCATGTCAAACGGTACCGTGCCTTTGTTGCCACATTCTTGACCCTCATACCAAGTTTAATGCCATACTTGGGGACCATATTTTGCGTCATGTGCATCTATTGCTCTCTTGGTTTACAGGTACAATACGTTCCATCTTCACCTGCTTCCTTTCTGTTGTCCTGGCTTGTGTGTGAAGATATTAATCTGTTTTGTTGTGGCCTCTGTCATTCTAAACTTGTGGTCACCTGTTTTTCGCTTTAGTTTTTACGTCTTTTAATTTCGAAACACAACATGGAGGTTGTTAGAATCTTTATTTTCTATATTAAAGTTACTTTTGTCGTTATGCCATATATTCTTTTTATATAAATAGATATCAGGGAGAGGGGACAGATTATATTCCTAATACCCTAATTTCTTTTCTTTGTTTTCTCTTTTCTTTCTCTAAAACCCTAAAAATTAATTTCTTTACGTTTTAACTTGGTATCAGAGCAACGATTTAATCCTAAAACTATCTTATCATTCTGCAACGTATCAATAGATAGCAACGGCGGGCTGACGTCATCTGCCGTACGATGATGTCAGCATAACGCCATCGGTTGTACTGACGTCGATGGTCGGCAAATACATGGAGGGCTTTGTCTCATACTTTTGGTTATTATGGAGATTTTTAAATAATTTCTAGATGTTGTTTGATGTGTTCTTGGACCCTAAATCATCTCGTCAATGTTCTTTGCCCCGTCGAAAACCCTAGGTTTGATTTGTTCTATTGTTTCTATTTTTTGATGGTCCAAATCTCTTCCATAGGCGTCGAAAATACTGGTAGAGATCATATTTGGGGTTGATTTGGTGTTTGAGACTGTTTGGTTCTTGATTTATCAAAAAAAAAAAAGAAAAAACAGGAGGTTGACGATTACTGTTCTTCGCGATTTTAGCGTGACTTTTCTTCGCGATTGTTCATTGTGCCTTGTGCTTCATCCTGAGGATCTGGTTGTAGGCCTAGGGTTGTTGTGCTTCACCATCACGCTCAAAGTTCAAAGTCGCAATTTGGTTTTTTGAGCCCTAATCGAAGTCGCGATCTGCGCTTCACCATCGAAGATTGGTTTTGGAGCCCTAGGCGCAGTTGACCTGTGTTTCGCAACCCTCAGGGACTGACGGTGGGGTGCCCGATCTGTGTTTCAACATCCTCAAGGGTTGACGTGGATTGGTTGGACCCTAAAGGGCTAACGTGGCTTGGTTGAAGTTTCTTTATTTGGAGCCTACAGCATTTTTTGGCTTGCTTTGTGGTAATTGGTTGGAATCTTCTTTATTTTATTTTATTTTATTTTTTTCCTTGGTTTGCTACTACCAGTTATTCTTTGCATTCCTATTTGGCTTCACATTTGTTTGTTCTTCATCGTGGCCGGGACACAATCCTTTGGTTCTCATAACACACTCACTGCCTAGCTTAGTGAGTTGGTTCAGACTTTGCGCACTCCTTCCACTTCTATTGCTACTTTCGCAAACTCAAGTACCATTGCATCATTGCATGTGTTGCTGTTTTCTAATTTGACTCGTATTTATCATTATATTGTCTTAACTGATGACTCGTCTTGTCCAGTTCATGGACGGGGTACTTCATCCCACTTTCTCTTTGTCTTTATCTTCGAGTCTTTTTGTTCCAGATTTTCCCTTTAATTTGTTATCTGTGAGTCAATTAACTAAAATCTTGAACTATCCTATATATAACATTTTCTCCTTCTTCCTGTGTGTTTCAGGACCTCCAAACTCGGAAGATGATTGGTTCGGGACATGAAAAAGATGGCCTATACTATTTGGATACTGCACCACCGTCTCGTTCCCCTGCATTTGCATTGAGTGCCTCTGTTTCTCCACTTCAGTTGCATCTTCGCCTTGGTCATCCATTCTTGGAAAAATTGAAGTTAGCTATTTCGTCTTTGCCTTCCGTGTCTAGTTTAGAATGTGACGTTTGTCAGTTAGGCAAGTATCACCGTAGTTCGTTTCCTCGTAGTGGTCATAGTCATGCATCTGAGTCTTTTAATGTCGTCCACACGGACATTTGGGGACCCGCTCGAACTCCTGCAGTTAATGGATATTCATATTTTGTTATTTTGTCAATGATTATTCACGTATGACTTGATTTTTTCTGATGAAAAATCGATCTGAGTTGCCTTATATTCTCACTAAGTTTTATAATGAGATTTTTACACAATTTGGTCGGCGTATTAAGGTTCTTCAATATGATAATGTTTTAGAATACATGCAATCTGTTGTTACTTCTTTTTGTGATGATCGTGGCATTATTCATCAAACTAGTTGTGCTCATACATCTCAGCAGGACGGTATTACTGAACGAAAGCATCATCATTTACTCGATATTGCCCGTACCTTACTTTTCCACATGCATGTTCCCAAATATTTTTGGGGTGACGCCGTTCTTACTGCCTATCATCTCATAAATCGTATGCATTCTGTTGTCCTTCGTTAGTAGTCTCCTTTCTCCCTCTTATACCCAACTTTCTCTCCTTTTTCTGTTACTCCTCGCGTCTTTGGATGTGTTGCTTTTGTTTATATTCTTGATCCAGGTCTTGATAAGCTTTCACCCAGGGCCCGTAAATGTGTGTTTCTCGGTTACTCTCAGACTGAAAAAGGGTATAGGTGTTATCATCCTGAGTTTTGTCGTTACTTTGTCAGTGCTGATGTTACCTTTTTTGAGTCTACTTCTTTTTTTTCTCTTCCGGCCAAGAGTTATCCTCTGACCTTCTTTCTTACAGTGAGGGGGAGTCTCCGACTTTATCTCTTCCTATGTCTTTGGCCTCCTCTTGCCCCTTGCAGGTATATCAGTGCTCTCGTGATCAGCCCATTGTTTCTTTTGGCTCGACTCCAGCATCTTCTCCGTCGGAGGCTCCTGCTTTGCCCCATTCCTCTCATGATAATGACTTACCCATTGCATTACGTTGAGGTAAACGTACTTGTACTCAGTATCCTATTGCTCAATATGTTTGTTATTCTTGTATCTCTTCTTGCTTTCTTTCCTTTGCTACTGCCTTCTCTGCTGTTTTACTTCCCTCTTCTCATAAGCAGGCCTTATCTATATGTGACTGGAAGCAAGCTATGGATGAGAAAATGAGCGCCCTTCACCAGAATTGCACTTGGGAGCTTACTCCTGTCGTTGGATTTATGCCATCAAATACCTTTCTGATGGGTCTATCGAACGTCTTAAGGCTCGCCTCGTGGCCAAAGGTTACACTCAAACCTATAGTGTTGATTATTTGGAGACTTTTTCACCAGTGGCTTGCCTTAATTCTGTTTGCATTCTCCTTTTTGTTGATGTTAGTTGTTGTTGGTCTTTATATCAACTTGATATTAAGAACGCATTTTTTCACAGTGATCTCCAAGAAGAAGTTTATATGGCTCAATCACCGGGATATGTTGTACCTGGTAGTGAGAATCTTGTTTATCGCTTACGCAAGGCTCTCTCTGGTCTGAAGCAATCTCCCCGTGCTTGGTTTGACCGCTTCGGTTATGTTGTCCTTGAGTATGGTTTTCGGCGATCTTCATCTAATCACTCCGTATTTGTTCATCATTCTTCGGCTGGTACTATTGTGTTGATCGTTTATATTGACGACATTATTATTTCCGGTGATGACTCGGCTGGTATTGCTGCCTTGAAACAGTATTTGGTTCAACAATTTCATACCAAGAACTTGGGCCTCCTTCGTTACTTTCTTGGCATTGAGATTGCTTATTCCTCTCGCGGCATCTCTTTATCCCAATGCAAGTATGTTCTTGGTGCTTGTCCGGTTGATATTCCTATGGATTCTATTGTTAAACTTGATGTTGAGTCTGGCACTCTCTTTTCTGATGTTGATCGCTATCGTCGCTTGGTTAGTAAACTTATTTATCTCACGGTGACTCGCTCCGACATTACGTATGCTGTTGGGGTGGTTAGTTAATTTTTGCATTCTCCTCGCCAACCTCATTATGATACTATGCGTCGTATCTTGCGGTATTTGAAGCGTGCTCCTGGTCGCGGCCTATTATATTGGTCTGCAACAACTTTATCTAATGTTGATTGAGATGACAGTCCTTTTGATCGGCGGTCGACATCGGGATATTATACTTTCGTTGGTGGAAATCTTATCACCTGGCGGAGTAAAAAGCAGTCTGTGGTTGCTCGCTCGAGTGCTGAAGTTGAGGCTAAGTATCGTGCTATGGCCCATACTACCTCTGAGATGTTGTGGGTCCACTCCTTTCTAGTTGATTTTGGGATTACTCCTCCTGCCCCAATACAAATGTTTTGTGATAACCAGGTCGCCATTTTTATTGCAAATAATTCGATATTTTATGAGCGGACCAAACATATTGAGGTTGATTGTCACTTTATCCGGGACTTGTTACTGCATAAGCGAATTATCACTTCGTATATTCATTTGGGTGATCAAATTGATGATATCTGCACTAAACTCTCGTTCCGTTCGTCCTTTTTTCACTTGTTTTCCAAGTTGGACATTTTTGACCTATATGCTCCAGCTTGATAGGGAGTGTTAGAGTTTTTATTTTCTGTATTAAAGGTACTTTTTTCGTTATGCCATATATTCTTTTTATATAAATAGATGTCAAGGAGAGGGGACACGTTATGTTCCTAATACCGTAAGGGCTCGCTTGTTACGGCGGATTAAACATCGGATTGGATTGTACTCTAGATTAATAATCTAATCCGATGTTTATTTGTATAAAAAAGGCTCCGGATTAGTTGTCCCCCAAATGAGGGATAACTTAGTAAGGGGGTATGTGGGATTAGGAAGAATTGGATTAAGAAGTGAATTTTAAAAATTTTAAAAATATTAAAAATATTAAAAAATATTAAAATAAATAACATAAAATTTAACTTATTAATTTATTTAAGTTAATTTTAAAATAATCTTATCCAACGTTATTTAATCTCACCCAAATCAAATATGAGTTTATTTAATACGTTATTTAATCCTACTCAAATCAAATACAAAAAAATTAATTACACCTCATTACCAATTCCACCTTATTCCAAATCCCACTCAATCCATACCGGTTATCAAACGAGCCCTAATTTCTTTTCTTTGTCTTCTCTTCTCTTTTTCTAAAACCCTAAAGATTAATTTCTTTACTTTTTTTTTCTTGAACGGCTAAACTCACACCTAATTTCGAATCCTAATTAGGTCATTCTTTACATTTTAACTAAGGTTATTCTTAGTCACCTAATTCTAATTTCGAATCCTGTCAAAAGTTTTAACACCATCTCCAATTTTGTCTTTCGACTGGTTGTATCTGCGAAATGTAAAATTTGGTATGTGTCCTCTGGATTTTAATTTATCTCCCTAACAGATGTTTCCTTTTCCCTTTATTTTATCTAAGTTACTGATGCAGCACATTAAACCTTTTTTTCCTATCCGTTTTTTGTTTGTAGATCTTTGGTGGTATAGTCAATGCTGGGAATCCCAATCTTGATGGAACAGGTCTTGATGATAATGAGTATCCTATGCTAATAAGAGAGATTATGTTATTCAGTCAGTAGTCTCTTATCTAATAATAGACAGATATATGTTGTATTCCAGCAGGATATGTATTTTATAGACTGTTAACAAGCAGGTTACATAACCAAAGACCTACTTCTCCATGAGATGGCACTATTATTTTCCCTGTTCATCACATTTGCCAAGTTGTTATTTCTGGGTTAATTTCCAGTTTTGTGACTCGGTTTTCTTGACAAAATCAGCTACCTACTTTTCAATTTTAATGACTACCCAAATGGAATGGTGACACTTTTCAATTTACTAGTGATGGGAAACTGGCAAGTATGGATGGAGGTATGACTATCTGTGATGATCACCTATATTATTCTTCATTCATACTGCTCTATGGACAACTGCAGAATACATTAATTGTCTTAGCTGTTCACTGATGATATATTTTTACCTCGTTAACTAGTGAATAATGATAAAAGTGCCCTTTATTGCATCTTCTTTTACATCTCAGGTCCTTATTAGCAGCCAAAAAAATTGGTGCCTTGTTTAGGGTAGAGCTGACAAGTAATCAGTTTGTGTAAGTACCTGGCCAGCTGACTGTTGAATTAGATTCAGATTACATGACTCTGTTTATGGAGTACAATACTAATTAAAACATTTATTTTAGATGGTCAGTAGGTTGTTCCTTCTTTAGGCCATTGCTTGTTTTCAAGGTCATGGAATTCACATTCAAATCACTAGAAGTTCATGGAATTCCATATGCACCATACCAAGCATTGCTCAGACACGTACCTCAACATTACGAGGTGCAAACTGGATGTAGAACAGTTGAATGTGGAATACGTTTAATAACTGCAACTTTTTAGAAAATAAAAATATAAGGTAAATTGTTATTTTTGATTATTCATCTCTTCTAAATAAATTATCCTTGCATCATTTATTAAACATTCTCGTAGAGTTCACAAATTACTGGAAATGGGATAGGTGGGTTGGGTTGAGAGGGGGAGAGAGGGCCCATAAGAAATGATGAGAAAAATAAATAAAAGAAAAAATAAAAAAAACATAAAAGCTGGGGGATGAAATGCTAAAATCTGAGGGGTTGGTGCTGAGAGAAGGAAAACTTTAGGCTAATAGCATTAGGTTATTTGTAATGATACTTCCTTTCTACAAACTGAGCTGAGAAATAAATGCTTTTCTGCTTTTCTGAATGTTGATTGACATTCTCTCTCTCTCTTGGTTCCGGGGGGGATTTTCTATAACATTGGTTCTTCAGCTTTTGGGTTTATAGAATCCATTTTAGCATCACAAAAGAGATGTAATTGGTGCCTTGAATATGCATCATCAAGCTTTGAAATGCTGTCTGTTTAAAGATGAAGTTTCACCAAGATTACCTATTTTTGATTGGGGATAGAAAATGTGGTGGGTGCAGCTTCCAATCTAGGATGAGGGAAGATCTCTTCTTATTGCTTCACTAGGTCATTTACCAGGACCATCATTCAAAGCTTATAAAGTTAAGAATTTAGAGGTTTGAAAGGAGACAAGTGGGTGAAAAGCCTACTCATCGATGGTTGGATAACTCTCATGCATAGCACTCTCAGTTGGTTTAAAAGATACTTCTGTCTACTTTTACCATTTAATCCCCTTAGCCAAAATAATTTCCCCCCAAAAGATGCTGTGGGGAGGAGTTTAGATACCATCCTGTAGATTGGGATTTTATTAAAGGGTTTGTTCATTTAGTTGCTCAAACTATTTAACACAGATATCTTATGTAAGGATGTGGAAATATGCAAAGGATAGTGATGTCTTGTGGAGAGGGTACTGGAGGGATGTAGGAGTAGAAACAGGACACCATACCTGGGTCCTGGTGTTGAGGGGATTCCAAGGTCTGTAGTTCTAGAAAAAGGAATTATGTTGGATAAAAATCACATATGTATTATTTTTATAGCGGACAGTGGATAGCGTGTGTGCTTTGGATATAGCGTGGAGAGGGTGTTTTGATGCACATTCTTACAAACTTTTGTGCCATAGTATACAAAGAGGCTTCTTTTGAGGAATGTGCTTAGATCACAATGGTAGCAGCACTGCCTCAATACTCAATCCATAAAACAATGCAAAACTGGGATATGGAATCTAGTGATATGTGTCCTTTATTTATTGTAAAACTTCCCTATAAGTGGGGAGTGAAGGAAGCCCTAAGTTGAACAGACACAATAAATAGTTGGTTAAGCTATTCATATAATCATAAATAATGCTAGAGGAAGGTGTCACACAGTTGTTAGAATTTTTCAATTCGCGATTCATATATTACAGTGCAATTCACTTTGACCCCTATTGGATTTGAATCTATGGTATGAATCTCATATTAGAAGTTTATAACTCATCTTAATCAATTTATGTGAATCACATATAAATTATTGATGAACAAAGGCATCTATCTATTGGTATTATGTTTGGAATCACTAATACATTATCGTATTATTTTTCAGAGTTACAGGGACTTGACAGGAACTTGTTGGACATATGCCTACTTTGTCAGCTTCTATCTAGTAACGGTGCTGCTGCTTTTGAATTTGGTAAGCCTCAATCATAAATTCTTGCCCAAAAAGAAAAGCCTCAGTCAATGGTTCTTAAATAGTTTATTCTTTTCTTGAGCAAGAGGTCACTGCAGTATAATACATCAGATAACAATTTTTTTTATAATAAAGCTGTCATTCCAATGTTAAAACATCGGCACAAATCTTGAAATAAAGAAATGAACTGAAACAAATTGACAAAGTAATAATCTTCAACCCCAGTGTTTATATTTAGATTAACCAGGATAGCCATCCATCTCCAATGGCGTGAACATAAATATGCACATCTGTGAACATGAATGATTGTGAATGCACATTTAAAACTTTCCCTCAACTTGGAGTGAGTTTTCACCATGCCTGTGGTCACCATTGGAGTGAGTTGAGTGAGATAGAACACGTCATATTTTCTTGCCTATGGTAAATAGTGTAAAGTAAATATAGAACGGGGTCCTAGGTATAGTTATGCAGTAAAATAGACTGTTTATATTTCATGCTTTGTGGGCGTATTCCAGCTAGAAATATCAGACACGTACCTTACTTCAGTGTCAAGTGTTCAATACATGTATTTCAGATACTCAAGAGAATCCATATTACATAGTCTCCGATACATATTAACCAACAAAGTTGCTGCTCTAGGACTGAGGATCTAGAGTCCTATATGCTCTCTATTTCTAAATAGTAACCTAATAAGAAACAAAAAGAAAAGAGGACTCCTTAAATTCGTACCAAAATAAGTCTCTAGAATCGAATGTTGTCGAAATAAAAGCATTTGTTCTTTTTGTTGTTAAATCCTGTAAACTTAGCAGCCCCCACCCACAAAAAAAAAATGTATTTTTGTTATTATTAGTTTTTTTTTTAATTTTTTTTTTATTATTATTATTTGGGGGGGGGGGGGGGGGCGAGG
>JAOTRH010000025.1:7683142-7713272 GCA_034768845.1 Heliamphora exappendiculata
ATTATAATTTTTTAAAATTTATTTTTAAATAATTTTATATTCGATATGAATCTTATTTGATAGATTTTGACGAGTATATTTTAAAATTATAATTTTTATAAAAAAATAAATTTGTATAATAAAAGTCATGATGTTTTTAAAAAATATTTTAAAAGATTATGAAAAAAACAAAAATGTTAAAAGTTTTTAAGTTAAAAAACGAGTTTTTTTTGGTTTTTTGAATTTTAAGTAAAAAGACAAAAAAATTGACTTTAAGTCGGCTTAAAGTCGATTACCAAACGAAACCTATAATTAAATATGGGGTAAAATAGTTTGCAATAATAATTAAATTTAAAATTAGGACTTAAATGGAACGATTAACTTGTCAAAGTAACCCAAAAAAAAAAAACTTTTTTTTTAAAGAATCTAAAGACTTAAATGTATTTCAAATTTAGCATAAAGTTGAATAAGGAGAAACACCATATGCAGACAATATAGAAAATATTTCACATATGGATGATTATAATAAATCTCCATGCAGAGAGCTATTATTAAAATAAGTTAAAAATATTTAAAAAATAAAATATAAAAATTAATTACCATGACTCATACGTTGTCATTCTTATTCGATAATTAGAAAAAATAATCTTGTAATATTTATTCAACTCCCACAAAAGTTAAAAAGTTTAAACATTATTTTTTTTCGCACTTTAATACATATTACATACTATTCTTATATATTACAAGTCATTTCTCATACATATTAATTAAAAAAATATTGTTATTTTAATACAAAAACTTATGAAGTCAAAAAAATAGCTACCAAACAACTTAACTTATTCGCTAGAAAAGGCTAATTTATCAGACGGAGCAATCTTACTTTCATTTTAGTTTTAACTAAAAAGGGAGAAAGAATAAAAATAGTCAATAAGCTTTTTTTTATTTTTATTTATTAGAGAATAATAGGAGAGTCGAGATTTAAACTTGAATTAGTAAATAAGCCAAAAGACCTCTTAACTACTGGGACAGACCTATTACTTTAATAGTCAACAAACTTCATTTACCAATTAGGGTCCACTTAATACACTGAAGTCTTTAGGTCTCGTTTAATAACTTGTATAGTAATGAGGTACGTCTTACTTTAATTGTCAACAAACTTCATTTACTAATTAGGATCCACTTAATGCATCGAAATTTTTAGGTCTCGTTTAATAACTTGTATAGTAATGAGGTAAAATTAAATATAAAATTAGCATGGATATGGAATTAGTAATGCTAGGATTATAAGATATCATATCATGTTTGTTTTGAAATAGGTGAACAATATTAAATTTATGTATTTTCATATTTACACTTGTACAACTAAAACATAAAATTTAATAAATTGGATAAAAAATTAACACAATTGTATCTATTTTCAATTACGACCAAAATAATAATAATAAAAATGTAAATAAATAAAAATAAAATATTCAAATATGACCAAAATAATAATAGGAGAGGGTGATTTGAGAATACCACATTCTCCTAGGTTACATAATTCTCTACTTTTGAGAGATTAATGCTCCAAGTACTTATTTACTAACTGATATTAGGTAGAGTAAATTAAATAATGAAATGCTATTAATATGAAGATTGTGAATAAAGTGAGAATAGTAATGTGACAGTATTTGTTTGATTTGAATATAATTGTGTAATGAATGATTTTTATAAGTAGGATTGAATTAAATTTATAACTTTACCATATTATTGGTATAATAAATAACAAAAAATATAGTGAATTTAGTAGGATCTTTGGTGAATTGAAGTGAATAATATATTAAATTCCTAAAGTGAAAGGATGATTGAAACCTGAAGTAAAAAAAAAAAAAAAAATCATTTTGCTAACACCTAGTTGCTGCCACATTTATATTAATTAGAAAAGAACCGATAATATCATTAAATTCATTAATGCAAGCATTTGGCCTGATTTAAAAGTCAAATTTTTTTAGCTTTTTTTACAAAAATTTAGTTTTTTTGTTTTTTTATTTCTCACAAAAAGCTATGATTTGATATCTATTTTTTTACAAAAAAGTTAAAAAATTTAAAAGTTATGATTTGACATCTATTTTTTTTTACAAAAAAGCTAAAAAACTTAAAAGCTATAATTTGACACCTATTTTTTTATAAAAAAAAGTTAAAAAACCTAAAAATTACAAAAAAAAAACTAATTCAAACACAGACTCAGTTCAATCAGACAGTATCTAAGCCCAAAAACTTTATCAGATAGGGCACATAGAATTAGTAATCCCAATTATTTATTTTGAAACAAACATAAGTTTAATGAGTCCACCACCTTATTAGTCCAGTCCAAGAAATTATAGCAAATATCAAACATGGCCTTAGCACTTTGGCCGTTACCTCAACCGAAACTTCAAACTATGGTTAACGTTGCGTTTGGTTTAATTTTTTTTATAAGTTTTTTATTTCCAGTATTTTCTTATTGTTAATTCAAAGGAACATGCTTATTAAAAAGAATTTAAATAATAAAATAGATTAACCAAGAAATTTATTCAAGATGTGGCTTTTTTTTCATATTTAGTATTTTTTTTTCAATTCCAGTTCGAAAGGAGCTTATTTTTTAAATTTCTCTTATCACAATTAACATAAAAAAGTAAAAAGAAAAATTAAATAAAAAATGCATGTAGTTATTGTAGACAGAAGAATCATGGTGCGCCGCTAGGTTAATAGTGAGAATATCTCAATCTTTTTTTGATTCCGTATACTATTCTCATAATATTTTATATATTTTTTCATTTTTTCAGTAGTAATTCTAGGTATATTTTTTCAGTAGTAATTTTAGGTACTATTGAATATAATGTAAGTTTAGCAGTTTTAAAACCATCAATGATTGGCAAACCCATTTGCAAAAAAGAAATTAGAAAAAAAAAAAACTAAACCAAAGTCAAGACATTAGAAGTAGTCAATCATGTCACAACCTTGGAACCATAATCTTGTCAAGGACAGGACAAAATCAACATTTTACCCCTTCAAGCTTTGTATTGTCCATTATCCGGAAGAAACAGAAATCAAAACCACCCAAAACCTGTCTATGCTATTTCAAGCTTCAGTTCATGAAATCATTTTCCAGGCACTTCTTTTCTCTTTGGTCTTTATAATTCTGCAGGTACATTTCATCACTGAACTCCATTTTGATTATCAATTATGCTGCATTTTCATTTAATTTAAAGTTTTTTTATGCGTACTCGTAATTGAAATAACATACAAATCTACTGATGTACATCCTTCCCCCCTATAAAGATCTCAAACCATAAATTACAGAACGGAAACACAACCGCCAGAAATTCAGTATTTTTTTCTCCGGTTGGACGAACAAGATGATTATTACCGACTCCTCGGACACAATTCTTTCAAATGATCCTTTTGTGAAGGCAGAACACCCTGAACTGCCGCCAGCCTGCACGAATGGCCAGCTATTAACTGATATGTCGATGGCCTTTCCCAAGGGACAATCCCGAAATCATCGTTGTACTCTTCCATTCCTTCCACCAGGAACTGCCACACGAAAGATCCTGCACCAGACTTCTTCTTCTTGGCAGATTTATACATGATGTCGTATATAACTTTGTAGAACCTGTCCCGCTGAGATGGCTCGAAACCTTTGTTCAGACTTGACAAGCCGAATTCGGTGAACATGACCGGTTTCTTCAGTTCTTTATCACAATCTTCGATATGAGAAAGCGTCCATTTGGACACGTATTTTAGTTCCTCTTCGAATTCTTGGTCGTGAAACCTAACAAAATAAAAAGGAATTGAATTGGCATTAGGTTATATAAGCTGGTAAAAATGATGGGCCTGTTTTTTGAATAGCTTTAAGGTTTGGAAGCATTTACTGACACCTTGAAGCAGAGCTGAAACTGAGAACCTAAGGGGGGTTGAGCATAAGAAGCTCCCCTCCATAGTCCATACACTCTTTCCTCCATACCCCACAAGACTTCATTTTCAGGTATGGCCAGCAACGATGATCCAAATAGTTTACCTTGTAGGCCATACAAAAATTTAGTTTGATCTGACATCGATAAGTATGCGAACAAATTATATTTTATTTTACAAAATATACAATTTAAACTTAAACAGTCTATTTTAGCGAAAACTATTTAATTTGTAAAAACAAAATGCAATTTGTTCATGTAATCTCAATGTCTGATCAAACTCCACTTTTGTATGGATGGTCTCTTCTGTGTAGGCCTACGAGATGAGCACCTCTTCATAAAGTCTTAAGGGGTATGGAGTGAAACTTATCCCGGGTTTAAACACCTCTTCATAAGATTTTGCTTCAAAATACAATAATTTTCAGCATCTCAACCTGCCCCGGGGCAAGGATATTGCTTCATTTCCTCAAGTAACTATAAATTCTCACTTCATAAGGTTTTTCAATGTTGGAAGTACATAAATTAAACGTTATGGCGAGAAGCTTACCAATGGTCAGGGTATATATGAACAGAGGCAAAATCAATGGTTGAGATATTGGAGTTGCGAATGAAATCAGATCCAAGTTTAGCTGCCCATTCTCCTGGGTTGATAGTTAACCTTTTGGGACTCTTAGGACCATAGAATCCTTCAAGGCCCACTGTTAGTAGATGCTTCTTGTCAATTGATTTGATGAAAATTGACATTTCTTCTATCCATTCCTGCAAAAAATACGCTTATAAAGTTACTTTGTAGTCAGACAACATCAATGAACAAGCATAGAAAGAGAAGTTGTGTCTCCGTCCATTCATATATCTGTCTATCCATCCGTCCATCTATCTACTTAAACAAAAAAACAAAAAAAACCCAAACATGCACAAAAAAGAACCGTTGATTAGTAAAACTGCGTGATTGTACAACTGAAATAACTTTTAGTAGAAGTTCAGTTTTCATGAGAAGAAATTAAACTAATCTAGCCAATAAATGCACACAAGCTTCCAAAAAATGAAGAAAAAAAGAACAAAAGATTCACCAATGTCAGACATAGAGGATCCCCATCAAGAGTTCGCTTATGCATTAATTAGATCGTAAAGTTTAACCAGAGTATTGGAATTTCTCATGACATAAGCAAGGACCAAAATTTCATTTCGGTGGGATTGTTTCAATCAATTTTGAAACAAAAAGTTTTGGAAGTATGATGATCACGGAGAAAAAAATAGAAACATAAGGAAACATTTGAAAACATGAACTAAAGTATATTATTATGCATTTCTAAGTCTAGCAAATTAATAATTTAACATGTTTAGGGGGTATATAATAATTCTAAAGCATTAGACTAT
This sequence comes from Heliamphora exappendiculata, assembly GCA_034768845.1. NCBI lineage: Eukaryota > Viridiplantae > Streptophyta > Magnoliopsida > Ericales > Sarraceniaceae > Heliamphora > Heliamphora exappendiculata. The sequence continues at coordinate 7,688,431 of JAOTRH010000025.1, forward strand.
AGGAAATTACACTAAAATTGAATGTGTGTTAATACAAATACTTAGAAAGTAAAAAATGATAACTAATATATCATAAAAGCATATAACCATGTATGGATTGAAAAGAAACAAACATAGTATAATGATAAATTATTATTAATAGTAGCAAAGATTATAAGAAAACAATAAATATCAGTGAGAATTTTCATAAAAAGAGCACTTTGCGGCACCTGAGAAAAAAAACAAAATAATCATATTTGTTTTATATTCTTCTCGCTCTCTCCTTTTCTCCATTCTAATTTCTTAGATTCTCTAATAAGCTTAAGATTTTATTAGATCTTCTTAATTTTACCTCCCTCTCTTAACAAAAATAGACAAATAGAAATGAACACTATTAGATATTCCTAAAAAGGTCGAAACAACTCATTGTTTCGATTCATTTTGGTCAAAATACGACAATTTCGATACTACACTAATGTTCTGTTTTGGTTACCTAGAAAACATAAACGTTTCGTATGTTTCAATGAAAACAAAACAAAATTTTATTTCTTAGACGTAACCCTACCAGAAAGAAGCAATAGCTCAGGAAAGGTACCATGTTCCACAGGGACATTAATATTGACACTGGCATAGCTTCCAATCTACTAAAGTTTAATTATGTACAAGGACATGAAGTTGAGGTGAGATTAGGTAAGGTAAGAAAACATAACATATGACAAAATAAAAGTCTTTTACCCAATTCTAAACATTCTAAAACCATGTTTAGAATAAAAGTCTTTTTTTCCATCATCATGTTTAGAATAAAACTTAGGGACATTGGAGATATTATTAATTGTAATGAACTTGAAATATTTAGAAGTTTGAAACCATGACTTCTTATTTTAAAGAAATAGAAAATAGATGTCTTCTAGTCTTGTTTTTTTTATTGATACGCCTTGGGAATAAAGTAATGCAGGGATTCTACGACTTACTTGGAGAGTGTCGCCTGAAGGATCAGTCATGCAACGGGGCTCGTTAATTAACTCCCATCCAAAGATGGTTGGATCATCCCTATATTGAATCCCAGTGATAGTGTTCTTCCGTGTCAGCAAAGTCTGCACGATAAATTTATTGCATCGTTTAAAATATTATAGAAAAATATCATCACTTCATGTTTCAATTGATATCATCATGATGTGTTCCAAAGTCACAATCTCTACAGTTAGCCATGTTAAAGAACGAAATCACGTAGTTTGGCATAATGCCTTGTCAATCACTTCAGTGTTTCGTTTATTGAGTAATGTTCTCTTCATCTCCATTATTCTTTATTTTGTGTGGGAGTGTGGCTTGTCTTTTTGTATGTCTTGGTTAGGGGAGGTGGTAATTGCATTTGTCTCTTGGATATGCAGATACTTAACTTTGGCACATCCAACCACCCCAAAGACACTAATTATTGCATATCACAATTTCAGTACTCTATTTACCCTACCCTTTTATCTCTTCTTTCACCCCCTGTGAGTTTAGGATCCTTAAACTAGATAGGCCGGAGTGACAGGTTTTCAGATGTCTTCCAGAGTAATAGTTGAAACAGTACCATTTGCATTGAATCTTTCTTGGTTTGAAATTTGTCACCATGCATAACAGTCTATACTAAATGTGGTCAAAAACTAAAATCCAAAATCCCATAAATGGTCGGTTAGTTCTATCTATGTTACATAAACTTGGTACAAATCTCATTTGCAGATGTGTTTCTGTTAGATTCATCTAATTCTTATGGCGGGTAAACTACACCAGTAGTCCCTCAAGTTTGAGTGAATATTCACAAATCACTTTAGTCCCCACAATTTCAATTTGAGCAGTGAGTTTAGGAGTGGCAGACTTCTAGATGTCTTTCCAGAGTTAGAAACAAGAAATCCTTTTGCATTGAATCTTTCTTGGTTTGAAATTTGTCACCGTGCATGAAAATATGTAGTCTGTACGGAATGTGGTCAAAAATTAACATCCAAAAAACGAAGCATGGCCGGTTAGTTCTATCTATATTAAATAAAATTGGCACAAATCTCACATGCCCTCTTATGTCCATGGAGATTGTAATGCAGCACATTGTTATACTACTACTACTACTACTACTACAAATCTCACATGCGGATGTGTCTATGTAAGATTCATCTTATTTTTATGTCAGGTAAATTACAAGAGTAGTCCCTCAGTTTTGGTAAATATTCACTTTAATCCCCTCTGCTATTTCAATTGGAAGAAGTTTGAACCCTACAATTCGTAACGAGATTCAATGTTCAAGTTGTTCAAATTTAGACAGCAGAGACTAAAGTGAATATTCACTCAAACTAGAGGAACTACTGGAATAATTTACTGTCTTATGTCCATGGAGACTGTAATGCAGCACACTGTTATACTACTATTACTACTACTACTACTACTACTATTGTTGTTGTGGGGGTGGTGGCGATAGTGGTGGTGCTGCAAAATCGTGGATCACTCTCATAGGTTGGGTGAGAACTGCCTATAAGAGTGGACTGGCAGCACGAAACTTCTCCTGCTTTGTGCAACCATGAAGGGTGAGAACCGCCCGAATGAGTGCTCAGCTAGAGACCAATCCAATGCTTATGTCTGTGAGAGCAATAGGGAGAAGAAAGCAATCTGATGCGTCATGAATGCGTACCTTTGCCTTCGAGATTATGCTCATATTTACAGGGTGCAGTTCTTTGGTTGTTTAGGAAGTTTGATTTGATTCGGAGAATCCTCGGGAGATTTCCTTACCAAATAGAAGTTTTTCTTTGTTATGACTTTTTCTTGAATAGATAATAGATATCCTCTTTTTTGAATGCCCATCCGGATCTGTTTGTGTGGCTTACCAGCTTGCAGTTTTATTGGGGATTCGGAGTCTGGGACCCACATGCCAGCGGGTCATGTGTCGAGCACGCAACTGTTCATCTTGGCTCTCTTGGGCCAGCTAGGTGCCACAAGGCAGTTGACATGGCTGACCAGGTTGGCATGTTAGCCGACTTCCCACAGGCCACAATTATTGTTGCTGTTGTTGGATGAAATAGAGTTTACAAACTAATATTAAGCTTTTTGTGCATATATCGAGAGTTGTATGCAAGTTTTTACAGTATTTAAGCTTCTTGTTGTTATTTTTGTTATTATGCTTTTGGATAAAATAGAATTTACAAACTAACATTAAGCTTTTTGTGCATATATTGAGAGTTGTATGCATGGTTTTATAGTACTTCTCAACTACTTAAGATGCACTTAATGGGTGTATGTCTAACTAGACATGCAAGTGCTGAGTATACATGTAGGGATTCCATGTAATTTACTGTAGCCATTGTCATATCTTTTTCTACTTCTTTCTTTCTTGTTTTCTTTTGGCAAACGATCCCGTTACAGTATTAGTAACCCATTCTTTTAGAACGTAAATTGTCAGAGTTCTTAAATCGTCAAAGAATTTTTGTTGGCTAATTCCCAATCTGCTCACCACTATTTTCTCCAATCAAATTGTTTTACATTAAAAATGGTACAAAGGAGTCATTGAATGGTTAGTCCATTATTCGAACAGAACATATGGATATGATATCCACTGGAGCTTTGTTAGTTCATTGTATTTTACATACCAATTAAATCAACTCCATGTTTGAAAGCATTTAAACTAGCCTCCTTGTTTATTCTAAAATCTTATCAGTTTAAGGAACTTCGGTTTTCTTTTCAAAAAAAATGATGTGTTTTCTCCTTAATTTAGCGTTGCGATGATTTCTCCAGTCCACACAACACTGCCTACTTGTTTTTTATCAGCTCCCCATAACACAACCTACTCATGCATTCAAACACTACACAACATTAGGACTCTATTTCTGTTTATGCCATGGGATTAGATTGTGAGTATTTATTGAGGGCAAGTCAAAGAGTTAAGCCATCTAAATCCAAAAAGCCAGTTAGGATGCAGTCAGTGATCTGGTTCAAGCAAGTTCAATATCAGGTGCAGTCATGTGCGGAGGTCCGAGTTAAAATAGGAAACCATAGATTATATTGCCCACATTTGTGGGCTTCACACCAAGGATCTTCCTAGCACCCACAAAGGTCTGTCTCTTGTCGTTATAAAAATTTGGACCCTGACTAAGAGTAAATGAGAAAAGTCATCTATCAGTCCATAAATATTGAGTCATTGTCTTTTTGATGAACAAAAAACAAATAGTTATTTTCTCAAATTTCAAAAAAAGAGATTCAAAAGTCTTATTGATACCATAGTTATCAGAATTTTACAATTCATGATTTAGTTCACGATTTGATTTATGATTCATGCATAAATCGATACGAATCTATAAGTGAATCTATTATGTAATAGAATTGTAATGAATCTTATGATTCACGGTTCGATTCACGAGTCGAATCACTATTTACGATTCATGTGATTCTTAAAATTATCATATCCAACTAATTTATAACTCCTACTTATCACTTTTATTTTATTTTAAAAACACTATAATACAATTTAGTGCATTTATTGTAAATACAAGATATAATCATGCATAATTTGTTGTTCATTTGGTCATTAGAAATATAATATGAATATGGTAGGTTCAATTTATGTGAAAAATGTTAAAAATATATTTTGTAAGGATTTGAAAGATAATAATAGCACTTTTAATAATTTTCTATTATTATTTTGGTAAACAATCATAATTTAATATAATATGAGTTAGATCAGCTGGATTCAACGATTACACAATATTGTTTTTATGCAATAAGCACATAAGATATATTTGAAAGTATACACAGTAAAATAAGAATATTGTTTTTATGCAATAAGCACATAAGATATATTTGAAAGTGTATTATGTTTAATCTAAAGAGTTTTCGCTCTGTTATTTTACTCATCTTGAGACTTTTTGATCTATTTTATGAATTTCAAAAGAGAATATACTATAATTTCTTAAAAAATCTTATAAATATCTTCCCAATTAGATTATATAATCATATTCTTATTGTATAATTTGTGTCGTTATTTAGGTATATAATCATATTCTTATTGTATAATTTGTGTCGTTATTTAGGTGTTTAGTATTATACTTATAGTTTATGTTGAATCTTACGATTCTTAATTCGATTCAATTTACGATTCACAAAATCAAAATTTCGATTCACGATTCGACAACTATGTTGATATGCATTAAAAATTAATTTTAGGCTATTAAACACGATAAATCATTCATATAGTGGCTCCAAAGGAACATCCAAAAGCTTCTTATTAAAGAAGGGGAAAAAAGAATACCGAAAAGATGATGATTTAGGCACATTACTTCTCTTTGACAGGTAATGAGATAGACACATTACCTTGACATGATTCTTGAAATAATGCCGCGTGGATGGATCAAAGAAGAATGAATCGTTCGAAGAGCTCAAACCTACACCTTCTTCCCATGCCCACTTGACATATTGTGTCTTCCCGCCATATGCTCGCAAGTTATTAACTATGCTAAGTAGCAGCCGAATTCCATATTTCCTGGCCTCCGCAATGACATGATCCAGGGCCTGCCATACTATTTGTTCATTAAAATGTATAACGCCGAATGGGGCCAATAACAATACGTGATCATATGCAATGATATTAACCACATAGAAATAATTCAAGCACTCGCGGGAATCAAGAGTTGTTTAACTTATGATAAATTGAACAGAACTAACAAACCATGGAACACATTTGTGACTTAGGCACCATTTGGTATAATTGCGTATTTACTTATTTTATGTTGTTCATTTTTGTTATTAGTGAAATTTTTTTTATCTTTTGATCACATTTTTTATTTTTCCTTACCGAGACGAACCGAAAAAGAAAAAGATATGACAAAAAATTTATAAGGTTCAGAAAAGAAAAAAACAAGCCAGTTTACTCAATTTTATCATTATTGGGGCCTTAGTACAACAGAAGGAAATGCAGAATCCACATATTTTTAAATTTCCTTTTAGGTCTCTTGGTTCTTCCAGGTTAACAGAGTCCTGTAAATTTTGCAGCTTCTCTACATTCATTGATGAATCTAGAACAAAAGATAAAATTAAGAAAAAAAAACAATTTTCAAACAAAACCAATTGATGTTTCCATTTCAAGTACGGTTCGTAGGAAAAACTGAAAGAGAAAGAAAAAGAAAAGAATTTATGACAGTATCAGTGGTTGAAGGGTTAAATTTGAGGGATCTTCAATTCAAATGAGATCCATAATGATATTTCTCTCTCCATTATTTGTTGTTGTATTCAAGTTATCATCACCTCTTTCATGAACCAGAAACTTATAAACACAGTACCAGATTGAAACACGCATAGAAGAGTAGCCATAATTGAAGAAATAAATTGCGAGATTTCTCAAACACACACAGAAGAGTAACCACAATTGAAGCAAGAAATTGCAAGATTTCTCAAACTCGCACAGAAGGGTAACCATAATTGAAGCAAGAAATTGCAAGAATTATCACTCCCACATAGAAAAGCCATAATTGAAGCAAGAAATTGCAAGATTTCTCAAGCACACGCAGAAGTGTAACCATAATTGAGTCTATAAACTGCAAGATTTATCCCCCCCCCCCTCTCTCTCTCTCTCTCTCTCTCTCACACACACACACACACACACACACACACACACACACAGAATAGCCATAATTGAAGCAAGATTTCTCAAACACATATAGAATAGCCATAATTGAAGCAATAAATTGCAAGATTTCTCAAACACACACAGAAGAGTAACCATAATCGAAGCAAGAAATCGCAAGATTTCTCTTACCTTGAACACACGCTCATCGTATTGACCGGGGGAAATCTGAAGGGCATTGTAGGCGCCATCATTGAAGGCCCAAGTTCTGCAGACGGTGAGACCCATCTTCGCGCCGAATTGCAGCATTTCTGCGATCCTGGATCGGCTGTAATCATCTACGGCATGGTCCATTAGCCAGTAGGAGTTCCAACCATTGATGAAGAAGATTCTCCCATCCACCATGAAGTGAGTCCCATTCCTCTGCACAAAACTCAATTGCGGATCTTTATGGTAACTGACCCACAAATCCCCAAACGACAAGTACATGAATGCAACGCATGATGCAAATCCAACAATAGGGTAGAACAGCCCATTTCCTGCTACCATTCTCTGTATTGATGATTTCACGATAAAAATGGAGAATATAAATTACACTTCTCAATAGCTAGAAAATGGAGAAACTGTCAAATTTTCAGAGTTACCCAGATGGGGTTTATGCACCTCAGATCTTCCCAGCCCCCAACTAAGGACACCCAGATCCCTTTCTTGAAAGGGTACCCCAAAAAATGCGTTGGAAGACAAAACCAAATGGATTTTCAATGGAGGCACAGAAAACCAGACACCAATATGTAACTTCTGTTGGACCACCAATATGTAACTTGGTGGGCTCTGGAATTAGTTTAGGACCTGAGGTGCACACAAATTGACTCGAATACCGAACTATCAAAAAAAGAATATGTAATTTCTGTTGAGAGGGAGAAGTGGGGGTGGAATGGAGTTTGAAGTTGCTCTATTGATGATGGGATTTTATGAAGGAATTTGAAAAAAGGAGAAGAATGGCGGTGGGAAGTGGAGGAGGAGGGTGAGGTTCAGATGGAAGGTAAAACACAACCTAACATGCCCTCCACTTCAAGACTGAAAAGAATGATGGAAGATTGGAGATGAAGGTGGTGGGTGTGGGGTGGAATGTGAGCATCAGATGTTGGGAAATTAGATCTGTGTTCTTGTTTTCTTACCTTGAGGGCTTGCTTGAACTTTCTCTTCAGTTTTTTTTTTTTAAATACCGTGGATTCAACAACTCATTCAACACCCATGGCCCATAGATGACTAGATGATCTGCCTCTCACATCTTTTACTAATTATTTTTGTTTACATTTTTCTAATGAATTTCTGATCTATGATATTATGCCTATTCCCAATTTTATACTGCGGATTTTTCCAGATTTTATACCTTTATGGCATAACAGGAATTAAAAAAAAGTGAGAGAAAGAGAGAGAAAAATACTTAGCCTAAGTTTGGATTAAAAAGTTAAGTGATTTTTTTTTTTTTTGGCCAATCTAAACAAAAGTTCACTAAATACAAAAAAAAATTAAAAAATTCAAAAAAACTTAAGTTGATTTTTTTTCGTCTTATATGAATTTTTTAAAAGTTTTGATCAAAAAAATTTATTTTTCTATTTTTTTATATTAGGAGGAATCTAAAAAATACATTTATTTGGGCTAATACTGAAAAAGTCCACTAAAAACAAAAAATACCATAAAAAAATCCAAACACAACCTTAAACATCATAAACAGGTTGAGTCTGTTTGGGATGATTGTTAATTTGTTTATTTAATTTTATTTAATTTTATGTTTAGTAAATATTTTTTATTATTTAATCGATATATTATACTTTTTGACCCATCTTATTGAGATGGGTGGAGAATTTTTTTTTTCATCAAAAAATTAAAAAATTAAAAAAAAAAAACTAAATAAATCAAATTTTATTTTGCTTACTTTTTTTGTCTTTAATAAACTTTTTTCTCTTTTGATTTAAAATTTTTATTTGTTCAGTTGATTTCATTGAGATAATTTTATAATTAAAAAAAAAGTTAAAAAATATAAAAAATAAATAATAAACAAAATTTCTAAAATTTAGTCCAAACATGTCGTAATATTTTCATCTTCTCCGATGTGATGTCTTGGTAAAGTAGTTGCGCCCTCACCTTAATTTCCATACTATGTTAATTTTCTTTCTCTGCTACATTTTCAACGGAGAAAATGAAAGGCTCTGTTTGGGATAAATTTTACGAATTTTATTAATTTTTTTACTTTTTGGATTTTTTTCATCTTTTGATTATTTTTTCGAATTATCTTGGTGAGAATAATCGAAAAATAAAAAAATCTTGATCAAAAAATTTAAAAAACTAAAAAAAAGCAACAAAAATTTTGATTTATAGGCTTATTTTAGCTTATTTTCGTATTTTTTAAATTTATTTTATATTTTGATCAAAGTATTTTGTATTTTCGACGATTTTTGATGAGAGAAATTAAAAAATATAATAATTTAACTAAATAATAATTTTTAAAAAAAACAAAAATAAATTAAATAAAATATACAAATAAACAATTATGTCAAGGAGATTGTATTGTGCACCACATTGTAGACCTATGTTTATATGTGAAAGTCAAAAAAATGTTATAAATAATTGAAATAAACAAGGCTCTGATAGACAATTTTGGGTTTTTATTTTTTTTGGTTAAAAATATTAAAAAATTAAAATTATTTTATTGACAAAAAGGCTAAAAATTTAAAAAGTTAAAAAATCAAATCAAAATCTAAAATTTTAAAATATTTTATTCAAACTCCTACTACTATTAAAATAAAATAATATTTTTTATTCATAACTTATTTACTACTATTACTAATTACATATAATTATTAATATCAAATATAGAGAAAGATAAAATTATTTATTTTGAATAAAAAGCAAAAAATACTAGTTTTTTACCTAAATAATTAATTTAAAAAAAAACTAATTTAAAATTTAAATTATCAAATAATATATTTTAAATTTAATTTAATTTAATTTTTTAGCTATATATATATATATAATTTTTAAGCTAGTTGTGCATGACTAAAAATCTCGTAGAGTGATTTCAACTTTGAAGTAAGTATGTGGTGCACTTTGTACTGTCCCTAGCTTTTTTCTTTCTGATGTGAGATAGACACTATTATTTTTAACTTTTTAATTTAGGTCTCATTTATTATAAAAATATTTTTTGTTTATTTTTATTTTTAAATTTTATATCCGTGATTTTTTACTTTGATGGGAAGAATAGAAAAAAGAAGAAGGTATTTTGATCTTGTTTTTTTTGTCATTTTAGATAATGGATATTGGGCACATCTTTTTTTTTAATTTTTTATCGTTTCTGATATTTTCATTTTTTTTCCAAAAAAATCAACTAAAAATAAAAAAATAATAATATAAAATTAAAAATAAATAATTATTCCGGATGAGATAGTAATTATTCAATTTACAAGAACAGAACCAAGAGTTAGGTCTCAATTGACAACTAATTTAAAAGTTATTTTTATTATTTTTTTTATTTTTTTAGTCAAAAAATTAATTTGGATTCAAAGTTGATTATTTGGTAACTTAATTTTTAAGCTAATTTTTTTAAAATTGATTATCTGGGTAAAATATTAACTTTTTTTATTTTTTGTTCAAAGTGTAAAATTTTACCAGTCTCTTGATATTAATAATTATATATAGTTAGTAATAGTAGTAAATAAGTTATGAACAGAATGTATTATTATATTTTAAAAATAATAAAAATTTAAATAAAATATTCTAAAAATTAGTGTTTTAATTTAAATTTTTAAATTTTTTATTTTTTTACTAAACAAACAATTTTAACTTTTTAATACTTTTAGCTAAAAAATTAAAAGCCTTAAAAAGCAACAGCTCTCTGGGTTCATGGCTAATGAATGTGCCTTTTTCCGTAACTAAGCTCACTTTGTCAAAGACTCAAGCAACGAACATATTAAAAAGTACCAAAGGTTCATGTGCGGTATGTGAACAAGATTTTTTTTTTATTTTTTTAATTTTTTCTTATAGGGCTTATTGGCAACTGCCAAGTAGCTTAAAAGCTATTTATTTATTTATTTATTTTTATTTATTTATTTATTTTTATTTTTAACTACAAACTTAAATTAGGTTTAAGGTAAATTGTTTACTAAATTAGTTTTTAGCTAATTTTTTAAAAGTTTATTAATTAAGTAAAAAGTTAATTTTTTTATTTAAATTAAACGGTATTATTCTTTTATATAGTTAATAATAACAATTACATATTTAGCATTGATATTAAATAAGTTATCAAGTAAATGTATTATTGTGTTTTAAAATAAAGTATTTTAAAAATTAATATTTTATTAAATTATTTAAATTTTAAAAAAATTTCATTAAATGAGCTATATTATTATTTTTATATTATAACCAAACTACCATAAAGCCATGATTAGTGTGTGGAATTCCTTCTGTGCCTCAAGCACAACAGAAATTATTGTGCTTTAAATTGATATTTTTTGTTATATAATTTTATAATTTTAATCTTTCATATTGTACGTTTCATCAATTATATTATTCATATAAATTATTAAATTTTCGAACATTGTTAAGTGTATAATATGTTCATATTTATTTTTAAAAAATAAATGACTAGTATAAATAGTTAAATAAATGCGATTTTTTTATATAAATAGTGTACTCGAATAAATCTACCATATTAGTAATTTAAATCAATTATATAAAAAAATATTATTATTTTGTAAACATAGCAAATCCTATTGCGCTTGGATTCTGTTTTAAATTGTTTTTGAAAACACGATTCTTTAATTATCTAAACTCTTGGATGAATGAAATCTAAATAAGGAATATTGAATCTCATTACAAGGAATTTGACACCACATAAAAAATTACCATCTCACAAAAGTGTCAATAATTTAGAAAGTTTAATTAAAAAGTTAATTAGTAACTCTATAAAATATTATTTATGATGATACCTTGATAGCGAAAACGTGGGCGTTGAGCTTCGCCTACCTCATGTGCGTTTTTTTCTTTTTCTGTGAAGACAAAGTCAGGACTTGTACCGGTAGGGTACCGATCGAGTACCCTTTGATGCTTAAGTCAGTCCCTCGTTCAAGATCTTAAATCAGAAGTTATATTTTCTTTTGGGTCAAAAAGCATACATCTATAAGACAGGGCTGGGATTAATATATGGAGAAGAATCCCCATTAGAATTGAGTTAAATCCCATGGTTTGTGCTTGTTATGATCTCGGAAAATCAGCTCTTTCCTAATAAGGTGGTGCGCCTCATGGAATCACGGAGGCTGTTGGGATGGGCTCAGTGCCTAACCGCTCGGTCGTTTGCTCAGTCTTCCGGGGTCGGTTGGTCACATGTTCTCGAGCGTGGTCGTCAATCGGTTAGCCACAGCCGACCACATCAGATGTCCCCTCATTCCCGAGGCGCCAATGTTTGGGCGCCCTTGGAAATGTAGCTCCAGGTTAACCGTCGCGAGTATGGTGATAGCTTTGCATTCATTCCGGCGGCGCCTCCGAATACGAAGCAATCACACATTTAATGCTCGTCCGTTAGACTCTCATATTGTGAAAAGAGGGAAGAATATATTGACACATGGCAGCATCCCACTGGTGTTATGTCCAATGGGCCCTCGTAACCGCATCAGGTCTGTTGAATTCTCCAAACGTGGCTATCCCCAAGACGTCCGTTCACACGCTATATAACCGCCTTTCTTTCAAACTTATTTTTATTTTAGGCAAAAACCTGCACTTTGCTCTTCCCTTGGGATTCCAGAGATTGACTGAGTGCCCTCGGTCCTCTCGGTAAGATCTTCTTTTCACTTTTCTATTTTTATTAATTTTGCAATTCTAGCTCCTCTCGTTCCTGCGTATTCATCCCCTTCTCCTTTATATTTCTTACAACGCACTCTATATCTCATGTGTCATTACAAGCACATTCCCTCGACTTCCTTCTTTTTCACGAACGCTCCTCATTTCGAGGAGTTGTTCCTCAAAACCTTTGATTTTTCCAAATACCTTCTTCCTGTCATCAAGATGGGTACTGAGGACTTTCCTGAGAAAGTCAATTCGGCCTCTGACTCTGAAAGAACTCATTCTGACTCTTCCTCCTTAGAAGGCAGGGGCGTGGACTCTCATTCCGCCACCCCACATATAGCAAGCTCTTCTAAGGCTCTTGCTGCCAAGTCAGTCCCTTCCACTACCAAAATATATGACTTAGAACATTTACGAGAGAGGTACCTCATCCCTCTGACTGCTCATATTAGGAAACCTACTACAGATTAAAGAGCTTGCTCCTTTTTCACAGGGGAGGTGTGTTTATATGAGCACGCCTTTTCTTCTTGCCTTCGGCTTCCTTTTCCTCGAGTTGTTCGAGAGCTTCTGGCCTTTCTTGGTCTGTCCCCTGGTCAGCTTCTACTAAACGCATGGCACATCCTTTACAGTTGCATAGTATTATGGGAAGAAATTAGTGGTGGGAAGAGTCACCTGTCAGTCGAGGAGTTTCTTTACTGTTATCGACCGAAGGAATTACAGCCAGGGTGGTATTACTTTCAGTCTAGGTTTGAGGACATGGGGCTCATTCTGGAGTGTCCGTCTTCAAATAAGCACTGGAAAGGCCGATACTTTTTTATTTCTGGGGAAGGATGGGAGGTACAAGACTGTGAGGAGTTGGGTCCCTTAACCCCTAGGGTTCAAAGGTATGGGGAGATCCTCAGTTGGGAAGCATTAGTGCCGAGCCCAATTTTGATGCCGAGGTGAAGGCCCGAGTGGACGCGGCCAAGCAGTTTGAGGACCGCTCTTACAGCTAGCTAGTTACCGACGAAATGCTTAGTGCGTTCCTGCTGGGCCCCCTTGTTCCCCGTGAGGTTTGTTGTCCTTTTACTTCCTTTTTTGAGCTTTGGCTGAGGGGGAGGACTTTGCTGGCTCTGATCCTTCGTGACTTGTCGGCGGTCTCTGAGAAGACAGCGGGGGAGAAGGAGGTGGTGGATTTAGAACCTCCCTCTTCGCCTGACCTTCCAGCTGCCGAGCCAGAGGTGGCGAACACCCCATCCTCTTCTATTGATGCTGTACCTGTGGCTACTCTCCCTACTTCTTCGGCCCAAACTCCACCTTATTTGTCCTCTAGCCAAGCTCCAGGTGACATCATGAACGATTTTGATGTTGCTCAGTCAAGAATACAAGGGTTCATCGGTGAGGATTTAGAGATGTTAAACACAGTTGCCACCAGCAAGATGGCCCGAGAACTCCTTCTTGATCTTACCTGGGTGAGCTTTCCATACCTCCTCGTCCTTGTCTCTCCTTATTTTTCGTAGTTTAACCTATATGTTTATGCGTCCTTTCCCTTTTTGTAGGTATGTATGTAATCGATCCACCTCTCTAACCGTTGCCATCAGCGCGAAAAGAACCTTCGAGGCGGCATAACCCTTGCCACTACGCTGAATGAGGAGTGAGTGAGGCTCTCAAGGGAGGTGGAACGTCCTAAGGCTGAGCTGACTGAGTAGGGAGCAGACTTGGAGAAAACTAAGGTGGAGCTGGCCAATGCGAACCGTAAGGTTGAGAAGGTAGAGGGCGAGTTGACTGAGGTTAAGCAGAGGGTCTCTTCATTGGAGGTCGAGGTTGCTGCTGCCAGAATGGGTGAGGAGGCTAGCAGAGCGTGAGTGCTGGAACTGACTAAAGAGCTCGGCTAGGCTGGAGGGGCCTCCATCAAAAAGTTTAAGGCGCCCGATGAGTACAACGCCGACCTGACCGAGTATTATCTGAGCGGTTTTGACAGGATAAAGGCTTGAGCAGCTGCTGCCTTTCCAGATTTGGATTTCTCATCTTTTCTGCTTAAAGACGATGACGCAACAAGCCCCCCACCTTGACTTTTCTTCTCTTAACTCTTTAAACACTTCTATTTTGGGCTATGTTTTGGCAAATGAACATACATTTACGTTTAGCGGGGCCGTGTTTTGGCTGAATAGAAAATATTCACATTTAATCTTGTGGTTAGAGGGGCTGTGTTTTGGCTGCATAGGCAACATACTTGGATCTTCGGGCCATGTTTAGGCGATGTTTTGACTTGGTGCTGATTTAGATGTTGTTTTTGACTTATTCTGAATGTCCCCACCTTTATTCTGTTTGCTTGGTTCATCCTTGACTTCTGCCTTGCTGTATATCTGTTCTCAATTTGCTCAACTTGTCTCCTCTAATTATTCGGACTTTTGATTTCTACTTGGTTTATTCTTTGCCCTATATGGCTGACCGAACAATTGGAGAGTCGAGTTGAGATTTAGGCCTTGGGCTTGGCTCTAGGCAGCCTGGACCACGTTGGGTCGACCGAGCCATCAGTAGCTCGAAGATCTGCTGAGGCCTTGGTCGGGCCCTAGGTAACCTGGACCGTCTTGGGTCGACCGAGTCATCTAGTAGCTCGAAGATCTGCTAAGGCCTTGGTCAGGCTCTAGGTAGCGTGGACCGTTTTGGGCCGATCGAGCCATCCAGTAGCTCGAAGATCTGCTAAGGCCTTGGTTCGGCTCTAAGTAGCCTGGACCTTCTCGGGTCGATCGAGCCATCCAGTAACTCGAAGATCTACTAAGGCCTTAGTCGAGCTCTAGGTAGCTTGGACCGTTTTGGGTCGACCGAGCCATTCAGTAGCTCGAAGATTTGCCGAGGCCTTGGATGGGATCTAGGTAGCCTAGACCGTCTATATTGCTCGTGACTTTTGTGGACGAGTGTGACGTATTGCCAAAACTGGGTCTTTATTAATGATAAAATGTTTACATCATGAATAATACTTTCTTAAATGCTCGGTGTTCCACGGGTGTGGCAAGATTTTCCATGCCAGGTCTTTGAGGCAATATACTCCTGCTCTAACATGGTGCTCCACCTGGTAAGGCCCTTCCTAGTTGGGCTCCAACTTCCCATGCTGAGGATTTTTAGTTGCTGTGGTCAACTTTCTTAAAACGAAATCCTCGGTGTTGAACCCTCGTCCCTTGACTTCTCTGTCATAGTGTCTCTTCATCTTCTGCTGGTACGTGGCTACTCCGATGGTAGCTTGTTCGCGTATTTCATCCACAATGTCTAGGCTAGTACTTAGACCTTCTTCATTGTCCATTTCTTGAAACTGAGTCACCTGCGCGTTGGGTAGGCCTATTTCGACTGGTATGACTGCCTCGCTCCCGAAGGTCATAATGAACGGTGTTTCCCCTATGGGTGTTCGTGTGGTCGTTCGATAGGCCCATAGGATACTAGGTAATTCTTCAGCCCACATGCCTTTTGCCTGCTCCAGTCTAGTTTTAATCATCTTTAGGAGGGTCCGGTTGGTCACTTCCACCTAACCATTGACCTGAGGATGAGTGGGTGTAGTATAGTGTACTTTAATGCCCAGCTGCTCACAAAACTCCCTGTATTTTTTGTTGTCGAACTACTTTCCGTTGTCGCTGATGATGACATTTGGGACCCCAAACCTGCATTCGATAGACTTCCATACAAAGCTTATTGTGTTTGCTTCGATTATCTTAGCTAGTGGTTCGGCCTCCACCCACTTAGTGAAGTGATCAATAGCTACTATGGTGAACTTGGTCTGGCCTTTTCCGAGTGGAAATGGTCCCATAAGGTCTATTCCCACTGGGTGAAGGGCCAAGGGGAAGTTATGACAGTCATTTCAGTAGAGGGCTACCTTGGCACATTTGCAAATCGTTGACATTTGTCACATCTCTTTACGAGAGCTAGAGCATTCCGCGCCATGGTTGACAAATAGTATCCTGCCCTTAGTTCTTTGTGCGCCAACGCTCACCCTCCGCTGTGGTTTCTACACACGCCTTCGTGAATTTTCCTTAAGACATAGTCTCCCTCTTCCTCCGTGAGGCACCTGAGGTATGAGAGTGATAGGCACCTCTTGTAGAGCTGCCCTTCCAAAAGAGTGTACTGGCTGGCAGTGAGGCACAATTTCCTTGCCTTTTCTCGATCGGTAGGGTAGACTCCGTCTCTGAGGCATGCAATAATTGAGTCCTTCCAGGATGCGGATGCTTAGTGTTCCCTCACCTCTAGAAACTCATACCTTGCCCATCCCAGGCTTGACTCAGCGAGGTATTGCAAGGGGGTGTCGTGGCCGAGTTCATTTTCTAGGGCTGAGGCGGCTTTGGCTAAGGTATTCGCTCGGTGGTTACTTTTCCTCGGCACTTGCGTGATGGAGAAGTGCTCGAACCCTTGGCTAATCGTCTGCGTTGTTTTTTGGTAGGCGACCATTCTATCTTCCTTGGCTTCGAACTCTCCTTGGACCTGTCCAATCACCAGCTGTGAGTCGCTGTATACCTTTACTTGTGCAGCTCCAACTGCCTGGGCTAGCCTCATTCTGGCAATGATTGCCTCGTACTCGGTCTCATTATTGGTGGTTTTAAAACAAAATCTAAGGGAGCACTCCATCATATCTCCTTCGGGGGATATGAGTACGATCCCCACTCCACTAGCGTCTGCGTTGGTCGAGCCATCTACATGTATGTACCAAACTTTTTCGGCCTCGGAACCCTCAATCTCTTCGCATTTGTCTAGCATCAAAAGACTTGTGGTTCCCGAGCTCGATGGACCTGGCTCTACTATTAATTCAGCTACAAAGACAGCAAGGGCCTAACCCTTTATTGCCACTCGGGGTCGGTACCTGATGTCGAATTCTTCCATTTTGAGGGACCACTTCGCAAGACGTCCCGAGAGATCGGGCTTTTGCATAATCTACCGTAGGGGCTGATTTGTTAGCACGACCATAGTATGGGCTTGGAAATAGGGGCGCAATCTCCTCGCCGAAGTGACTTGCGCAAAAGCTAAATTTTTCAACTCTGGGTACCTTGCCTCGGCCCCTCAGTAGGCTCGGCTGATGTAGTAAACGGGTCTCTAGATGCCTTGTTGATCCTTCTGGACCAGCGCAGGGCTTACTGCTGATGCAGACACAACAAGGTATAAGAATAACTCTTCGCCTGGGTTGGTTTGAGATAATAGGGGGGTGAAGATAGGTATCTTTTGAGGTCCTCGAATGCTTTTTCACACTCCTCTGTCCACTCGAAGGCTTTCTTGAGGACTTTGAAAAAGGGAAGGCATTGGTCGGTTGCCTTTGAGACAAACTGATTGAGTGCTGCTATTCGTTCGGTCAGCCTTTGAACCTCTTTCATGTTTCATGGGGGATGCATCTCTTGAATTACCTTGATCTTCTCTGGATTGGCCTTTATCCCTCTCTGGCTTACCATAAAACAACGAAATTTTTCTCCCGTGACTCCGAAAGCACATTTGGCTGGGTTCAGCTTCATGTCGTACTTCTCTAGTACTTGAAAGGTTTCCTATAAATCAGTCAAGTGGTCTTCAACCCTCTTACTCTTTGTCAACATATTATCTATGTAGACCTCCATGTTTCGCCCGAGCAGCCTGCTAAGCACTGGTAAGTGGCTCCCGTGTTCTTAAGACCGAAGGGCATGACATTATAACAATAAAGCCCTCATTCGGTGATGAAGGACCTCTTCTCTTGATCCCCCGTGTGCATTTTAATATGATTGTATCCCGAGAAGGTGTCTATGAAGCTAAGTCGTTCATGCTCTGCTGTAGAGTCTACCAATTGATCAATCCTGGGTAAGGGGTAGCTGTCCTTGGGTAGGCCTTATTCAAGTCGATAAAATTCGCACACATTCTTCACTTACCATTATGCTTCTTCACGAGTACAATATTTGCTAGCCAATCTGGGTACTGCACCTCCTTAATGAAGTTTGCTTCTAACAGCTTATTGACTTCGGTCAAAATTACCTCATTTCATTCCTTAGCGAAAGTTCGCGGCCTCTGTTTGACTGGTCGGTAAGTCGGGTCAACATTGAGCCTATGCTCCATGATGTCTGCCCGGATGCCTGGCATATCCTCGTGCGTCCAAGCGAATACCTTCTGGTGTCGTCTCAAAAACTATAGTAATTGGCTCTGTTCCTCTTCAGGTAGTAGGCTGTTGATGAAGATCTGTCTGTCTGGCCGATCGGTATTGAGGGAGAGGCCCATGAGCCGCTCAGCTGGTTTGGGTTTCATTCCATTGGCCTCTTCTTGGGACTCCAGGGTGTCAATGGTCAGTAATTCCTTATCTTTTGGCTCTCTGAGGGAAGTGGCGTAGCATTCTCGGGTTATTATCTGATCAACCTTTAATTGATCGACCCCAAGCGAGGTGGGGAATTTCATGGTTAGGCTGAACGTAGAGGCAATCACCCTGAATAGATTAAGGGCTGGTCTCCCTAGTATGGCATTGTATGCTGTGGGACAATTAACCACTAGGAATGTGACCTGTTGAGTGGACTGATTCGGGTTGGTTCCCATCATCAAGGGTAACTCGATGGCTCCCAGGGGTTGTACCCTTTCTCCAGTAAACCCAACCAGGGGTACCTAAATGGAGCCAACTGACCTTTGTCGATGTTAAGCTGCTCGAATGCTCGTAGGAACAAGATGTCTGCAGAGCTCCCATTGTCTACCAATATTTGTCGCACCCGGTAGTTTGCTAACACCATCATAAAAACTAGGGGGTCATCGTGGGGGTGCTGAATTCCCTCCTCATCTTTCTCCGAAAAGGTTATTACCTCTTCTCGAGAATTCGTCCGTGCTCTGACTGAACGGCTGGTAGCGAGGACTTTTATCGAGGCCTCCGTCTTCAACCTTCGGTGGTGGGCTTTCCTTGCTGAGCGGGTGTCCACTCCTCCAGCGAACCCGCCAGATATCACTCGGACCTCGTCGGCGACTTCTCGGTTGGTTGGGGGCTCTTTTCCTTCCTTATGTGGCTCGGCTTTACGCAGTCGGTCGGCTACGAATCGACGCAGTCGGCCTCTTTGAATTAGCACCTCAATCTGCTATTTTATGATGAAGCAATCTTCTGTGTTATGCCCGTGGTCCTTGTGAAATCGGCAGTACTTATCCTGGTTCCTTCGATCCGATGTGGTTCATAATTTCCTTGGCCACTTGAGATCAGGATCGTCCCGTATTTGTAGCAGGACCTGGTCAACGGGGGTGTTCAGCGGAGTGTACCTTTTGAACCGACTGGCAGGGAGCCGTGTTCTTTTGCTATTCGAGGGGCAAGGAGCCCCTCGCTCTTCTTCCCTCGGCCTTCGTGGTCGGTCGGTGTCGTTGGGTCGCTGGAGTTCGGTCTTCTTTTCTTGCTCGGGTCTGGATTTGTCTTTTCGTGCGTTCATCGCGTCATCAACATTCACGTGCCTTTGAGCCTTGGCCATTAGCTCCGCCATATTCTCCGGTGGTGTCTTAGATAGGGAGAATAGGAACTTGGTGGGTTACAACCCCCCCTATGAATGCGGTCAGAGCTACCTTGTCTTCCACGTCGTCTACTTGTAGTGCTTTTGTATTGAATCTGGACACATAATCTGTGAATGGCTCCCTAACAGCTTGTTTGACATTCAATAAAAAGTTTACTGAGCTGGTTAAAAGTACTGACGGACCCCAGTTTTAGATGACTGAACCAAACGCGGGCCGATCCCTTCAGGGCAATGGGGAGCGCTCAGAACATGATCTCATCTGGAACCGCGTGTAGGTGCATGAAGGCTTTGTAAGTTTCGAAGTGATCTAGGGGATCTTTTGTGCCATTAAAGGCCTCCATCTGTGGCATTTTGAATTTCGTGGGCAGAGCGGTTCAATTATGATCATTGGGAAGAAGGGGAGTTCAGTTCGTTGTATTAGTTCATTCACACCGTCAGCCTTTCTATCTTTCACCGCTTCCATGACGTTTTGGAGTTGTTCCCCCATTCACCTTATCTCGAGTTCAATCGTGACGGTGA
The DNA here is from genome assembly GCA_034768845.1 of Heliamphora exappendiculata. Lineage (NCBI taxonomy): Eukaryota > Viridiplantae > Streptophyta > Magnoliopsida > Ericales > Sarraceniaceae > Heliamphora > Heliamphora exappendiculata. The sequence goes on from JAOTRH010000025.1 coordinate 7,708,783, forward strand.
CTTCAGACCTGACATCTGGGAAGTCCTTCCCTATTCGGGGGGGACCACCTGCCTTTGGGCCTGTTTGTCGACTTTTCACCTCCTCCCTGTCGTTGAGGTTATTGCCTTTATTCCCCTGCCCCTGGCTTGGACGAGCATCTTCTTTGATCAGGTTGGGCTGATCTGGAGCTTCCTGGTGTTAGTGGGCGAGATTGGTAGGGTCGAGGTTGACGGCGGTGACCCCTAGCGTCCCAGTTCGGGCGGGCATGGCCCCTCCCGCATGATCCTCGAATCGCTGGTGGAGGGTGCGCGTTTGCTGTGCCAGTTCCTGGACTAGGTGAGTCAGATCAGTCAGTTGTTGATCGACGCGTGGGTCGATGGCACCATTCGCCGTTGGGAGACGTGGGCGGTTGTTGTCAAAAGTCATGGCCTGTGTTTCGACCATCGAGCGTACAAAGGAAGAAGGAAATGTTCCCACAGATGGCGCCAAATGATGATACCTCGGTAGCAAAAACATGGGCGTCGGGCTTCGCCTACCTTCTGTGCGCTTTTCTCTTTCCCTGTGAAGACAAAGTTAGGACTCGTATTGGTGGGGTACCGACTGAGTACTCTCTGATGCTTAAGTCAGTCCCTCGCTCAAGATCTTAAATCAGAAGTTATATTTTCTTTTGGGTAAAAAATCATACCTCTATAGGACATGGCCGGGATTAATATATGAAGAAGAATCCTCAGTAGGATTGAGTCAAATCCCATAGTTTGTGCTTGTTACGATCCTGGGAAATCAGCTCTTTCCTAATAAGGTGGCGCACCTCCTGGAATCATGGAGGCTATTGGGATGGGCTTAGTGCCTAATCGCTCGGTCGTTCGCCCAGTCCTCCGGGGTCGGTAGGTCACATGTTCTCGAGTGCGGTCGTCAATCGGTTAGCCACAACCGACCACATCAATTTATTTTGCGCATATCTATGTTGGTGCTTGGTATTAATAAAATTAATAGTTTATAAATTGTAGTTTGTAGTAAAAGTTGGTAGTGTTTGATAAAAATTGTATCTTATAACTGAAATAGAATAAAACGTAGTTATAATTTTTTAAAAACTTATGGGTGTTTAGAAAAAATTGTACCTTATGATTAAAATTAGTAGCAAAAATTTAAAAGATAATAGCACTATCTTTTCCAAACACCCCTTATGTAGGATTACTTTAGTAGTTGGTTGTACTAATTTTAGGTAATAAAAAATAATATAAAAAAATCAATCCCAATCAATAGTAATGTAGTGTTTGACATTGTTGAAATTAATAATTTATATATTGTGATTTGTAGTAGAAGTTATAAGTGTTTGATAAAAATTGTAACTTATAACTGAAATAAAAAAAATTATAATTTGTAATAGAAATTGTGAATATTTGTTAAAAAATATAACTTGTAATTGAAATTAGTAACATAAAATTAAAATTTACTAACAGTAATTAGTAGTTTTGCCAAACACCCCATAAAAGGCTCCCAATAATAAGGCTCACATGTGGAATTTTTAAAAATACACAACTCCAAATATCAAGTAGGATTTAAAAGAATTTTGTCTATGAAATTATCAATATTTTAAATTACTAGTTTACTTCCATGGAAGGGATGCATAACAAACTCTTACAAAATTTGAGAAAATTAATTTCAAATTGAGTGGATTCTTAATAAATTATTTTAGAATTATTCTAATTCGTTCCAAAAAGTGAAATTTAGAACTATATTCTCATTTTGTCGCCAGATTAAACCTCGGATATTTAGAATTTTGACAATAAAATAATAAATTCATAGTGCTGAGATCATCTCTCTAGATTCACTCCACCCAAAGATAATAGCTAGCCTTTATCTCAATTTTCACGTCAGAACTTTAGCCGCGGTTAACCCCCTAGATAAATTAAATACCAAAAACGACCTTAATTCCAATATATGCTCTGTTTTATTTAACTTAGGTTGATGTAAAAGCCTCCTCTACCTCGGGTCGGGTGTGTTATTTTGGCCTGGCCCGGTCAAGTCTGTCGTGATTTGAGTAAGTTAAGTTTAGCTCAGATTTGTTGAACTTTTACCAAATTTTTGGGTCGAACTTTTTGTGGGAGGAATAACCCAGGCCCTAGGGGCAAAAGGCTTGGACTCGAGCTCGGGATATGGACTCGGGCCTCGAGCTCGAGTTTTTGGGTGAATCCTGAGCGGGCTTTGACCGGGTCTTGTTTTTTTTTTTTGTTTAATTTATATTTTTATTACTTTTATAGTTATTTACTTTATAAATTTATAATATAATGTTAGTTTACTATTTTATTGGTAGTAGTTGTTAATATATTAACTTAAAATTTATTAGTTTATATATTATAAACTAAAGCATTAAAATTATAATAACAAGTTTTTAAGTTAAACTATAAACTAGTTACTATTATATTATATTATATAAATATAACTTTATTAAACATAATACTATAGTGGAAATTATTATAAGTTTCTAATATATTATTATTAATTGACTAGTTCATTATTTAATATAAGTTTATAACTTATTAGTTTATATTATATAAGTTTATATTTTATTTGTTTATTAGTTTACTATAAATTTATTATTAATTGATAAGTGTATAGTTTATATTATTAAAAATTTATTAATTTATTATAATTTAAAAGTTTAACAATTAAATACAATAAGTTTGAACAATTGAAATAATAAAATACAATATAAATTTTATTAATCAAAAATCAAATCTTTACAATTTTACACATTATAAGTATATTGTACATAATTTAAAAATAGAAAAATTGCATCACTATAGGTCAAATATATCATAACTAGGTTGTCATATATAAGACTAACAATCATTTGTATTATTCTTTACTTAAAATAAATTACAAATAAAATGTAAAATTATAAATATAAAGAAATAACGTTTACATATGCAAAAAATAAAAAGAAAAATCAGTCTGAGCCGGATAATTCTTCAGGCGTTCCACAGGTGATAGTTTTTAAGTCAGCTTCGAGTCTTTTTTTCTCGTTCATTTCTTGATATCTCTCCACTGCGTAAATTGTATCCCGTGTAATCATTAATACTTGAACCATCTTTGAAGTGAGTCTGAATTTGTAGTCGTTCATCACTCGCTCATCTGCACTAAAAATTGATTTCGAAGCAACTGTAGAGACATGAATTGCAAGTATATCACGAGTTATCACGAACAATAGTGGTTACGACGCATCGTGTTGTTTCTAACAATCTAAAATATTAAAATCATCTTTATCTAAATTTTTTACATTATCAAAATAACATTGGAGTTCTGTGATAAAACTCTCATGATTTTCAAAATTTCGTCTAGTTTTTATTATAGACTAATTATCGTTACGACTTCGAGATGAAGTCCTAACCGTAGATTGTATTGATTGAGGTATTATATGAGTTTTATGTTTATTATATAATTTGTTAATTGTTTTATTTATTGGTTCAAGTTTATTTGCATTACTATAAATACTTTTTAAAAAATATTATAAACTAATATTTTTATTCTTAAAATATAGTATGCAAGTTATTACAAAAATATGTATTATTTTATTATAATATTTATTAAATTTATCTTTCTTACTAAATATCTGATAATAATTTACATTAATTAAAAATATATCAAATATTACGGTAATTTATTTTAATTGCAGTAAAATTAATGGAGTAGTAAGAGTGTAAATATAAAAAAATAATTTTGTTGTTTGATTAAAAACTTTATAAAAATTTTATATGCATGTAAATTATTCTACATTGGCATAGTAAAGCTAGTTTTTATATTCATTTCAAAAATAAATCAATTATTATTTTTTATTTTATTGTCAGTTGTAACATATTATGTGTTGAGTTCTACCTAATTTCTATATCATGTTGTAATTTTTTACATTTTTATATTTTTTTGTTGACATATTTTTCTATACATATCAACTCTTCTGGTACTACTATTTATACATTTTGTTGCTAACATAACTCGTTTAAGAGATTCATTGTAATATTTAAATCATTCTTTAACAATTAAATTTAAAATATGTGCAAAATAACAGAATTGAAATAAAAAATCAGATAATGGAAGCTGTAAATTATGTTTTAAATAGTTAACACATTCATTATTATAATAAGTATTATCTAAAGTAATAAAAAATATCTTTGATGCAATATCTTACGAAACTTGTTCTTGCCTAATAACTACATCTAAAGAATGCTCGGTATTTGAAAATTCTATACTTTTAAATGAAAAAATTCTTTTACATAAATTTTAATTATTATCTATAAAATATGCTGTAATACATTAATATTCGTGTGCATTTCTAGTAGTTCATAAATCAGAAGTTAAACAATTTTTTTTTAAATTTATAAATAAATTTATCAACTCGATTTTAATTTCATCAAATTTACTTAAAATTTTATTTATTATAGTATTTCTAGAAAAATATTGAAACCGAGGAAAAAATTCGCCTTGTATTATAATTTTAAATGCCGGTTGTTCA
>JAOTRH010000025.1:7713372-7729906 GCA_034768845.1 Heliamphora exappendiculata
AGAGAGGGTTTGGGTATTGGTTTGGGGGGGGGGGGTTTGGAGGGGTTTGGATAGTGGTTTGGGAGGGTGATTTTTAGGGGGTTTCGGGGTGGTTTCGAAGGTGATTTTGGGATGAATTTCGTTAGTTTTAACAGAATGAGTTAGTTTGATGTTAAAATTAAATCTCATGGGAGGTTTGTGTCATTTTTTAAACCACATGGGTGGTCAATGATTTTGTTAAAAATTTTAGGGGGCCAGTGTAATTTACCCTAAAATTTATTATGTATTCATAACTTCTTATTATTTTAGATTGGATCGGATGGAATCAGAAGAATAAACAATAATGTGGTATCATATATTTATTTTTACATTAGAAGATTATGAATAAAATTATTTATACAGTAAAAAAGTTGATTCGTGCTTAATAAAAGTGATAAAAAAAATAAAATAAAAATTGTAAGATTATTGTTACTTCGTTGGATAAATAAAAAAGAAAAATCAAAACTTAAAATTAATAATACCAAGAGATCTTGGTATTAGTTCTTTCGAGAATAATTCGCCATAAATTGAACTACTATTTTGAATTCAGCAATACAAATGCAAAACTATTAATCCTAATAAAACCAAAACAAAAACAAAAAAAGTAAGTCGTCGTATTTCCTAATTCTATCAAATCTCTCATTATTTCTCCATAACAAACAAGCTGTTAGTAGTTAAATTTATAGTTTAACTTAATAAAAAATAAATTGAAACACACAACACACATAATTAGCCACAATCTTCTCATGAAATTATAAGACCCACAAAGTGTGGATCCCGCAGCTCTGTGAGAGGATTAGCTGTGGCTAATTCTGTGTTCCATGCACATGGTATTAATTATTGAAATACTTTGTTTATTATGTGTTGCAGAATGGAATGATCAAAGGGCATGGAATTGGGATTTTTGAAGGCAAAGAAAGAAAAGGATATGGCATTCACACAGAGTTGAGTGATCAGTGAGTGAGCTTTTCATTTTTTCGGTCATTTTGATTCCAAGTGGGAGCTCTCTCTAGTTTCTTATTAGGATTTGGATGGAATTGGAAGATTGATGAGCAATTGGGTTTCCATTTTGAAATAAATCAAGTGCTAGTCATCTGGTGCTACCACAAAGATGGGTGGTACTGCAATTTTTTGGGTTTGGACATATAGTAAACCTGTGTTTGGATTAGTTTTTTTTTAGTAGTTTTTAAGTTTTTCGATTTTTTTATAAAAAAGTAGATGTTAAATCATAAAGAAAAAGTAAAAAAAAAAAACCTAATAAATCAAACCAATTAGTTTTTTTTTTTACTTTTAAGCTAAAAAACTAGTAAAAAAAACTAGCCCAAACGGAAGCTAAGTGTACATAAAAATGTTTTTTTTTTCTCTTTTTCTCTTTCAAGGAATGCTCCACTATTTGCCATTTCAAAATATTCTTATGGGTTTTTCAGATAAATTATTTTATGTTTTTTTTTCTAAGGGAATATTCAAAAAATTATGACTTTGAATAATTCATATGTCTGTCTATAAAGTAATATAATTTGTTTGAGATAGCAAAAATATCACACAATGACTACATATCTTTTTAATAGATGAAAAAGCATTGGAATATGCGAATAAGAATTTTGAATTTTTAAGAAATAATTTTTTTAAAAATATTATTAATGAAAAGATTAATAGCCTCTATATGCTTACACGCTTGTTTATGTTAGCAGAATTCCTAGTTCTTATAGAAGAGAATAAATTTTAATTGAAAAGTAACAATTTAGATTATTTTTTGTTTATTAAGACTAAGAATAAAGCAAATTAAAAATTAACAGTTTGATTAGAAAAAATTCAGCCTGCCAAAGATCAATAAAAGCAAGTTAACAATAAAGCAGTGGCGGTCCAATGATTTTTGAGGCCAATTAAATTGAGGCTTTTTATATTAAAATTTAATTTTTATTTTTTAATTTTTTTTTGCCTTTTGAGATGTAACATCATTAATTATATTTTCCTAATTAAATCTTTTTACTATATTTTTTCAATTGATAACATAGTTAATTCATTTAATTTTTCTTATAATATAATCGATTTAAAATAAAATTTTATTAATTTTAATGCAAAAATACTTTTCTCTACAAAAGGTACTGTTACTAGAATTGTTTATAATATTCTATAAGCAATGTATTAAATTTGAAAAAGAAATTAATCTTTTAATATACTGTAGTACATTAATTAGAATTATTTTTTTGTTCTGGTGATATAACTTCTTTTAAAATTTTTAATTCTAAAAATATATTTAAATCATCAATTTCACTACTGGTGTCATATTTTAAAAATATTCCAAGATTAAGACAATTTGTTTTCAAACTATTATCATCTTGTATTTTTAACTCTTCAAAATTAAATAGAAAATCAAAATATCTTCATAGATTTGAAATTGTTCAAACTTGTTCTCAATTGAAGAAATAGCATGACTTATAATATATAAAAAATAATTAATTCTAAAATATTTTTCAACATATTGTGTGATCTCCTCATTCGCATTTTCGTCAAATTATTTTTTTTTTATGAATTACACGTTTTTCATAAAATACAGAGTTTATTTTTATTTTTTCTGCAATCTCTATAGTTGAATTTATAACGGATGTAAATCCAATTTCTCGATAATTTTTTTAAAAAGAAATAAGAACTCTTAATTGTCCTATAGTAATAGTAATATGCATATTTTTTGATTGTAAATTTTTACTAATTGAATCGATAGTAAACAATATATTATACAAAATAGTCATGCATAATAAAAAGTCAAAATGCTCAATCTCATATGTTACTAAACAATTAACTTCATTTTTTATTTTAGGATCTTTACTAGTTTTTGTTAGTTGCAACAAATCATCCCTTATTTGTGTAGTTTGAAATTTTATTATTACTTTAACACTTTTAACACGACTTTCCCAATATGTTTGTGACAATTATTTAAGAGTTACTCTTAGTACATTATTTTTTAAAATTTTTTATCACTTTCTAGAAGAAAAAATAATGAATATATGAGTTGTATAATTCTAAAAAATGATATGGTTTCAAATCAAGAGTTGACCACGTTACAAAGTAGTAAATTAAAATTATGATAATCACATGGTATATAAAATGTTTTAGAATTAATATTTAAAAGTATTCTTTATACTCTTTATTATTTCTCTTCATATTAGGTCTGTTATCATTTTATTATCCGCATATGTCATTAATATTAGCTTTATATATATATATATATATATATATATATCTATATATATATATATTGTTTTTTATTTCAAATATTTTAATTAATATGTTTTTATTTTGATTAAATGAGGTCTAATCTATTTTATTCGTAGGCCTAATAAATACCTTATATATATTTTAATGTTTTAAAATATAATTTATTTTAAAATTGATTATATATACTCTATAATAGTATATATTATAAAGGAACTTATAAAATTAGGGACCTCATTATTTTGGAAGCCTTAGGCGAGCTAATTTGTCTAACAAACAGGCCAATCTTACAATAAAATAAATTAAAAAATAACAGTTTAACTAGAAAAAATTTAGCGTGCCAAAGATTAATAAAAGCCAGTTATTTTTAAAATTTTTGTCACTAATAAATGAAAAAGTAAAAAATTTAACTGAAAGATAAAAAATTCCGAAGATCAATAAAAGCCAGTTACTAAAAACCATCCCAAACTAGAACTTAACACCAATGGTCTCACCTTAGTTCTTCCATTGTAAACTCTTCCCAAATCTAATCCACATGAACATTGAAATCTATCAATAAACTATTGTAAAAAAAATTAAAATAAATAAATAACCAGTGACTGTTATTTTTGGGCGTAAAACACAATTAATACAACATCCAGGTTTCATTTGGTAATTTGACCTTAAGTAAGAAGTTTAATTAATTGGTAAATGGTAAGAAGACTTTAAATTAAAAAATTTAGCTTAAAGTAGTTTTAAATCTAAAGGCAAAAAGCTTGACTTAAAATTGTTATAATTTTTAAAAATTTATTTTTAGATAATTTTATATTTAATATAGATCTTATTTGATAGATTTTGACTAGTAAATTTTAAAAATATAAATTGTATAAAAAAATAAATATTTATAATAAAATTTATGATATTTTTAAAATATTTATTAAATTTTTTTTATAAAAAAGTAAAAAATCTAAAAGGCTAAAATTCTTTAATTGCCAAACGAAACTTTTTGACTTTTTAACTTTTAAAAAAAAAGATAAAAAATTCAACTTAAAACTAACTTAAAACTAATTGTCAAACAAGGCCCAAGTACAGTTAAGCTCAACCTAACTAACTTAGCTTTCGCTAAGGATAACCATTTTTATAATTTTTTTTATTGAAAACTTTTAGGGGTGGCACAAACACATATACTTTTTAGTTTAGTCTCATCATAAATATTTTTAAAAAAAATTCATATAAGAAATTAAAAAATTAGATAAAATGTAATTTTTTTTTACTTAAAGTTCTTTTAAGTTTTTTGAGTTTTTAACCTTTAAGAAGTTAGTTTGGTGGTTAAGGCTTGAAATTTAAGTGTTCTCCTCTTAAATTTTAAATTTAAAATTTTTTAAGTGCTATTAATTTTTTAGAATTAGTACATACGAGATTTTATCTCGATTTTAATTAAAATTTCCGTATATGAGTAGTAGAATTAGTCTCTCATGAATTAATCAAAGTACGCATAAACTAGCCTTAACACTTTGAATTTTTAAAATTTTTTTATTGAGCTCTTAGTAATTTTTTTAAATCTTAGTCCAAATAGGCATAGTAATAAGATCATTACCAAAAAAAAAAAAAATCACAAAAAAAAATCACAAACACGATATTTGGTTCAAGTATAATTTGTTGTGCCTCTCGTTCATGTCATAGCTTATATTTACTTGACTTTATTTGTTTTCTCATATTTCATCTTTGATCCTAATGCAATTTTATATAGTTTTGATTTTCATAGTATATTATTCGATAAATAAAAAATAAAAAATAATTATTGAATCTCATCTAGGCTGAGCTTTTGGATCGTAGACTTCGAGCCAGTCAATCTTACTAGTTTTTTTTGAAGGGAGAGACTCAGGCCCGAAAATAGGAGGAATGAGCTCAGGTCTTGATCGGATCATACCAGACTGAGCCCGTACAGTAATGGGGCCGAGACAGGTCCCGACCATTTTTACAACTCTAGCCAAATCGAATGTTACTTATTTTTGTCTTTAATAAATTTTTTTTTATCAATTTTTTTTACTATTTCAGTTCATCTCGTAGAGATGATTTGAACAAGTAAAAAGATTTAATCAAAAATAAAAAAATATATAAAAAATACAAAAATAAGTAAAATGTTGTTTAATTGCCCGGGCCAAATTTTATTTTATTTTATAATGGACATTGAACCAAGAAACTAGCAAAGCTAAGCTACAAACTCAGATGCAGTTAGCGAGGATAAGAAAGAAAAGAGCAATGATGAGAGAAGAGAGGTCAAGAGCGCCTTGGTCGCCATACGAGGAGTAGAGAGAGAACTGCCGTGTGTTCGAGACAGATGCCTCGTTTATGGACTGAACGAAGATTGAAAAACAGTTGAATGAATGGCCAAGATGAAATCTCTCTCATGCATCAACGGTATATACCATACGTCCAGATGTAAGGAGTGAGAACTGGTCACAGTCTCACCCTTGCACCTCTCTGTGGTTTAGTTGGTGATCGATTGTCTGTAAGTTTATATAAACGTTAGTCGGTGAACGGTTGTCTGTAAGTTTATATACATAACTGTCCACATGTATGCGCATTGAACGGTAAAAAGAGAGAGGAGGAAATCAATTCTTTCTTCGAAACCAAGTTCCTCAATCAGTAATCTGCGGCGTTTGGTTGGTGGTCTATTTTGAATCCCAATTTGACAAGGCAAACAGGAATTTACCTGTTGATTGCCTTTCAGTGATTGGAGTTTTGGGGGGTCTTTTTGGTCATACAATCAGTGAATATATAAATAACATGGCAGAAAGATTAAGTTTCTGGGTTATGTTTATTCTTTGGCAATATCTATATTTTTGATATCTCATTCTCAAGTGTTCGGGTCAGGTTACACCGACCTCGACTAATCGCAGGACCAATCCCACCGGGCCCAATTAATATTATTTGGCAAATTGGGATACAGTGAGTTTGAGTTTTCTTTGATTTGTCAAAGAATGAAGACCCTCCATGAGAGTTTGTAGTGGCTAGTTGATGAATTTGGATACAGTGTGTTTGAATTTTCTGTTTTGATTAAGAATAGTTCATTGTTTGGCTCAATGAAATTTGAGTTAGAGGGGTATATTTGTGTCCTAGATAGCAGGGAGAATCTGAGGGAGAATTGGTTGAATAAAAGTTCATTGAAGTTGCATGTGTCTCGAGTTACTTCTTCAAAGAGAGAGAAGAGTTTTGGGTCATAGTGAGGCCAGATAGAGGTGATACAAGAGTGAGGGCTGGGCATTTTGAGAAGAAGAAAGAGCATTCTGAAGTTGGTCCTTGTAATCCCCTAATTGGAAGTATTCCCGAGGCTATAGAAGGGGAACAGGTTGCGGCAGGTTGGCCTTCTTGGATTGCTGAGAAAGCTGGTGAAGCTATCAAAGGATGGATACCACGGCGAGCAGATACTTGTGAGAAGTTAGATAATTATGATCATTTTTCTGATTTTGAGGATGTTTGGTATAACTGGAATTATGAATTTATAAATTATAACTGAAAAGATGTGATTATAATTTTAAGTAGGAATTACAAATATTTGTTGTATCTGTAAACTTATAATTTTAAGCAGTAGAATTTGTGTCGGTTGATTTAGAATCAAAAGCTACAAACAAAAATTATAAGCACTTTTGTTTGATTTTTTTAAACTTTTTATTGAGGTATTAGCTAAATGTTAGAAAATAATTTATAACAAACACCCTTTTAATGGTTGACTCACATTCATTTAGTAGTAGACTGGAAAATGCTATTTCTAGGTGAGTGCTTACGATAGTCTTCTGGAAATGGAGTGCATTTGGTTAACTCTTCTTTTGTCATTGTCTGTTGATACTTCATATAATCATGAAATGAACATTAGATTAGAATTTTACTTAAAGGTTGATTTTTATATATATATATATATATATATATATATATATATATTAATGATGGACATACGTTACCTTTTGATCTTATCATCAAGATAATGCGGGAAAACTATCTTGCTGCTTCCAGATTACCATCTGGAAAACATTTGGGAAATTTGTCCTTTTTTTCTTTTAAAATGCAGAACTTGATGCTATGGAAAATGTCTATAGTGATTTTGAACTCATGTTTTGCATGGTTTGTAAATGGATGTAAGTTTCTTTTGAAGTACAAGGATGACTTCATGACTTTGTAAATTTTGTATTGAGTGCATACTAAAGTGTTACAATCTCTGGTCTTATGCCTTTTGTTGGGTCTGGCTCTTAGTTGCACGATCCTTTTACTGGGGTGACGAATTTATTTCGGAACCTCGCTCTTGCGCTCCAAAATAAGAATCTTGTAATAACTTCGCTCCTATCGAGAAAGAACCTCGCTCATAACTAAGATAAAACCTCTCAAATATATAGATTCCAAAAAAAATAAAAATAAAAATGAGGAAATAAGAGAAAATATGTAAAATCAATAAGATTATAGAATAAAATTAACTGAAATATATTCTAATAATTTATATTTACATAATATTTATTTATATATACAAAACATAATATGTATTTGACACTAATATGCAATATTTATTCATATTTTAATATATATTACAATTAAATAAAAACATATTTCTTAGAATATATAAAATATATAAACGCTTCCATAAGCGCTCCCAACTTTAGACTTTTCTGTTTAGCCTTGTTCTTTTGCGCCCGCTCTCGCTTTGTGCAACTAAGGTCTGACCATAATTTTGAATTAGGTCATAGGGGTAGTGTAAGTTTTGCATACGTTTTTGTCCACATGGATGGAATAAAATGATATTCACATGATTGTCTCAAGTTGCACTTAGTAGAAATTAATTTGGTGATTGGTCATGGAATCCCCTTATTAAAAGGTAGGTTGGGTGCTAGAGTAAAATGGATTTATTAAAGAGATGAAGAACGACCGGAAAACTCTAATATGGAAAATTCTTGAACAAAGATGCCATGAAATGTCATGATACCTCTGCGAGGTTATGGTGAAAACCCTATGGATTTGGGAGGCCAGATCTGTTTAGGTCATGAATATCAAGCTTCATTATTCATATAACAGCCACTTAGTGTATTTGTTGGTAATTCTGTTCTTGGCTGTCCATCCGTCTACTTTCTAAAGCATAACTTGTCATATAATCATGTGTTCCTTTATGGAAAATACTCTCTAGTTCAAATGCATTGTGTGATTCACATCACACCCAGGACTCAAGTCAAATTCTTACGCTAGGGTTCAGAGAAGCTTCTTGATAGAATGAAGAAAAGAAATGAAAGATCTCCTTTAATGGAGGCTCAATTCGGTTTATTCGTTGATAGGAAGTTGGGTTACACTTCAAACAAGAAAGAAAACACAAATTCTCGACCCCCCTACTCTGCTATTCCCCTTTTCTTTATAGCCTTCCCTCCTCCCTAACTAATTAACTAACTACTAACTGATTACACTGATTAACTAACTCTACCTGTAATCCCATTCTTATGCTTACAGCTGGCTCTTGAGTTTGCTAACTCTACCAATACCCGGGCTTGCTTGCTTTGCTTGCAGTGCATCAGTTGCACTGCTGCACCAATTGCCTAGCTGTGCATCATCAGCATTGCGGCATCAGTGCCCTGCTCTGTTGCTGCATCACTGTCCTTCTACTGCACTGCTGCCTCAACTACTGCACTGCTGCACCTGATTTCACTAATTTCACTAATTTCCCCTTATTTCTGGTGTTTATCAGGTTCAGATCCTGATAGTGCACTTACAGAAATCGTGGCCTATGAGTTGTCTTTTGACATTTTTCATTGTGAAGTCCTATGATTCTTGGACTATAAAGCACTCCCAAACTTTATAATGGCCCTAACTACTTGATTCTGAGACTAAAATGGGTTAAATAGTTTTTCAATGGTGATTTTTTTTCAGTAGTGAATGTCTTATCTATATAGGCTGGATGTATTGAATTTGTTGTCTAAACGAGAATATTCATGTTATTTTGTGAATAAATTATTTTTGTTTTCAAAAAGATAATTTGATGAGTTTTAAAATGTTGTCTTATAATAGAAACTGGTCTATTTGTTTTAAGTCCATTCTATGCTTTGCATCCATATATGTATAAATACTGGAATTATAGGGTGTTTACATGTTTGCATGCTTTGATTCCCATTCTTCATGTTTGTTGAGATTCTCACTTGGTTTTGGTTCTTGCTTGTTAGCATTTGATTCTTGCAGATTGGCCAAGGAACTTAGGGCTCGTTTGATAACCGGTATGGATTGGGTGGGATTAGTAATGGGGTGGGATTAATTTATTTGCGTTTGATTTAAGTAGGATTAAATAACGGATTAGATAAACTCGTGTTTGATTTGGGTAGGATTGAATAACGTTGGATAAGATTATAATAGTTAATTTCCAATATTATCCTTGTACTAAGTTAATTTATTTTAAAATTAACTTAAATAAATTAATAAATTAAATTTTATGTTATTTATTTTAATATTTTAATATTTCTTATTATTTTTGAAAATTTTCAAAATTTCAAATTTATTCTTTAATCCAATCCTTCCTAATCACCCCCCCTCACCTCACTAAGTTATCCTTCATTTGGGAGATAACTAATCCGTCCGGATAACTAGTCCGGAGGCTTTTTTATACAAACAAACATTGGTTTGGACTATACTCCGGATTAATAGTCCAATCCGATAGTTAGTCCGCCGAAACAGACGAGGCCTTATAGTAGTGTATACAAGGCTTGGGATCTGATTCATAAACAGGTTGTTGCCTTGAAAAGAGTGAGATTTGATAACAAGGATCCGGATAGCTGTCAAGTTTATAGCAAGAGAAATCCTTATTTTGCGTAGGCTTGATCATCCAAATACAATAAAATTGGAAGCCTTGATCACATCACGAACTTCTTGCAGCTTGTCCCTAGTTTTTGAGTACATAGAACATGATCTTACTGGACTTGCATCACTCCCTGGTGTCAAATTCTCTGACTCACAGGTAGTTATTTAATTGCTTTTAGCTTAGCATGTTGTTGAAAATGGTATTGGGGCGGTGATATTCTGTCCCATAGTATGATAATCAGATGCAACCAAGGCACTTCTTTTTTGTTTTTTGTTTTGTTTTTTGCGCTTAATTAAAGTACCTGAATTCAGGTATCAAAGAAAGAAGAAAAAAAATCCCTGAAAAATGCTACCGTTTTAAACTGTCTGTAGGTTCATTGTTATGCACAAATTCTAATTCCATTTTTTGTGTTATTAAGGTTAAATGTTACATGCAACAGCTACTGAGCGGAATTGATCATTGTCATAGTCGCGGTGTTCTGCATTGTGACATGAATGTTCAAAGCTTCTAATTGACAATCATGACATCTTGAAGATTGCTGATTTTGGCTTAGCCAGTTTTTATGATTATCGTTAGTCTGCCATTGACAACCCGCGTTGTAACTCTCTGGTATCGTCCACCAGAACTTTTACTTAGAGCAACTCGTTATGGAGTTTCAGTGGATTTATGGAATACTCGTTGCATACATGGAGAACTATTATGCTGGCAAGCCTATCATGCCTGGAAGAACAGAGGTACCTCTCCATAGATATTTTCCTTTTCATTTCTGTGAACTTTTCAAAGGATTGTCATTGGGTTCTGAATCATAATGTAGCACGGAAAGATAAAGTAAAAGAGAGAATATTTACAAAAGAGGATCTAATCCAAATGCTTGACTTCTATAATTAATCATATGGAAGGTGTGTGATTAAAAATATATGAGAGTCCGAGCATCCCATGGCAGCTTCAACTAGTCTGTTTTATTTTTCTTATGCTATCCTACGTACTAGAAGATGCAGTGTGCAGCATGCTCCGGTCACTGTTGTGCTACAACAGTTTTACCGTCACAGATGTATGATATTGACAAGTAAAATTTACGCGCACGCATATGATATTAGTAAAACAAGATTATTGGGTGCTTTTGCGGGCACTGAACTCTTCCAAATGTATGCAAAGTACCATATTCTACACTTCAGTAGGTGTATGAGATACATGGCAAACTAGAGTCGTTGGACATCTATGCATCGAACATATTTATTAAATGGAATTTACCATTAATCTATGCATAAAGCTTTCATTATGCATGACATCTCTATTTCAATAAGTAAATTCCATTTTATTCTGGAAAAAAAAGCATATTAGAAGGTAAGTATGTTTAGTGTGTCCACATGTTATTGGACATAGAAGTTAGATAAACCCAACGCTTAGGCCTGTACCGGTACCCTACACCCATACCCGTGTAATATGGTTACTTGCTTATTGTACACGTTTTTTTATTACTTCTATTGTGACATTTTTTCCCCATCCTTTTAACTTTATGATACCCATCAACTATGGCAAATCCATCTGCTTTCTACCGACAGAGAACAATGCGCTGGCCATGTATATTAGGTCATGACTCATGTCATATTTATTCGACATCTCTGTATTAGCCATGTGTTTTTATATTATCATTCCCCTCATGCTGGATTTTTGTCTTCTGTCACATATAAAGGTAGCATAAAAAAAGAAACCCTATAGTTTTTTCCATAGGGCCTTTCTCTCCCTCTCCCTCTCCCTCCCCAAAGGTCAGAGAGAATTACAACTCCAGATTCTTCTGGTTGGACAACAATCTTATCGATCTGTTTCGTCATTCAATATGGTGGCTCGATTTCAGCTTCTGGTTGGATGATTATGACAAAGAGGAGAGGTCCAGGGAGAGCTGGTGTAGGCAAAGACCAAGATAGGATCTCTTTTTGGTCAGAAAACCTCACTGCTGGTGATCTTTGAGTAGTTTATTTTGTTTTTCGGTGGCCTCTACTTTTCTTTTCCCTTGGTAGATTTTTTTTATAAAAAAAATATGTTTGGGATCCATATGTTTGAACAATCATGCCTCAGTTGGAATTGTGATCTATCTAAACGATAACATGATTGTAACTTGATTTTCGCTTTGAAGCGTGGATAACATTTGCATTCTTGAGATGAAATGCTCTCTTTAGTAGGTAATTCCTTCAACTAAGAGAAATTTCCTAAAAATAGGCTATTTTCTTAATTCGGGTCCATAACCATGGGTTCCAATGCACATTTAAACAGTGCTTCTTTGGTTTTCAAGAAGTTGGAAAATTCAAAGAAAAATGTCACAAAAAACTATTGAAGATGTTTCCTAAGAATGGGATCTTTTCTAGGAATCATTTTTGAATATCTTACTTTGTTTTCACGAAGTCCGGTAATGTAAGTACTGAAGAACAATCCAAATTGATGTATTTTGGAACATTTCATCGTTGTATGAGTTTATTTGAAAAGTAACCTAAATGAAATAGAATATGAAGGTGGCATGCAGATTGGCCATTATGTTTTCATGAAAGTGTAGAGGTGAGCTAAATTAATTTGTCAGTACTATTCAGCGACTCGATTGATTGGTGTCTGTAAAGTTACTCCAATTGCAGTACCATATGCTTGAGTAAATCAGAGGATATCAAGTCATATGTTTTCTGCCAATGTTGGTGGTGTCCATTGAGAATGTTTTCTTATAGAAAAGAAACCCTTTTGATGTTAATACTTAATCCTGTCGACATGTGCCAATAAGTGGATTTATTTTGTGTTTATCTTGGAAAAAATCTGAGTTGTTTTGCCTAGTTTCATCGTACTGGACAGATGTGTTGAGAATATAAATAATAAAGTTCTCTATCTCTAACAGCTTAAGTTTTTAGATAAGTTAGTGATTCTCAATCTAATGTGGTATTAGAGCTGGCAATAGATTCAGTGTTCAAACCTCATTGTCGACGCAATAATTCAGAAACATTTTTACGTGTTTGGCTATATAAATAACAAAGTGTTGACTTTATTATTATATAAATAATAAAGTATCCCTCTTTTGGCTGACTTTTAGATGAGATGGTGATTAACAATCTAATAAGATGTTTTAGCGAATCATTTTGTTTCCTTGAATTATTTCTCCTGACTAAAAACAGTCACTGCTGTGCCAGAAAAGATCCTGGATTTCTTTTTTGGATATAGAGGTAAATTTAGATGGATGTTAAGTTAAACTTCTTTGTCTGTATGGGTTGTCTTATACACATCGAATATATGAATTTTGGACAGGCATCTTTCTATTTGCCTTCTGTCCTTCTCATCCACACACGTAGTAGTGACCATTTGACTTTCTTATTGGGAGGGGAACAGACACTAAAATCTGATCTGGGAAAACAAAAACTTGAGGGAGTATGCATTTACTGGGCTGAATGACAGGTTCAAGTTTCAAGTGAATATTGCCATCTGTATATATTCTGTTTTACTAGTGGCTGTTAACTTGCATAACTGCTCTCATATGCACACCAAGATAGACCAAATAGACCAAAAGGATCCCTATATAATAGTTTGGGTGACATGCTTCTCAGGTCTGTTTATGGGTTGGAAACACTGTTAATGTTTCATGGACACCTTTTTCTGTGGTACAGCGAGCAGTTTAAGTGAACATTTTTTCTTCCTTCTTCGCTAGTTATTGTCACACAAATCAGATTACATTTTCCTAATTGCGCTCATAGATATGCATATGTATAAATATATATTATGCATGTTTTTATATACAAAATTATATTAATAAATGAGTACTTTTTACTACGTATTTATATATTGCCTTCCTCCTAAGACAAGGCCCTGAAACTTATATGTTTTTATCTTGTAGGTTGAGCAATTGCATAAGTTTTTCAAGCTTCGTGGCTTTCTATCTGAGGACTATTGGAGAAAATCAAAGTTACCTCAGTCTATGGTGTTCAAACATCTACAACCTCGTAAACAACATTTTGCCGAGACATTTAGAGATTCTACTCCCGTTGTTGTGGGGCTTATAGAGACCTTACTATCGATAGATCCTGCTCATCGAGGAACTGCAGCCTGTGCTCTCAAAAGTGAGTTAGTTTACGTATTTTGCTTATTTTTGTTGAATCCTTTGAAAACTTATTGTTGTTGGTATTTTGATGCTGGGTTTCATAATTTTTTTAAATTTATTTTGTAGCATATGCCATTTTTTTTTTCTGGGAATACTTTTAAAAGTAAAAAAAAACCCTAATTTTACAGGTTTTTGGTATTGATTGAATTCTTTTCCCAGAAAACAACTTTTTGCTTAGGTGTTGTTTGAGTAACTGTGAGTGTAAAATAATATCGGCATAGCTTGATATTATCACAAATTGAATGAAGACCACATTCAACACGAAGAAATATTGTGTGAGTGCAGTAATATTGTGTGAGGGAGTATATAAATCATAAAAAAACAAAGAAAAAAAATATATAAAAGAAAACAAAACTTTGACCATTGCATTTATTATTGTTGAATATCCATTATTGTGTTCCTTAATGAAGATTCATTCAGACAGCCCATGAGAACAAATACAGAAGGTTGAGTGCTTTTTGGAGGAAGATTACGGATTGAGAGAGAGAGAGAGAGATTTGGATTTCAAATTCTTTCCAGGTAAACAACTTCGGATCAAGATCCACGATTTTTTTTCTTGCTATTTTTGGGATTTTAGAAATCTTTTTCTCAAGTTAATGGAACCTCAAGAAAAACAATCAACCAAACCTTGGTTTTGTTCCTGGAATTTATTTTCCCTCCGATTCTCATAGAAAAAAAGGCTTAAGGAACGAGTCTGGGTCTGCAACCCTGTGTCATAGGAGCAACAACACTTATTACGGTCTGGTCTTCCTCAGTCTGCTCACTCTGATTTTTCTGAGCTTCATCCAGTTCATTCTGCTTTAAAGAGTCCTCATTGGTATGTGGCCATGAAAGAAGAACTTAGTCAATTTGTGGACTGGCATAATGTTTTACTCGTTATGATCTTATATATTCTAGTAATAACTGCTTGAAATAGCAGCGATTGTTTAGTCTCCATTAATGCTAAATTGTAAAATTCAAAAAAATAAAAAATAAAAAATTAGGGACACCCGACATGACAATGACTTAAAAAATGCAAGACACAATACGCTTACACTATAGACACGTAAATGTTACACGTTATATATTTATTCTGCACCATATATATGAATATCAATTCGAGAAATAATAAAAAAAACATTATACTAATTAAAAATAAAATCCACTCATTCAATAACATAACCATTAAGTATCATTCACATAACAGTTGCATACTATAAAAAAAAGGATAAAATAACCATATATTATTTTTAAATAGTTTCAGTAGTCCATACATCGTAGATGGCTTACATCATCTTATACAAAAAATTCCTTAAATTTAATAATCTTAAGGACAAGGGATCAATAGGTATAAACCTACATTGTTCTTATATATCATTGTATCTAGAGTTACATTTTTCAAACTCGGTAGTCTAATCCATCTATGTGATGGACATGTGTGTCAACCCTGCGTACAAAATGTGTGTAGTTTTAAGAGAATAAAGAACATTAAGCCACATTTGGATGAGTGTTTAGCAAGTGTTGGAGAGTGTCAATGACATAGACATGCCACCTTAAAAGTGTCTGTGGTTCTTAGATGATGAGAGTGTTGAATGCAAATATTGAGTGCAAAGGTCATTTTCATCCTTTTAATTTAGTTTAGTCATATCATATCTGTCACGACCATTCGGTTTTGCATCACAGTCCATAATAAGGAGGCGTAGTGTGCACATTTTTAAACCACAGCGAGGTTATGTGTTTCTGGGTAAAATCACATGAGTAGGTAAAGTGTAATTAATCCTTAAATAGGCCTCGCTCCCTGCCTTATATAAGTTTCTCTAACATTAACCATCAAAATTTTGGGGAATAGGACCCTTCTTTCTGACTCTCGTGAACTGTTTCAATCTGACCTTTAAGCAAATGTCCGATATAAGGTTCCAAAGGTGGCTGCCTTGGTACAAAACAAATCAGTGCAACAGTTGGCAAGTGAAATGACCTGTGGTACAAAATCGGATCCAGTGTCGTTACCTCGATCACGTTAGCTTCAACATTTTTCTACATTTGTAGGCCACATATTCTCATATCACCAGTCTCATAACATGGATTCTAACTCTACTGTGAGAGTCTCAAGGAACTATATGATTGCAGAACAGACATAATGGTAATGGTAATTAGTTGATCTTTGACACAAACAAGTCTTTTATGCCCTAAGCTATCAGAGCTGACAAATTGAAGGCTAGAGCTGATAAATTGAATGCTGTAATTATAGGAAAATGCTAATTATTTTGTTCCCTTCTCTCCCTCTCCCACCCCCCCCCAAACACCACGCTGCCACCCACCCCCCCCACCCACCAACCCCCCGCCCCTCCCACCCTTAATCCCCCGCCCCGCCGCAACCCCACCCGCTCCCACCCGTCCAA
>JAOTRH010000025.1:7730006-7759376 GCA_034768845.1 Heliamphora exappendiculata
CAAGAATATAGAAAGCAATATTGCATATAAAAATAATTATATAACGTCTTATAAGTATTTTTTAACTTTATATGACATTTTGATTACAAATGAGCAAAACCATAGTAAGTCCATATGAAATGACAGAACCATTGCGCATATGGCAAATAATTCCTGGATTTTTCAGTTGTTGCTAGAATGTTAGTGCATTCTTATTAATTTAAATGCAATGTGTAATGTTCGTTGATGATATTATCTTAGTAAATGAAAATAAGAGTTTGTTACAGTATATAATTCTACATTACTTGGGTATGGAATGAGTGATCATTTAGCATAATGTTGGGACCTCTTCATCAAATAACCTAAAGTTTTAAGTTGGATACAAAGTTCCTACATGGTATCAAAGCGGGACCTATTCCACCCACTTTAAAAAACAAGCTACTGATAAGTAGTTCCTGAACTCTCCCAAGAAATACTCACCATCACGATCAAACCGTAGTATCTTAATACATTTATCTAGACGCTTCTCCGTTTTCGCCATATACTCTTTGAATTTCTCAAAACATTCGAACTTACGGTGCATCAAATAAATATAACCATACCATGAGTAGCCATCAACAAAAGTGATAAAATACTTAAAACCACCTCTAGCCCGGATAATCATAAATCCAATGACAAACTCAAGAAAAAGATTGCACAATGATATACCCAAAAAAATAGGCTACACATGACAGACCTCAAAAGCAGTTCACATGAGACGAGATGTTAGAGTATACAAAACCACATTACTTAAATATGGAATAAGCGATCACTTAACATAATGTTGGGATCTCTCCATCTAATAGCTTAAGCTTTTAGGTTGGATACAAAATTTCTACAAAGTACTTAACACTAAACAATAAATTTGAAAAGAGACACTAGAGTCAATATGGTTTAAATAAGTAGAACAAATAACTGCATATCGAAATATAATTAAGTAACAAAATTGTAGAAGTAATTGAGAAGTTAAAATAATCAATAGGTATCAAAGGGTAAACAATTTTGTATTGATACAAATAGAGAGGTTGGAGATGGGGTAATCTATAAAGTCAAAATAGGACTAAGTGGAGGGGTGTTCTACCATATTGTGTGATCAACAAATTCTCATGAAATTTATCAAAAGTTTTTATAGAATGGTTGTAAGGCCAATGATACTTTACAAGATTATATTGAGTATCTGAAAAACGACACATTAATAAAACAATTTTGCTGAGATGAGGATGCTTCGATAGATATGTGGTAAGACCAGAAAAGATAAAATAAAAATAAATCTATTCGTTAAATGATAGAAGTAGCACTAATTAAAAAAAGGTTAAGAAAGAACAAATTAAGATGGTTTGGGTAATGTTCCATGAATACTAGCAAGTAGATGCAAGGTAAGAAAGAGCCGTAGAAACGCTATTAATGGCAGGGAGACATCACTGTTAATGGCAGGGGGGGCCTAAAGTAACACTAGATGTTGTAGTAAACAATGTACTAAATTTGTTAAACTTACGTGAGCATTAAGCAATTGACATAGTTTGGTTCAACACTACTTTCTTCCACTTAAAGGTCAAGAAACGCAGATCATGGCTGCTCTTAACTAAGGCTCGGGTTAAGCTCCGTCTCAAAACCTTGTGGGGTTAGGAGTAAAGCATCCCAAGATCACCGCATCTCATTGTGAGTCCCTTTTTTTGCGATAAACTGTTTTTCTAATATAGCTATGCGAAATTCCATTATGGATGAGTCCTTCCTAGCACTTTTTCTTGACATATCCTAAATTAACACTTGAATCGTCAAAAAAAAAAAAGAGGTGACTAATTCCCCAATCCTAAAATTGAAAAGGTACACCACTGGGAATTTGGGAGAAAGCAAAAACATTATCCTAAATACGATTAAGCTACCTCTTAATATGATTCAGGACTTCCGGTCAAAATTATCATAGGTCATCATACAACAAACAAGCAAATACAACTTCTCTTTATACCATAATCATATAAATTTTAAATGCTCAAAATATCATTTGATGAATGACCAATAACAAAAATGAAATTATTGTACTTCTGAAGTTTTTACTTTCAGTACAAACACGAATACCAGGATTGATTTTCTGGCTTTATGGTCTAGCTTCAAATGATGGGTGTGTTGAAGATATAATTAATAAAGTAAAACTCGTCTAAAACATAAGCTGTTAGATAATACTACTTTATTAATTATATCTTCAACGCACACCCCTCGTTTGTGGCTAGACTCGCCATAAGCGAGGCAACCACGTGCAAATGTTGTAACTATCAAGTTTGAGGTGAAGTTCAAACACAAAATTCATTGTCTGCTATGATATTATGTTAAAACTGTTGACCACCAACTCATCAAAAAACTTGAGCTCTCACAAAAAGAGTAACTTCACTATTTTTATTGCCAACAAAAGCGATAGAAAGTCCAAAAACATATTATGTTTTGCAAAAGGGACAAAGAAAACAAGGGGCACCAAGTGACGTGACTCTTTAACCCGCCCAAACCCTCCCAACTACCACAAACACCTCATTCATAATAACACCATTTAGGAAACAAGAGTTACTCGGGGCAAGGATCATCCTGGAAATGACAAATGAATGAATACTCAACAAATAAGGAAGCCTGAGAAAAATGTTTTTACAAAAAAAAAATGGAAATATCATATTTTTATTAGTAAAAATTATTAGAAATTCTAAACAAGCTTTATGCAATATCAGATAGAGCCGGGAACAAATGGGGCTTAGGGGAAGTCTAGGTGTTGGATTCATCATCTTCTCAAAAGTTTGTCATCTCGTTCAAGCATTAAGGATCCATACCCCTATCCTTGTAGTATTGTATTGACAAGACGACTTTAAAATACACAAGTAACACAACACAATAGCATGCAAGCTGACGCACAATGCCAAAAAGTTATGAAATATCCAATTATGAAAAAAAAAAATTCTCAAGAGTCCAGAGAAAAAGAGATAAAGACAAAGGTAGGACATTTATTCAGAGAGAGAGAGAGAGAGAGAGTTCACAGTTCAAGAAAGCTATATTAACTGATTTCAAAGGACATTTATTATTTTTTTTAATTTTGTATATGTGAAAACTGACAAGTATAATGAGTACTCAACAAACATGATTTAGTTTAGCATTCTAATCAAGGTTCTAAATTTAGATCGTTATGTAACATGTTTCAAGATAGTAATTCGGTTATGCAACAAAACATCAATGATATGAAAAATCACACGCGTATCAGCCGAGATGACAAATGCGTATTGCAAATCAGTACCATATCAGTTTGTACTGGCTAATAAGGCTGTTGCAGGCACCAATACAAGACAAGAATTTACATGTGAGATAATTTTTCAATCACTTTTTCCATGTTTTCTTCCATTCAAACACTTCCACTGGATACTTTTTCTCCTTTTGTTGATTTTTAATATCAATTGTTATAGTATATGTATCATTACACTAACAAATATTAGATTTGAATTACTTTATTGGTGGTGTTTGGGACAGCTTTTTCTATCTAGATTTTTTTTTGTATTTAGTGAAATTTTTTCAACTTTAGTCCAAACTCCTATACTATTATGTTGATTTTGTCACAAGAAATCAAAAAAGTAAAAACAAATAAACAAAAATTGAAAACTTCATGTAGCAAGAGCAATCTGAAAAGTAAAGAAATGGACTCAAGCATGGAAAACTTTAAAAATGACCCCAAAAACACAATATTTGGGACACTTTGTCAAACACCACCATTGTCATTATTCATTTTCGTAGCTTTTGTGATATCCTAAATAGTGAGATTCTTATACTATACAAGTATATCAATTTTCTTTGTCCTAAAAGCAAATTAAAATTCAATATTAGTTTACAAAACACGTTTTAAATGTCAAAACATTGATTAAAATTTACAACAAGCATTCTACCTGTTACATTCAAGGTTATAACGTACTTATCAATGAGTTTTACGACATTTTCTAGTACTTCAAAGAAATTCACTAGTATAGTTTTCGATTTCCATTACCCATGGACTGATACTCTCAATAATCGTTACAGGTCCGCAACCGTTACACTAGCCGATACAATGATTTAAAACCCTGATTCTAACATCACAACTCAAATGGCTTTCTGACAATACTTTTTTGATGTTGCACAGTGAGTGAGACTCAAAACCCAGTTCATCCGTTGCCAAAGTTATATAGCAGGCATCCATGGCAAACATAGAGAGAGGCAGATGGGGCAATGAACCCGTCCAAGCCTTAGAAAATGTCAGTAGCCCCATACTATTTTGGGTATTTATATATATGTATAAACATAAATATAAATATATAAAAGCTCATTTTGGTCCCAAAGAATTTAAATAATTTTTCTTTGCACTCCCAAAATCTGAAACTGTTTTACCTAGGCCCCTCTACAGCAAAATTCCTGCGTCCGCCACTGGCAGGCATGTTTAAGGTAGCACTTCTGTCAGACAGGACAGACACATGCCTTTTCTAAGAATGATGGACATAATCAATGGCTTCTCAACAGTATTGTGTTCCTAACAGTAAAAAACACATTGCTAACTTGAAAGTGCAGATTCATACTTGAAAGAGTTTAAATCTCCATTACTACTTCATGAAAAACAAGGAGAGGAACATACTGTGGGTCTCTCTTTTAAGTACTGGAAGGCAGTAATTGTGTGGCTGCAATCCTCCTTGAAAAAGGGAATTCCTATTGAAAACAAGATGCTGCGGTGTGACTGTTGCTGCAACAAATCCTAACAAACATGATTGATGTGAGCATAGTTGTCAAATCATGCATCAAATCATGAATCGAAATGACCTTGTTCCAAATCGTAAATCAAATCGAATCGTCAATCGTAATGATTCGATCATAATTGCAAAAATGCAATAAAAATATATTTTTGCAATTATATTATAAAGAGAGTAATAAAATTAAAATTTTAGACCCAAGCTTATAGAAATCTTGTCATAATCACGTGGTCTAATAGGTAAGACGCTTCTACAACAAGAAATGTGGGTCCGAACCTCACCGTGATCTATTCATGCAAAAAGATGCACAAATTCCACAAATTCCAAACTTTAAAAATCAAAGCATCCACAAATTCCAAAATCCAAACTTAAAAAATGCACTAATGAAAAGAGTTGTCAAAAAGTCTTCAAAAATAAATCCATGCATGTGCGTTGTTCCAAAAAGGCAAAAATAAACAATTCAAAAGTATTAAGTAGATAAAAAAAACTTCAAAAGCCTTCAATTCTTTATTTCTTAATCTTCACCATCTCCAAGATCAAGGTCCGAATCATCATCATCCTCATCATCTTCCTCCACCATAGTCACTTCATCTAGCTCATGTTCTTCATCATCTTCAATCACTTGAACTTCCTCTTCCTTTTCCTCTTCCTCTTCATCTTCAACCATTTTTTTTTCCTTTCTTGTCGGCATTTAAGTTTCTTGGCCCCACATTTTTAGAAAAAATTTTATTTAAATTTTAATGTAGATAAAGGTGTAAAAGTGATTTAAACTGAATAAGTAAAATCGTACATCTCTTTCTCTTTTTGTTACTCATTCCTTCATCATCTTCAAAGCATTCTTGAATATCTATCCATGAACTATCTTGGGGTAGGCATGGATCTTCTTTCTCAGTGATCCATTCATCATCAGAGTCTATATCAGAAAAAGAGATAGGATCATATATCTCACCCCTTTGTTGCCTCTTCACTTGCCACATCTGTAACTGAATGTTATATTTCACAAAAGCCAATGCATTCAACCTTTGTTGCTCTTAGCAATTCTTTTTCTTCGAGTGCACATGGTCAAAAGTGCTCCAATTTCTCTCACATCCCATTACACTACAAGTAAGGCTTAGCACTCTTATAGCTAACCTTTGAAGTTCCTTGTATTCCTCCCAATAACTCTCCCACCATAGCGTTACAAAATAAAACAAATAAAATATTAACGAAAATGCACTAGAATCACATATTTTAAAATTTAAAATACAAAACACAAATTTATAACAATTTTAAAATATACCGGGTTGCTTAGTACCTCTTGTTGCAATTGCAATGCTCGTGTCAAACATACCCTCGGCCTTTGTGAATTTTTGTAATTGCCCATCAACCTTTACTCTTGTCAATATATCGGGGAACATTCTCTCAATTGTTTTGTACAAGCCCACTTTTACTTCCAAGTCCGCATTAAACTTATTCTCAACGTAATGGAATCTACAAAAGTGACCAACAAACAAAAGCGTAAATAACATTATCTAATAATTATCTAAAAAAGTAAAAATAAAATTACTTATTTTGGATTAAGGTAGTATGCCGCCGCATGAAGAGGTCTATGAAGTTGCAAATTCCATCTTCTATCAATAATTGCCCAAATTTTTTCATATTTTGTCCTCACATTGTTAAAATTCAAGGCAATTTGTTCCTTGGCTCTGTCCATTGCCTCATAAATATAACCCATCGCGGGCTTAGCATCTTCATCCACAAGTCTCAAAACTTTTACCAATGGAAGTACACTCTTCATGCAGTACTTTATTGCTTTCCAAAATCTTGCGTCTCCCAAAATTATTCCTTGGCATTTTCTTCCCGGAGTAGTAGGCGAATAAGAGCTCACAGCAAACTCCTCTGATACAAACATGGCCTTAAGTTGAATCTTTCTTTCTTCAAAACTTTTTAAAGTAAGAAAGGCAGTTGCAAATCTAGTCACGGTCGGATTTGTCAATTCCCTTTGACGTGTATATTTTCTACACAAATCCAATAACCAACAATGCCTATAAATAAACACGGTGACTTTCTTTGCTTTTTTAAGTGTATCATGGAAAACCGGCAAATCACCAATATCACTAAGTATCAAATCAATGCAATGTGCCGCATACGGGGACCAAAACAATTGCATCATCTTCTCCTCTAACAATTGACCGGCACCTACATAAACCGATGCACTATCTATCACCACTTGGACTACATTTTCTTCCCCTATTTCTTCCACCAAATCATTAAGCAATTCAAACAATTTAGAAGAATTCTTGATTATGTCGGATGTGTCTATTAATTTAATGAATACCGTTCCACTTGGACTATTAACAAGAAAATTAGTGAGGGACCGAGACTTTCTATCGGTCCATCCATCGGACATTAATGTGCAACCGGTCTTCTTCCACTCTTTATATGTAGTTGTGCTCTCCTTCATGTAATCTACCTCCTTTTTCAAGTAAGAAACTCTAGCATCATGATATGTGGGAGGTTTTAATCCCTTTCCATATTCTCCCACCGATAATAACATCTTCGTAAATAATGGGCTTTTAACTATATTAAAACCTAATGCATGCCCATATAAAAAAACGGCAAATATCTCTAATGATCGGCTCTCTTTGCTTAACCATTTGGTTTAAGGTTTGTTGATTTCCTTTTCCTTTTGTCACAAAAGCATGTATGGTCCCCTTGCCCTTAAAAACATTATTTTGCACTTCAAAACAATCCACATCAACTTTGCTTTCTTTTTCTCCCAACAATTTTAAAAATATATTCTTAACATCATCACCAACTTGATTACACGGGCCAACATTATCATGAGTTTGTGTCAAGTGATTTTTCATGCGAATTACTCCACCCCAAAAACCTTTTCCACAATAATTACACCTCAAATGCATTCTATTATTTTCTTGAACTTGGGTACAATGATCTCATGTGGGATCAACACCTTTTTTGTTCATTTTTTATTTTTTTATATCCACCATATTCACTTAAATATTAAAAACCAACAGTTCAGACAAGATGATAGAATAAAAAAAAGTAACTTCAGATAGTGTTTCACCTCAAAGGCTCAACCACTGTTTAGTGTTTACTTCATTCAGTGTTGGGCTCGCGATGAGAGTCTGTGTCTCTGAGAAGTGAGAAGTAGAACCAAGTTAGCTGTGCCAACACAGAACAACAACGGGCGACGAAGATTGAAGCTCCAACGAAGACGAAAACGAAAACGAAGACTGAAGCCTCCGACGAAGACGATGAGTGAAGCCTCTAACGAAAACGGTGAGTGAAGCCTCTGACAAAGACGAGGACTGAAGCCTTCGACGAAAACAACGACTGAAGCCTCCGCCGAAGGTATTGAGAGTCGAAAACACTATGTCACTTCACCAAAACAACAGGTTTTAACCCAAAACAACTCTTCGCGTGTCAAGATACCTATTTTATTCAAAATTCTTGAAAAAAAAAACGCAAAAGGCACAGAAAATGCATATGGACCTGAAAGATCGGACCCATATTAGGTCAACCCGTCGTCTACCAGAATCGATCGATTCTGCGATTCAATTGCGATTCACGATTCCATGATCGATTCGACCTCGATTCCATCAATTTTCGATTCACCATACCAGTTCGTATCGTTCGCCATGCGAATCAAACCGAATCGTGCGACTCGAATCGAGAATCGTACGATTTCAATTACTATGGATGTGAGATAAACTGTCTAA
Organism: Heliamphora exappendiculata; assembly: GCA_034768845.1. Taxonomy (NCBI): domain Eukaryota; kingdom Viridiplantae; phylum Streptophyta; class Magnoliopsida; order Ericales; family Sarraceniaceae; genus Heliamphora; species Heliamphora exappendiculata. Next base: position 7,738,483 of record JAOTRH010000025.1, read on the forward strand.
ATCAGATAAATAAAAAAAAAAAGAAGGAAAAGAAAGAAAGAAAAGAAATGGAAGGAATAGATCATTTCTTTCATCAAGAAAAGGAACTAGAAGAAACTAGACTAATGTGAATGAAGAATACAACAAAAAGTACCTTCCTTGCAAGACTGAACAAACCTAACAGCATCCTCAGTAGTAACATGCTCCATCACAACCTTCAGCTGTGGAAACCTTTCAATTAAGGGCCTTAGAACAGTGTCGATAAATACCTTTTCGCGATCAAAAATGTCAACACCAGGATCTGTGACCTCTCCATGGACCTGCAGATTAGATTAAAAAATAATGGTATCTTCTCCGAATGGAAAAATAAAACAGGTATTTCTACTTGATAGGCATGCCTAGTGGCATTTATCCAGCCAAAATAGTTTGGATTAAGGTTTGTTAAGATCAGTTGAGTTGAGGCTGTGTCCATGTAAGCAAAACACATTATCCACATGGGTTGAAAGCAGCTCCCACACTACAACTTATAGAGTTTCTCCACGAATGCCATTTGGCCATATGCTATTATAAATTTATACCGTAATAGCTGACTTCATGCTATTGACGACTTATTTGCATCTTCCTGACCAGAAGGGGCTCACTTTTTGGGATAAGCTCAACCATGGTTTGGAAATCACGTAAGGTCTGTAGACCAACACTATCATTCTTGAAGCACCAGGCAAAGAGGGAAAACCTCAGTGAATATGTAATGACAATCCATCGAAGCTTCACTATATTTTTGAGTTGCATAATAACCTACTAACTAATTGGTTTTGATTCTTTCATCACTTCCATTGTCTTATTAACTTATTTTCTTGAAATTATCTTAACTCTTACGGCTGGCTGGCTTCACCGGAGCCTTTCATTACCTAAATCAGAAAATGCATAGGAGCAACCTATTTTAAGGTAGAAGACTCAAGTGACGTTTCAAAATATCATTACCATTTATATTGGTATCCTTTTAGAATGGGTAAGCCTAGCATTCACCAATTAACGATGAAATTAATCTAAGAAGTCTTCACTATCAATTAAGATGTCACAAAGAGGGAGAGAATATTAACACTCCATTTTAGCTCTCACACTCCCTTCTTGTCTTTGAGCCTCTCCCACAAGAGGAGTGTGAGAAGCCAAAATAGGAGAGGGAATATCATTTTGTTAAAAGTTATCGCTGACATTATTTTCAGCTTTGTCTTATACATATTATCCCAAAAGTTTTACTAACATGGTTAGTGGAGAAATCCAAAGGGGAAAAGAAAAAACGAATGCCTCCCATCCCAAAAAAAGAGGAAAAATCAATGTCTAATACCCATGCAAAGCTATTACTAGTGGGGGTGTAAGCGGTTCAGGTCATTCGGGATTTGGAGAAGTATTTACACTGAACCGAACTGTTCGGCTGTCCATGTTTATGGACTGAAAATGACCGAGCAAAACTGAACCGTTGTGTTTTAAGCCTGTTCGGTTCGGTCAGTTTTGTTCGGAAGCTAGTTTGTGCCTTAAGAACGTTCCAGAATGTAGGAAGCTACCAGAGGATGAAAAATTAAAAAGGAAAAAAAATCTAACAGTCAAGTAGTCCATCGACCAGAATGTCTACTGATGATCTTGCTCAAAGCTTGAAGGATTCTACCGACTTGTTAACGGGGCTTCTTTCTCTAAAAATTGCAGCAAATCTTTTTCTTGGAGGATGATTCTACTTGAGGGATGACAACGCATATAAGCCTTGGAGTTTCTTAGATGAAAAGAACATGGTGTTTTTCATTTCTACTTTGATAAATGACGCAAGTGATGCGTGCCTAAGCAACAGCGTTGAGATTGATCTGCAATTGTGCGGTCGATTGGGATTGAAGAAAACTGGTTGAGAATTCTATCGGTTCGGTCAGTAACGGCTTCTCATAATATTAACTTTCAACCGAACCAACAATAAAAATTATTTATAAATTAAAACCGAATCAACCGTTGTAGTAGGCAAAACCAACTGAACACCGATTTTCTCGGTCGAGTCAGTTGGTCAATTCGGTTCTCTTGATTAAGCTTTCACTTTCACCCCTAATTACTAGCTTCTAAAATTAGAGAAATTACCAGAAGTGGCATATTCTGGTTAACCATTTCCTCAAGAATGGATAGACACTTCCCAAATAAATCTGTTACACCATCTTGAGAATTTGTTGTAGCACCAGCAGGGTATAGCTTTACACCATATACAACCCCACTCTCTCCTGTTACAGCAATCAGCATGTTCATTTCTCAACCAAGAATAAAGCTATGTGACAAAAGAAAAAATCAAAATTATGTTACTTGATACCTTTCTATCATTAATAAGAATTAACCAAATACATGTTGCAAATGAAATTAACATATTAAATTTTACTCAAAATTCTTTGGGTAAATTACACTAACCTCCTTTGAGGTTTCTGACAAAAACAGGAACACTCCCTCTGCTTTCTGAAATAGCACTGCCCTCCCCTGTCAGTATTGTTGCCCTAACACTGCTAACGAAAATTAAACTTCTACTATTTTACCCTTCCAATTAAACTGATTTTTTTAATTAATTACTGAGGATTCTTTGGTTTGATTTGAGCAGAGAAAAATTCAATCAATTTTGATTTCGATTTCGATTTAGAGAAAAGATTGTAAATGCTGAGGATCTTCTCCCCAACCCCCTTTCATCCAATTTCCTCTCCCTCATGGTAAATGCAGCACATTTAAAATGCAGAGGATACCCATTTACGATTTCGGTTCAGGCTTTCTCAACTTCTCAAATCGATCTCGCCAGACATTGGATTTCTGGCTGAGGTAGGAGCAGCAGGCGGTGTAGTTCTTGAGTAGCTTGCGGTGGAAGTGGCGAAGGACGCCACCGTCGAGAGTGTCGATGTTGACGGAGGACGGCGATATTGCCGCCACCACCACCATCTAACCCACCCCCACCACATAAACCCCACTGGAGTTTGTCAGACCAATTCATCTTTTTCTGATTCGAATTCACAGACCACATAAACCCCACTAGAGTTTCTCACCACCATCTAACCCAACCTCAAAGGTACACTCCCTCCCAACCTCTCTAACCTCACCCAACTCCAACGGCTAGAACTCCAACAGAACAATATTTCTGGCCCGTTGCCGAGCCTCAGCGGGTTGAGCTCGTTACAAGTTCTAATCCTGAGCAATAACCAGTTTAGTTCAATTCCTAAAGATTTCTTCGCTGGAATGTCGTCTCTTCAATCTGTTGAGATTGATTGAAACCCCTTCTCGGTTTGGAAATACCCGAAAGCCTCCTAAATGCTTCCACCCACCAGAATTTCTTGGCGAACTCTGCAAATCTCACCTGTTCTGTTAGATGAGTTTTTTGGGTATATCTTTTTGCATAATTATTTTGGATATATCTGTAAATGACTTTCTTTCACGGAAAGTCCAGTGAAGATAATTTTGAGTTGTTGACGAGGGTTTGATGCTTCTTTGGAGTCTTTAGACCCATGTTAAGGATTGATCTGATGTGTTGCAGACTAAGGAAACTCCAAATTTTGCCAAGAAGCCACCACCACCATCTAATTGTTCTCAGATCTATACGAATGGCCAGTGAGAGAGTGTGTATAGAGGGCTTCTAGAGAGAGATTGGTCTCAGATCTATACGAATTGATTATATAATTTGATTAGCGTTTTGATCTAGTCTGATTTTTTGTAGTGATTTATAGTTAGAAAATTCTAGTTTGGAGGGCTTTGAAGACGAAGAATAAGGGTTTGAAGAGGAAGAAGGGGCAAAAGTGCGCGGAGGGCAAATTTGACATTTTATTAATTATTAACATTAATATTATTTTATTGCTAACGGTTCTTTAACGGGAAGAAAACAGAGGAGAGGTATATGTATATTCTCAGATAAAATAAAATAGGTCAGTGTCATTTCAAAAAGAAGAGGGGGTGTTTCTGTTTTTGTGAAAAACCTCAGGGGGAGGTCAGTGTAATTTACCCAAATTCTTTTAAAAGTGAGGCATTGCTGGTCATCATCAAGCCATGAAACTTAATCTGTTGCAGAAATTTTGTTCCCAAACACAGGTTGCTACCTATAAATATCTCTTTACAGCTAAACACCAAGTAAAAGAAAGATGTACAATATTCCCACCATAATAAAATTTGCTGGCATTGGAAAATCAAAGCAAGAAATTGAAAGATTCAAAAGATTTCAGGCAATTTAATGTTACAACAAGCATATCTCTATAACCCGAATTCATTTTAATTGTTAAATCCTTAAGATTTCCATCGAATCAATCAGGTTAACCATAATAAAGAATTAAAATATATATATCAATGGTAGCTACGCTGACTATAACAGCGTCATATGTGCTAAGAGTTAAATCTGTATAAACTTCCTTGCATAAAGAGGTGAGTCCTAACGCACAACACTGTCCTAGGAAATATAGGACTAAGCTTCTGACTAAAAAATTCCCGGGCTATGCAACAAAGAAGTACAGAGAAAAAGAGGCATTATACGGAACAACTGATAGCATCAGCAAACTTCAATTAGTACATATTGAATTTAACCTGAGACTCAAGTTAAAGCTAATAATCTTCAGAATGTTAAGAACCTAGAGGAGTTGCAGAACACAAGCCGTAGGTAGGACTCACTAGCAAGTGCGATCTCCTCGGGGCTTGTAGTATCTGTCAAGTAAAGTGTCATAAGAGGAGTGAAGTCACTATTTGGGGGCAACGCTTTCAAAATGGATTCTCGATAAGCCACAGCTGCAGCTGTTGTCTTGATCGGAGGTTTCAAATTTGGCATAATTATTCCCCTTCCAAAATGAAATGCACTGTAGGCATCATGCATAACGGATACAGCACATATTATAACCCTTCACAACTAAGTTAAGTACTTCAAGGAAAAAAAAGATAAACCATAGAGAATTTTAATAAGTAGCAAATGACAGTACCCCTAACTAAATAAAAGGATGCATGTACAATTTTGTTTCCACAAATTGACCTGTGAGAGATAACAGCTTCAAGAAGTCCGCCATCGCGGAGGTGAAGATGCCAATCATCCGGTCGGGTTATTGAGAGTTCCATCTTGCCTTTGGTCACAGAGAAATCCATCTTGGACTTTGTGGCTTTTACCTGCTTAAGCCCCCCAACATTTGCAGAAGGTAAACTTAACACCTATATCACAACAAATATGGCAACTGATTAGAGACAATTAAAGATAAGAATTAATATAATATTGGTCCAAAAGATGCATTTGCTCGCTCTCACTTTAGTCACCAAAACACCAATTGCGTCGATTGAGTGCATCTCTATAGTTTCAAATTTATGTTGATATTGTGCAATCTATCAAAGACCGATTAACACAAGAGCCCAATTGGTTGACCATTGAGGAAACATGAAGGTATTATGTCGAAAAAGAATTGGAGACTGGTCAAAGGGTCAAATCTGCTATTCATCTGGGAAACAGTCAAATCAGTTCAAAGCTTTGCACCAATCCACACTACACTGCAGACCATTAGCCTCCAGTATCCTCCAGACAATTTTCCTCCTTTAGCAAGCTTTGCACCAACCCACACTATTTACACTGCAGACCATTAGCCTCCAGTATCCTCCAGACAACTTTCCTCCTTTAACCACGCATCCAAACTGAGATCCAAAATCCCACGTGCGCACCTCACCAAGGTGGGAAAAATGAAAGAGAGAAACACATCTCATCCGTTTAATCTCTTCTTCCTCTCTTGTTCATTCCATTTTCTCTAATTGTCTATCCCATGAAAGAGAGAAACACACCTCAACCATTTACTCTCTACTTCCTTTATCTTGTGCATTTCCTTATTCTCTAATTGTCTCTCCCTTCCACTCTCACGGGTATTCAATACCAGAACAACTCCCTTTCTCTTTAATCAAGTTAGTCTCTCTTTCCCACCCCTCTCTCAACTGAAAACTCCATTTTTTTATGATTTCATTTGATTGCTTAGCCACAGGAAACAAATTCATAGTGATAATGGTGATTGTCGCAGTGAGCAAACATGCGACATCATCATCACCAGCACCGGCCAAGGAGCAGCAGCAATAGTAACGAGTGGTAGTATGCAGGTGCAGAGTCATCAGTGTCTGCACCGCCTACTTCCTCGTCAAGATGGACACTGCATTAACCTCGTTGAGAAATCACCTGTTGCATCCTACATCAGAAACATTGTGTTCTATCCCCTCAACTAGGGCAATGGTGGTCCCTTGTCCTCCTTTACCCAAGAGCTCAACAGCCCCCAGGCCATCTGGAGAGTAACTCATCCCTACTACCACCATCACACACACACAAGCACTCACGCGAACAGGGCACCCACTTACCACCACCATCACACATGGTATCCTAGTTCTTAGAAAAATTAGACCAAAAAAAAAGTTGTGTTCCCCTAATCTATTTGTGAAATCAATGTTGCACGCTGACAAAAGTTAGAAACCATGGACTTCATGACTCATCATTGACCCTTCTCCCAACAATTCCTCTAAAAACGGCCCTGTTCCTAACTACAAACATATGCTCAATCAATGCCTCCCTCAATTCATTCATTTCTTGTGGTATCAGGGTATAGTTATTCATCAAACATGCACTTTTTCTCTAGTTGTGTGCTTTTTACAATTTGTTTCTATGCATTTGAGAGGTTATTGATTGCGATGATGCTATTATAGTCTATGGAGTAAAGCAGCACAACTTTGCCTCCAGCATATGGTGAGCAGGGGTAGGTAGTAGCCCTAGTGGGTTGATGTTGAGAAAGAAAAAGCTATAAAAGAAGAAGAAGAAGAAGAAGGCGAAGGAGATATAGTTAGCCATCAAACATGCTCTTTTGCTCTAGATGTGTGTTTTTTACAGTTTGTTTCCATGCGTTTGAGAGGTTATTGATTGTGATGAAGCTATTATAGTCAATAGAATAAAGCAGCACAACTATGCCTTCAGCATATGGTGAGCTAGTTGTGTTTTTTCACGATTTGTTTCTGTGCGCTTGAGAGGTTATTGATTGTGATGATGCTACTATAGTCTAGAGTAAAACAGTACAACTTCTCCTTCAGCATATGGCGAGCTAGTTGTGTGTTTTTTACAATTTGTTCTGTGTTTGAGAGGTTATTGATTGTGATGATGCTATTATAGTCTATAGAGTAAAATAGCACAACTTCGCCTTCAACATATGGTGAGCAAGGTAGGTAGTGGCCCTAGTGGGTTGATGTTGAGCTATGAAGCACAGACACGTCAAAATAGGTGTTGTAGCCGTGTCGGACACACAAACACGTCATGGACACGCCAGGACACGTGTCGGACACACCATGTGGCATGTCCTTTTTTTTTTTTTTTAAATCCAACCAGACACACCGAGGGACACGCAAGGGACGTGCGGGTCCAATTTCAAACACACCTGGGCATGCCAAACCCGATGATGAAATAAAAAACTCTAAGAGCCTCAATGCACGGTTTGAAAAAATACTTGGCCTCTCATCTTCACTACCCACCACGACTTTTACCAACGAGCTTGACGACCACCAATAACCTCAATCTCATTAGCAACAATCACCAACGACCTTCAATTACCTTCTTAGTAAGCACTCTCCTTCTCATCCTTCTATTTTTTGGCGGCTTCTCTTTCTATTCTTTGTTCTACTGGTCTGCGTTTTCTTCTCTCTTCTTCTTCTCCCTTCTTTTTTCATTTTTTAGTTTTTGCTTCCTTCGAGTCTTTAAATGATTCGACGACAATGGCATGTTTAGCTGTTTCCTAGTTTTTTCTTTACCATTTTCGTTTTTTCCTTACCTTTTAGTCATTTTTGGTTTTTTTCTTTACCTTTTTTCTCCCTCTCCTTTCTAGTTGTTTTCTTTACCTTTTTAGTTTTTTTTTTTTACCTTTTTTTTCTGGAAGCTATTTGTGAATGTTCTATTTATAAACATGGGTATAAATAAAAATATATTTTCTGGCATATCCCTGCCGTGTCCGTGTCCGTGTCCGTGTATTTTGGAATCGCCTTGTCCCGTGTCCGTGTCTATGTCCGTGTCCGTACTTGTGTTTCATAGATGTTGAGAAAGACATAGTTATTCATCAAACATGCTCTTTTGTTCTAGCTGCGTGGTTTTTGCAGTTTGTTGCATGTTGCTCTCTTTGAATAGAAAAAGGAATTCACCACAAAGAAATGCAAGATAAACTCCCTCGGTTCTATGCGTTTGAGAGGTTATTGATTGTGGTGATGCTATTATAGTCTATGGAGTAAGCAACACAACTTCGCCCCCAGTGAATGGTCAGCAGGGGTAGGTAATGGCCCTAGTGGGTTGACGAATAAGAAAAAGAGCAGCACAACTTCGCCTTTGGCATATGGTGATCATGAGTAGGTAGTGGGTTGATGTTGAAAAAGAAAAGTTATAAAAGAAGAAGTGGTGATCATGGGTAGTAGATAGTGGGTTGATGTTGAAAAAAGAAAACACAACTTCAAATTCAGTATATGGTGATCAGGGGTAGGTAGTGGCCCTAATAGGTTGATGTTGAAAAAGAGAAGTTATAAAGGCAGCACAAATTTGCCTTCAGCATATGGTAAAAAGGTGGGTCGCAGATTTGACACTTATCGGGGAGAGTTGTAGATTTGACCCTTTGACCAGTCTCCCAATTTTATTTCCACATAATGCCCTCAGAAGTCCTCACGAGAACAAATGTGGGCACTTACATTTCCAATCTTATTTCCACATAATGCCCAAAGAAATCCTCATGAGAACAAATGTGGCACTTATGTTTCCAATTTAAATGGTGTGCCAACAACTGGGCCATTGTAACACAAATTATCAGAGATGCAGCTCAGACAATTGGTACACTGGGGACTCAAATGCAAACAGACTACTGTATTTTATCACATAGCCAATCTGATGAAGAATGCAATAAACTGAAATCTAAAGCAATTGTTGTCACTAATCTTGAATATCATATGTACTCCTGTTAAATATCATAAAGTACACTGTCAATTTTTAAATTTTAACATTAGAATCGATTTATAAAGGCATGATCATGTAATTGTGATTTTAACAAATTATGGCAATGATAAGACAACCTCTTTGCATGTTTCACTTCCATTGTACATTTTGGCATAGAAGATGCAAGTAGACATGACTTAATACGTTTGACTTAATACGTTTTTCTCACATAGTGGTTGGACACTTACTAACTACAAAAAATTCCAAAATACAATGAAATATGATGAGAGCACTTTTTACCCATTCCTTTTATAGGAAAATTGAGTTCACACAACAGTTGAGGACATGAAGAAAAGGTTACAAAAACATGCCACCAACATTGAATAGAAGACATTTCAACACACAAGCTGCTCCTATTGCTGGTTTTTATTATATTATCATTCCATGAAAGATCAGGTGCTTATAACCGAGATGTAAAATAACATTCTTCTACATATTTTTCCTACAAAATCCACCACAAAGTCAACTTTTATAACCAGATTGAACATTCTAAAGAAAATAACAGATCACCAAATCTACATTAAAATTGTGGGATTATTAAGAGAAAAACACATACTTTATATGGCAGTACCAAAGTCTTTATCATTTTATATGCTACGAGACAATCTTAGGCCTTTGCTGAATAGGAATGACTTCTCTGCTCAAATTAAAGAACATATGATCAGAAAAAATCAAATCCTTAAGGAAAATATTCCAAAAATATCTCCTTTTGCATGTCTTACAAATATCACAAGTTATTTGTCCCTATCAACAAAGTATGATTCGATGAGCTGGAAAATGTGTAAAAGTATCCAAGTATCAACTGCATGAAACAAAATGGAACAAATAGTCTGAATAAAAGAATGAATCTGATTTTGGATTTCCCAAATATTCAAAGACGAAGATGACCTGAAACATCCTAGAGACACACCAAGCAATCACTTAAACTAGCAGCTTGAACTTTTGCATCACAATGGAACATTCTTGGCATTTTCTAGTAAATGCATGAAGATGAGAGCCATATCAAGTGCACCGTAGTGTAAATAAATGTGCCACCCGCACAACGCAACATCTTAGTTGATCAATAACAGCTATATATTAACACTGAAATGAACATAAGAACATCATTTTTGTGACACGTGTCAGAAAAATGCTCTAAGAGTGTCGGCATCTAACATGTATCTGGCATGGATCCAGTGTGAGAATATATTATTGGGCTACTTTCCTGTTATTAGGATTGTTAGAATATATTCTCAATAAATATATTCCCACATCCAGCACCTTCTTAAAAATGTTCGTTCTTTTTAGAAAGATAGTAAAGGTACATGTGAAATGCCCAATGAAGGTTTTGTGCAACACTACCTTATGTAACGAACAAGAAAGAAAGAAGATCAATAAAGATCAGTTAAGCAACTAAATTATTTTACGATAGATAGATAGTTATACACTATATTTAAAATCTTAATCTGTCAAAGTCCAATAATAAATTTATCTGCCCATTTGTGTCCTCGTTATTCATATTAAGCATCCTAAAATAATGTCAGCTACTATGAAGTCATTTGTTCTAGGAAATGGGCCCAAAATGTATATTAAGTTATCCAACATTCTCACTCACGTGTGACCCCATTTTGCACGTGGAGAGACGAGCAAACTAAACTGAATAAGTGCACCATTACGTACAGAACATTGTGCACAATAACAAATATAATAGGAAAACAAACACATCACAAGACTTGAACCTACAACCTCATGGAACCAAAGCTCTAATATGATGTTAAATCATCAATTATCCCAAAAGCTTAAATTGTTAAGAAATGGACCCAACAGTGTATACCAAACTAAACTGAATAAGTGCACCAACACATACAGAACATTGTGCACAATAATAAATATAACAGCGAAACAAACACATATCACAAGATTTGAATCAAAGACCTCCTGGAACTAGAGCTCTATACGATGTTAAGTCATCAATTGTCTCAAAAACTTATGTTGTTAGGGAATGGATCCAACAGTTTGTGCCAAGCTATCCAATATCATGCATGCATATAAAATACATATATCGATTGATGTGTCCCAGCCGTGTTGTGTCCTGAGTTTTATTTGAAAATGTCATGTCAACTACATAGCTTACATTATATATGTGTGTGTGTGATACAATTTAGCAGGAATGATGGGACAATTATCTTTTGATCATACGGTTGGATCTTATTCACGTTCATTCAACGGTGAGATAGCTCATCCCTCTTGGTCTCTTCTCTCACGCAATCCTTTCACTGTGCTCGGTGCCTCTCTAACATCGCCGCTGGCACGTTGCATCTCAAACGTTGTCGCTCCCACGTCGTCTCTTCGACTCACTATGACTTCTCTCTACCTCTCACCGCCTGCATTCGCTCTCTACCTCACACTCTCTACCTCTCATCTCTGATCTCTCTCTCACCGCCGCTCACCTCCGATCATCATTGCCACACACCGTCGATCTCACTGCCCTCCCTCCCTCCCTCTCTCCCTTTCTCTATCGCGAATGGCAAACTCGCCGTCTTTCTGAACGTATTCCTATTTCCTGATTTTGCCCCAACTCCCTACGTTCATTTCTCTTGCTCTCTCTCATTTTTTATTTTGTTTTTCGTTTTTTTTGTTTGGGGTTCATTAACAGTGGAGAAGTTGACAGGGAGGGGGGGATTTAGTGTGGAGTTTATTTGAAAAGAAAATTTCAGGAAATGGGTCCAGATGGGTTTAGTGGAAAGGGAAGATATCTCTAAAAATGGTGTTATGATGGGAAGGGTTTTTAGATGGGTCCTTAAAAATGATGTTCTAAAAATGGTGTTTTGGACAAGATGGTTCCTCAGTCTCACTCTCTCTCTAAAGTCTAAAAGGAAATATTACATTGAAAGAGAGCTCAAATTATTTTTTCCACGCCATGTTCCTTCAATTTTTCTGTATCCTAGGTACAAATTAGTCTTCTTCTTTGCTATTGTGGAACTCATTTCATATGAAACAATATGATTAGTTTTGATTTGTTATTATTCCTTAGTGGATGCAACATGTTGTTCTCTCTCTCCCTCCACTCTTTGCTGCTTGATTGATAGTTCTAGGGATGGGGAAATACGGATTCATTGTGTATAGATTTTGGCAAAACATTATCCTAAGGGTAATAAAGAACGTAGAGGCTCTCCCTTTAGTATGCATAGTGCGAAGGATACCAAATCCTGGTACTTTTCTGATCATGGGGTGGAACTAAAGGTCATATTCTATTTCCTTTATTATATCCTATGTATGTTGTTAATGCATTTCTTCTACAAAATCATGCATTGGATTTAGGCATTTATGCTAGCAAATTACAATTGAGTACTTCTATTTTGGTCATTTGGTGTGAAACTAAGGATGATGGAAGAATATTTTATGTCAGTAACAACTCATCTTCTACAGTTGATTGCCTTCCGTTTGAAGCAAAATAGAGAAGAGGTACATATATGTACTCAATATTGGGTGGTGCTCTCCAATGTCGACGTACTTCACTTAATTTATTTACTTTGTAGTTCATTTATTTATCTTTTTTTGGAGGTTGTTTTGGGAAACCAATAATTAACTGATGTTACACTGCAAATACTTTTGTTTTTGTTTAGAAACTATTATGTTCTTTGTGGAGTGTGATATTTTCTATATCCAATTTCTTTCATTGTTACGGTCAAGGAAATATAATTTGATTGATGTTTTCTTCTATTGTTGCAGCCCTTTCTGAAATTTATAGGTTCTGAAGAGCTTCAAAGGGAAGTTTTTTGAAGTTATTTTTGAAGTATTTCTGAAATTACTTTTATCCGTAGCCAGAATTTTTATTACACTATAATTTGAATGAAACGTTTGTTCACTACTATATGAGGTTAGACTATCTTTGGTTTTAATACTTTCTGCATTTATATGAGTTTTTTAGGTAACCCATGTTTTTTACCACATGAACATGGAGGTCAAATGTATTTTTAAAAATAATTATTTTCTTATCTGACACTATCTATTTTGCTTATCTTTTGTTTTGGGGTGGTGGGAATTTTTTTATAGGTTTGCTCTCATGTGATGTTTTGTTATTTGTATAATTGTTGTTGAACTTTTAAGGTTATCAAACCAAACCTTAAAACGTATGTCCTAGACATTTGTTAGTTAAGGAAAACATAGAAAAACTGAAGAAAAGGAAACATCCTTTTGCATGATTTTTTATCTTGAAATCAAGCATAAAAGTATAAGTGCCCTGGCTAAACTGATGAATCATTATTTTGGAGCCATATTCCTATTTTATTGGATAAAGATTGATGTTCCATTCATATTAGGATGGATATATTTTTATAGGTAGTGAGGTGCTAACTTATTTATATTTTCTATAAAATATCCTATCGAGAAGTGAATAATTTTCCTTTAATTTAGAAAAATGAGAAATTGGTTTATGAACACGAAATTTGTTAGGGTTGATGATGTTGTTTCGACGAAACTACTCACTTCTCATTTGCAAGAGTTAACTGGCCTCATTTCTTTTGTCTATTAAATTTGCAAGTTGAACAAAAATATTTGAGTAGTTGTATATGATCTCAATCTCATTTGATCAATTGGATGTGTACATGTTATATTGAGTTTAATTTTTAAAACCTGTAGTTCAGCCTAGCAATATGCACTATGTTATTTTCAATTCACCATGGTTTTTAGGCATTTATGCTAGCAAATTACAATTGAAACCTGGAGATCTCTCTATACCAGCAACCCTTAAAATTTCTCTGCCTCCATCTTTTTCTCTTTTGAATCACTGCACTCACTTCACCAACAGTTGCCCACCGCTACTGTCGACTATCACAACCACTAACCCAATATTTTTTGGGTATTTTTATTATTTCATTGCCATTGCTTTTATTGAGTTGGATTTACCAAGGCTAAAACTTTGATTTACCTAGGTTTATTCATTACTGTCTAGTTAATTGTCTTTATTTTGTATCAAGGTAGTAGGTTTCCAAAGATTTGGGTAATCTATTGAAAACGTGCAAGTTAATTCTCATTTTGGTGTATAAGTTCATTTCTACTACTCCTCTTCCTCCTCCTTCACTAACTGGAGAAAAAAATATAGATTTTGATTATGAGCTTTTAATATGTTATTCTATGGATGTTTTTTCTCCTTTGACACTCAAGTACAAATTGTTGAAATTTTTATATTAGTGCAAATTGTTGAAATTTTTATATTAGTACAAAATAGTAGAATGTTTAATTACATTTTGGTAAAAAGTTGATAAAAAAATTATATAAACCAGGGCATGACCCGTGCCTAAAGGCACTTCAAACATGCTAACTACAATCAAAGCAAACTTAATGGTTGGCAATGGACCTTTAGGTACTGATTTTGTTGTGAAAGGCACTGATTTTGCCTTAATGGTTTCTTTATTTCTTTTAGAATTTAAAGAATAACCTAAAAATTGGTACTGTCTTTGTTATATCAATTTGGATATTCTCGTGTACGAAAACTTCTATTCAATGTTTTGAGGAGAAATGAGAAATCATTTGCTCCATTGGTTCAATCATTTATTTATTTTGTTATGATAACTATTGCTTTTGATTTTTCTATTTGAATATGTTATGGACTGTTTGTGCTAAAGATATGTATTGGTGAGCAAGATTATTGTTTGTTTTATTAGGATTGCTTGGAATGTGGTGTTCTTCTTTTTCTTGTTTCTTTTGTAGTGTTTGCATTGGTAATCTTTTTAGTGAAATATATTGGGTTTTGGTTGGGTTTGACTTAAGTGATACCTTTTTAAGATTATTTTTTTTCCATTCCTTTGAAGTACATCATCAGAAATATCTATATAGAAATTCAACCTTCATCTATTTTCTCTTTGAACGAAGTGCTCTTAATGAGTATTATTGTTAAGGGGAAAATTCACCCTTCAATCTTTTGGTTTCGGTTATGTAAGCAACAGACAGCTATGTGCTGCTTTTGAGAGGCTTTCAATAATATGAACTATGTTAATATTGTTGGTCCAACTATGCTAATGTTGATTGATGCATTATGTTGTTTTAAGTCTTGGGTTGTTGCTAACTTGATTTTATATTATGTAATTTAATTCCAAAAAAATTTGACTGTTGTGTGGATAGGGATACTATCAGATCCACCATTGAGCTTTCTTTTGCATGACAAGAAGTCATTCGATTTGATGCTCGACAAACTTCAAATGTAGGAATAGAAGCTCTTCTTAAGTCTTTATTTTCATCAGTTGATGTATTCAGTATTTTTGTTTTCCTGAAACTGAGATCTTCTCTCATTTTAAATTTTGTTAAATGTATTAGGAAAAATATTTAAGGCATATATGCTGAACTGGTTGACCCTTATAAAGGTCCTTAATTTCTTCTTATCGTTTGTTTGCTCTTAGTTTTTTTCTAAAATTGATTCTTAAATTGTATTGCTCTTAGTTTTTTTTTCAAAAAAAATTGATTCTCAAATTATATTACGCAGGAAAGTGTCTTTAGCATGGTCATTCGTTAGCCTATGGTGGCATGTGATTTTACTGTTCACTCTTTTGCCATCTATATTCTCTACTTTTTTTAGTTCAATCAATTTATCCACACATTCTAAACATTTTCCTTGCTACTTATCAAAAGTTTGCTTTCCCCTCAGACCAGGCGAAGAAAGAAGTTGATCCAATTGAGTTCTAACGCATCCGTTTGCTAAATAGTCAAAATCAACACATCATTTTGTTCTTAAGAGAAGATTATCAGTTGTCTATCATTCTTTATTGCATTTCGGAATGAGAAAACTTTCGGTTCTAAAGATTTTTCTGTCCATGTATATGCGAGATAAGCGTAAACAGATAAGACAGGAAGAACTTACCAGTGCCGGTGCGCGATCCGATGGGGAGAAGAGAGTGTGAGCGGCGGTATAACGCAGCTGCGGCGGCGTCGCTGTGAAGGACCGCCGAGAGAGATGGCGCCGACTGGAATTGTCCCAGTCAGAGGTGTTCACGAAAGCTTCCCCCAAAATTCGTAGAAGGCTAGATGATTTCACGAATTGGAGAAAATCGTAATCATTTTAGTATTTGTCAAAAAATCAAAAAAATCAAATAGACATTTTTTGATGAGTTTTTAAAATCTTAGTTTACATTTTATACTTTTAAATTTAAAATACTTAGCCTGTACGTTTACAATTTTTTATTTTTTATTTACAAAAAATACAAAATATATTTTTATTTATTTTTATAAAAAAATAAAAATAAAAACATATTTAGCACATAAATATTTATAAAGTGTTAGTTGGAGGTTGCAATAAATACAATAGTCGAATGTGGTAATCAGAAGTGTTATCCAGTGATGATAGCAAGAGGTAGAGATGGTGGTCGAAAGTGGTGGTTAGATGCGGCGATCGAAATGAGTGGCTGACGGTAGTAGCCGGATGATAATGACCAAGGATGTTAGCCGGAGATGATAGCAAGATGTAACGATAATAATTAGATGTAGTAGTTGAAAATAGTGATTGGAGATATTAGTCGAAAAAATAATAAGAAGTAGCGATGGTGGTCAAATGTGATGGGTAAAAACTGAGACGATGGTCGGAGGTGGTGACTGGAGTGGGTGGCCGAATGTGGTAGTCAAAAGCGGTGGTAGGAGGCGATAGCCAAATGTAATAGTCGGAGATAGTGAAAAAAAAATACAATCAAAATGTATTTACAAAACAAGTGAAAACACATTTTTTTCTGTTTATAAAAATTTTGTAAATTTTAAAAACTGTTTACAGTTTTTTAAAAACAAAAATAATTACCAAATATATTTTTATTTACAGTTTACAAAAAATTTAAAAATAAAAATATAAATAAAAAATATAAACGTTACCAAACATGTCCTTATTTTTTTGAGAAATTGCAAAATAAAAATATATATATTTTTTCATTAAAATGAGATTATTTTCGTATTGTTATTTTGGGGTAGATCTCATTTAAGTATCATATATTCCAATAAATCCCACCTAATAATTATATTATATTAAGTTATATTTTATACTTTTCATACTAAAATTATTTTTAATATACCATACACTCCCCACCACTGCCAACACCACTCCTCATCATCACCACCATCGTCGCCACCACCACTGTCGTCGCCGCCGTCGCTGTTGCTACCAACACCATCATCGCCACTCCCTACCACCACCTCTGTTGCTGCCAACACTATCATCACCACTCCCCACCACCATATTATCACCACTTTTTACTGCCACCACCACCAAATTTACCAGAGATAGATAAGAAATCTAAAAATTCTCGTTCTAGACTTGAAATGTCTCCTTTGTTATTAATATCTTATTCTGGTTCAAAATTTAAAAATAAAATATTATTATTAAATATCTCATTTGTTATGAAATTTTTCAAGATATTTCTTAAGTAAATGGCTTATTTTTCAAAACGAAATATTTTATATAAATAAAATATTTTTTAAATTAATGTGTATACAAATATGTAAATATATCATTATTTTTAAACAAATAAGAGATTGTAAAAAATGTGACATCCGACCAGACCAGACCGTCACCGCCACCGCCACCGCCACCGCCACACAGAAACAGCTACAACAATAAGGGCTCATCGCCCGACAGCGAAGAACAAGAACGACGACGGCGGAGAACGACGAGGAGCGACAGTGAGGAGGCAAGGCGGCTAGCACGATCCACGATGAGGGGCAGCAACACTGTGCACGTTGCCCAGAGATCTAGCGGCAAGCGCAGTCCACGGCGAGGTGCGTAGCAGCGAAGAACCAGAATGGTGATGGCGGAGAACAGTGAGGAGCGACGGCGAGGCAGCGAGCACAATCCATGGCGAGGGGTGAAGATGCTGTGCACGCTACCCAGATCTGGCAGTGAGTGCGTTTCACAGCGAGGGACATGATCCACGGCGAGGGGCGATTACAAGGTGTGAGGGCAACGAATCTAATGGTGAGGCTACAAGAGGGGGAGGGAGAGAGTGAAATAGGGAAGAGCATGGAGTGTGAGAACGAGTTTGGAGAATAAGAGCATATAGAATCTAATAAAATATTAAAAAAATAGTTAGAATTTAATAGTATAAAATTTTTTCAAATGAGACCTGAATTAATTTTTCCTTTTTATATTTAGCCAATGTCTTGCTTCTCTTAAAAACAAGCTCTTTTCTATTTAACAAAAAAAAAAAACTTTTAGGTCGTAGTGTTTGTCATCTATAAAAGGTCACTAAGTTTTTAAAATTTTTTTTTCAAAAAAAAATTTTATACCAAATATCTTTATTTTTTGTTGTGTAAAATTACTATAATACCTCCAATTTAAAAAGTCAACTCTCTTTACAAAAATTTTTAAAAAAAAATTATGTCAATATCTTAAACACTCTAACTTAAAAGGAAAAATGTAAGAGCATATTGAACATTTTATTAAAAAATCAAAAAGCTAATTATAAAAAATTATCTTAAACCACGTATATTCGTGTTCTTGTTCTTTATTTGTTTTGTGCGAATTGAAGCTTATACTCCTATTTTCGCTACGTCGAGGATATAAGAGTTACTAAAATCTCATCATTTTTGGCCGAACCTAAGCAAATTCGTGTACTTGGTATGAGGCTTTCCTTACAATTTCCTTTGGGTCCATTGCTCTCTTCTCAAATGCGTTGACATTTTGGTCAACCAAATATTTCACAGGTTCATAAGAAACACTAAAAACGCCTCTTTGGATGAGTATGTGAAAACCTTTAAGGCCCATTACATGACACCCCATTTAAATCTAGTATGCTCTCAATCCATCATTCCCGAGAAGTTATCCCATACCTGCGTAGCTAATTGGCAATCCCTTAAGCAGTGTATTCCTGATTCATTAGCTTTTCTACAAATTTCACATATGGGATCCACAACTACCTTCTGTATAAACAAATTCTCCTTCGCTGGTAGGATGTGTGAGAAAGCCCTCCATATAAAAACATTAACTTTGTTCGGGACATTTGTTAGCCACATCCCTTTTCAGAGCGTAAACAATGTTGTGGTTTCTGAGCAACCATGTTCTCCATTTTGCCTTCCATGTTCTCCATTTTGCCTTCCATGATCAAGTGATGTCCTGACCTCACATTGTAACTCACATTTTTTGAGTAGTGCCAGATGAGAGAGTCAACCGCCGTTCTAGGGTTAATGGGTATGCTGCCAATGCTCTCACTCTCAAAAGGAATGAAAATCTGATTGATCATGTTCATATTCCATCGAGATTCAGCATCCATAAGGTCTCCCACTTGAAGGTCCCTATGCACATGCACAATAGGGGTGATCACCCTCAAAGAAAGTGAAGTAAATATCCATTTGTCGCCTCATACCTAGATGTGTTCCGCATTGCCAATCCTCCACCTTAATTCCATGCTAAGTACCTCTCTTCCATGGATAATACTCCTCTATGTGTATGACAGATTAGTGCCTATTGTCGGCTCTAGGAAAGATGAATCTGGGAAGTACTTAGCCTTTAGAACCTTGCTTACCATCGATGAGGATTTTTGAATGATCCTCCAACCTTGTTTGGCTAACAAAGCTAAATTAAACGCTTTAAGGTCTCTAAAACCCATTCCCCTTTTGAATTTCTACATGCATAGGCTAGACCAACTCTTCTAGTGAATTTTTCTATTTCCTTTTGTACCTCCCCACTAGTAATTAGCCACCAATGCCGAGATTTCATCGCATAAAGAATCTAGAATCTTGAACATTGACATTACATACGTTGGAATTTCCTAGGCCACTGTCTTTATGATGATCTCCTTTCCCGCCTGTGATAATAATTTTTCTTTCTAGTTCTGAACCATCTTTCATACTCTATCTTTGATATTTCTAAAGACTTCCTTCTTAGATCGACCCACAGCTGTTGGGACCCCTAAATATTTCCCTTGTTCATCAACTACTGTCACTCCTATAATGTTCTTGATATTTGATATATTTAGTGTTGATGTGTTCTTACTGAATGAGATTGCCGACTTATCAAAGTTTATGACCTGCCTTAATGCCTCTCTGTACCTTTGAAGGATATCCTTGAGTATAAGAGCTTCCCCCTCTGTTGCATTGCAGAACATTAAGCTGTCATCAGCGAAGAATAAATGTGATATACTAGGACACTTCCTTTTTATTCTGATACCATGTATGAGCCCTTCCTCCTCCGCCTTCTTTAGCATACTTGATAGACGTTTCGCGCATAAGAGAAAGAGATAAGGCAACAAGGGGTCCCCCTGTCTCAACCCTCGAGTTGGTCTAATCTCTTTCGATGGCTCCCCATTCAAAAGAATCCTATATCATACTGAGCATACACACTTCATAGTCAATGCTATCCATTTTTCTGCAAATCCCATTAGTCGCATAACATATTCTAAGAATGGTCATACCACTCAATCATAAGTTTTACTCATGTCAATCTTCATTCCCATCTATCACATTTTTCCTGTCCTCTTATTCTTCAAATGATGAAACAATTCATAAGCTAACATAATATTATCAATTATCTGCCTACCCGACACAAAAGCACTTTGTGATTCCGAGATTACCATGGGTAAAATCATTTTGAGTCTATTTGAAATAGTAATGGATATCAGTTTGTATACTACATTGCATTGGGATATTGGTTTGAAGTCAGTTGGTTTCTTTGGCGACTAGATTTTAGGAATCAAAACACTGTATGTAGCATTAATAAGGACTACCGAGCTATTACCATTCAGGATTTCTAAGGTTGCTTGTGTGATCTGTTGGGAGACAAACCAATGCCAAAAATATATACATGCTCGGTGATCCAGAAAATACATCTTTATTCACTTTTAACAATTACAATAATCTAAAATTACAGAAAAATAAAATAACAGGAATAAAATTTGCAAACCGAGTCCTGCAAACGCAGTTTCCTTAAGAATGATTCACCGCCTACCGAGGGTGTTGTAGGTTTTCC
>JAOTRH010000025.1:7759476-7779399 GCA_034768845.1 Heliamphora exappendiculata
TGGGTTGCCTGTTTATAACAGGGTCTATTCGAGAGATGATGTTCACTGTGAAAGACAGCACGTGCCTTATTTTTTGGGAAATCCAAACCAAAGCCTAACATGTCTTCTCCAGTGGTGTGTACCGTATTTCTGACCTGGTCATTTTCTTGCTTAAGTAGTAGACAGCCTTTTCGATTTCAGTTTCTTCTTCTTGTGCCAGCATACATCCCATAGTCAAATCAGTCACTGACATATAGAGAATCAATGGCTCATCGGGTTCGGGAGGAGCTAGAATAGGTTGATTTTGTAGGTATCGTCGTACGCCATCAAAGACGTCTTGGCATTTCTGATCCCATTCGAATTCGACCCCTTTCTTCAGCAAACGGAAGAGCGGCTCACAGGTAGTTGTCAGCTTTGCGATGAATTGACTGATAAACTATATTTTACCTAGAAAACCCCTGACTTCTCGCTCGGTCCTTAGAGGAAGCATTTCCAAAATCTCTTTAATCTTTGAAGGATCGACTTCAATGCCTCGGTGAGTTATCATAAATTCAAGCATCTTTCTGGCAATGACTTCGAAGGCACATTTTTGTGGGTTGAGTCACATCTTGTACTTTTGAATCCTTTCAAAAAATCTTCGTAGTGCTACAATGTGGCCATCCCGATCTTTTGATTTGACTATCATATCGTCCATGTACACCTCAACCTCCTTAAGTATCATGTCATGCAGTAAAGTAGTGGTAGCTCTTTGATAGGTTTTCCTTGCATTTTTCAAGTCAAACGGCATTACACGATAACAATAGGTACCCCAGGGGGTGGGGATTGTGGTCTTTTCTCTGTCCTCGGGATCCATTAGAATTTTTTTATATTCAAAGAAAATATCCATAAATGATAACAAGACATGCCCCGCTGTACTATCTATCAAGACATCAATGTGTGACAGTGGAAAATCATTTTTCGGGCTGGCCTCGTTGAGATCTCAAAAATTCACGCAGACTCGGATACGACCGTCCTTCTTTAGAACTTGTACAATATTGGCTACCCATTTCGGATACTCGGTTACCATTAGGAATCCAGCGTCCATTTGTTTGGCAACCTCTTCTTTGATCTTCAAGGCCCATTCTATCCAGATTCGTCTTAACTTCTGTTTGACCGGTTTAGCATCAGGGTGTAAGAAGATATGGTGTTGGACAATGTCATGATCAATTTCGGGCATATCCTCGTAAGACCAAGCAAATACATATTTGAATTCTTTTAATAGAGTTATTAGTTGCTCTTGTTCAACTGAGTATAAAGAAAAACCGATTTGAACATTTTGCGAATTGGTTTCATTACCCAGATTTATTGACAAAGTTTCTTCAATTATTGGTTGGGTACACATTTCTTCTTCTATTTTTATTAGAAGTTTTATTTTTTCGAAAATATTCTCGTTGAATTCAAAAATCATCAGAAAGCGTATGAAATAAATCGAACAAAGCAGAGTAACCAAAAATCTTATTCATTTCATTAAAAATAGATGGAATTACAAACTCGATGGTAAAAACTAGGAGAGGCGCACCAACATATGTGCCTTCGATTACAGATTTTGACTCAAAGTTGGACTCAGGATAGAAAACCTGCGTATTACAAAACTCGAGGGTCCAGTTTTTCACTTCTTTTGCAGCTGTGTCAACGATGAACTTAGTGCAATCTGCCGGTGTGTTGAAGCCCATCATGAAGCAGCCTGATTCAATTATACGTAGCTGAACCATCTTTTCGTTGAACAGTAATCCCAAGTCGGTACCATCGAGTTTGTCGGCCCAATCTTCTTCCTGAACCTTCTTTTCTTCCTTCTCTTCTTCCACTATTTCTTCCTCTTCCGTGTCAGACAACTGATGGCTGAAGAAGATCTCCAACCCCTGCAGCTTTTGATTGGTTTCCCCATTGATCCACGGCTATAGAAAGCCATAATATGGGAAATATTTCCCTTCCTTGACGAAGTACCCGTTGAGTGTCCCAGAATAATTGGCCTTTTGCCCCCTTCTAAACCCATCCAGATCTTCTTCCGTTGGCTCATACCCGAGACCAAAATGGTGCGAAATCGACAATACCTGAATGGATTCTGGGATTTCCTGTAATTTACGTCCTAATCCCATACCTAGGAAGAATGACATTTTTCTCATCATTGTTACCGCTCACGGGTTAACATACCTTTCTTCTTCATTCATCAGCATCTGAACAGCCTGTTCTTCTTCAAATTGAAAGCCACTGAGTAACACATCATCTTCACTATGCTGAATTTTCAACAGAGTTGTGCCCTCTCCTCCTCTTGGGGGTGAATGCTGTCTTCTTCGTAAATAGTCAAAATTGCCCCATTCTTTACCAATTTTAGTTTTTGGTGAAAAGTAAACGGTACTGCCTGGACATTTGGGTCATGTAGCCACGGCCTGCCCAGCAGAAGATTGAAGAAGGCCGGCACGTCTAGCACATGAAACTCAACAGACGTCTCTAGAGGTCCTACTGAAACGGCGAATGATACCAGTCCTAGTAGATCCCTTTTTTGTGTTGTCATAGGCTCGCACCCCTTGATTGCAGGGAGTGAACTGGTCTGGCCTCATCCCTAAACAGACGGTCTTTCTCAATGGGTAGACGTTCAAGGCAGATCCATTATTAATGAGGGTTACCAGGACTCATTTTTTTAGGAACTTGACGGTGATGTGAAGCGGCTTGTTGTGACTCTTTCCTTCAGCGGGCAAATCCTTATCAGAAAAGGAAATAACTTTTGGTTCGACGACCGACAGAATAAGCCCAATGAGCTGCTCGGGGGTTACATCTATCGGGACACTGGCCTTGTTCAACACCTTCAAAATAGCTTGCATGTGCTTATGCAAAGCCATCAATAAGCCTCAAATGCCGATGTTGGCTTGCGTCTTTTTCAACTGTCTCAATACAGCATCAACCTCCTCCTCTTGCTTTATCTCTTTCCCTTTTTCACTTGGCTGTCCCTTCTCTAGCTGAGCTGGATTAAATGTCATCCACTTCTAGTTAGGTGTTCCACGCCGTCTTCGGGATTCCATAACCCTGGCATCATATTATCAGTCTATATCACTTCGTTTACGTGCAGAGGGCATTTAGACGCCCACAAATCATTTAAGTCACTAACGGTTGTCCTTTCCTTTCTTTCCTCGTCATCTTCAATAGCCCATGTATTATCAATTTTCTCACAGATGTCTTCTTCAATAAAATTCACTAGCTGTTCCCGAGAAACCCAGAAATTAGTCCATTCTACTCCATCTGATTTTAACACGATTCTTACTAGCCAGTAGGACTGCATTTCATCAACGTACACTTCCTCCTCAAAAAGTTGGGGAAGAGTAATTCCATCAAACACCTAACCAAACCCATAACGCCGATTCGGGTAATTCGATGGCCAGTCATCTTTTTCATTGTGCTCCTCTTCTTGTTGGTAGACTTGGATTAGCTGTCGAAACCATTCACAACCATTATCATTCCACTCTTCCATCATGTCTCAACTGCCTCTAATCATCATAAACAAGCATGTTGTCTGATCCTCGGTTATTGAAGCATGATGGTGTGGTAGGTGCGCTGAACAGATGTGCTGACTCGGGTCCTCCAATTTCCCCAGAGACATGTAATTTATCCCAATCTACCTGGCATGATTCGGCAGTGGGTTGGTAGTGACATTTAGTTTTAGGGTGACAGATGGTGGTGGGATTACCTTGTTGTCAATGAGATTTTGGATCTCATGCCAGAGTCTCAAACACTTGTCAGTCAGGTGCCCGTGACCTTGGGGGAAGGCGCAGTATTGAGAAGTATTAAACCTTGGCGGTAGGGGATCATGAACAGGCATGGGGTCCAATGGTTTGACGAGCCCCTTCTCAACGAGTCAATTCAGGGAAGTGGACAAAGAAATGTTAAGAAAAGTGAAGACCCTCCTCGGCTTTTGTTGTTGTTGGCTATTATCTAATTGTTGGGCGTTATTGGACTGCAGGGCAGAAGGAGATGGGTTCAGTAAGTTTACCTCGTTTGAGCGAGACACGAGGCTGGTTGCAGCGAATTAATTTTGGTTGGTCGCGGGGAAAGCCCTTCTTGGTGGTTTCTGACTGGGTTCTATTTTTTCGATGTCACCAGATTGGATAGCGTCCTCAATTTGTACCCTAGCGTCGAACAACTACTCAAAGGTGGCAAGCGGCTGCGTGATGAGGAAGCGCTTTAATGGAGACTATAGATTCTTAAACGCAATCCTCACATACCCTTTCTCAGTGGCTCTGTTTGTCATTTTGGCGGCCTTACCCCTTCATCGGGTGATAAAGTCAACAAAAGATTCTCTATTCTCCTGTCGGTTCGTTTCGACCTCTCGGGTAGTTACATCCAGTTGGGCATTGTAATTATACTGGCTGATAAAAGCCGTTGCTATGTCTTTTCAAGTTCTAGTTTTGCTACATCAAGAGAGAGGAACCATTTTTGGGCTACCCCATGAAGAGATCGGTGAAAGAGCTGAGCCTTCAATTGGTCATCAATCCCCATTGGTGACAGGGTACCAACATACATTTGGAGATGAATTTTGGGATCTTCGATTTCGTCAAATTTTTCCATGTCTGGCATCTTGAATTTTTTCAGTAATTTAGCATCCGAGAACAGGCAGAATCCTCTAACATCGAGCATATATTCCGTAACTCCCTTGGCTTTTTTGAGGATCTTTTTCATCCTATCGATCTTATCAATCAGTGCAGATTCTCTAGACTGCGCAGTGTTTTTTTCCTCAACTATCACCTGACTAGGGTTTCGTGGTGGTGGTGGAACAACTTGTGGTCTATCGGGAACCTGATTGTCATCCCAAAAGTCTTCGGCATTCTCATTCGTGTCATTCGGTTTCCCATTTGCAATAGGGATATGGGCCTGAATTGCCCAGATCTGTGCCTGACATTGCACTTGAGCCTGGGTCTGTTGCTCTACGGCTCTCTGTACATCAATAATTGCCCGCATTAGGGCTGTCAGATTCAACTCATTTTCTGCCATTTTAGTGGACTCAGTCGGCTGTTCAGATACCCTACAAAGTCTGCCCGATCCTGACCTCACCCAAACTTGTATTGACTGTACTTTTCTCGGCCCAATGGTAAACTCACAGAGGACACCTAGATCCCAAAAGCAGAGTAACTAGTATCAGACTCTTCCTGGGAAAATATTCTGGCAACAGGTTGCAAATATCTCGAATTTTTAAAACAGTGAATCATGAGCAGATAAGCACGGAGACTGAAACAATACCCCTATTGGGCTCGTGCCGGTGGCATAACAATATAACCCAAAAACTAGAAAGACGGTTAAGAATGGGAATCAACTAAATTCTAGAGAAAAACAGAGCTACGTTGACTGGACTGGTTCGACCTAAAAACTCTAAGGAAAAACGGGCAGTATGACAGTAGGAAAATAACTCTCGCGGGTATGACAAGGGTTTGAAAGAAACGAATCTATGTCAAAAGGGGGGGAATCAACAACCCAGAAAGATCCCGGAGGGGAAAGAAAACCTCCCTAGAAGTATTAAAATGAAACACGAGCATGACCCCAGGAAGAAAGCTATGGTAAAAAAAATTGAATGTGGTAAAAAATTCAAAATTTGGGTAAAAAACCCGAAGAAAAAGTTTGCCTAAGCAAAGGATAACAGAAAACTCGGCTCGAACCCAGAAAAAGAACTAACCTAAACTTGATCGAGACAATCCTAACAATATACAAACAAAACATACAATGAAGAAAAATACATAATTCTACTAGGGTTGGCAACACATAATTAGGGGGGGTTCTAAGTTCACTATATGCAAAAAACCAGTTTTGGTCAATCGAAAAGGGTACTTTCTGAATAGAGCCGGGAATATACCTCCCATGCAGAACATGGTCAAATAGTACGCCCAAACTCTTTTACTGCACCTATGATAGCGTACAGTCAGTAAGAGTTGCCCGTCTTTCCAATAATTTTCGAAACGGATTAACGTTCAGGGTATCAGGTCGACCAAGCAAGAGGGTTGAAGAACAATGCATATGCATGCAAAAATACAAATGAGAAATTTTATTAAGAACCAATGATGTTTTCAAATCTAACCCTCTTATTTGATTTTATAAACTAATCCCGAGCGGAGTCGCTAGAAAATACTATGGCTTTGGGATTTAGGGATTGTTTTGAAAAATGTTCAAAAAAATAAATTCAATGAATGTTTAGAAAAACCTTATAACTCCTTAAAAATCAAATATTGAAAACTTTTTTATTGAAAATAGAGTCGCCATTTAGTTTTTGACAAAAACTAAGAAAAATAAAATTAGCTACTGATTTTTAAAACGTTAAACAAGAGAAAGAGAGTTTGGGGGCTAACGTACGAATCGAAAAAGGTGTTAGGCACCCCGTTCGCCCAACCGTAAGGTTGGTCTCTACTAATCATCATTGGTTCTTTAGTATGATTTCTCAAATGCATGCAAATAAAGAAAATAGAAACAATGAGTGAACATCCAAAATCAAATATGAAAAATACATGAAATATGTACATAATACCCTAAAATACATAAATGTCAAAAGAAAAATACTAAGTCTTATGGCATGCAACTTTCATGCAATATTGTTTAAGCAATCTAAATTAATATAATTTGGTTAAAAGAATAAAAACATACAAAAGTTGCTAAAATTACCTAAACATGGATTGCAAACAAAATAAGCTAAACTACTCTAAAGAAACTAGATTAACATTAACATGATAAATTAATAAAGAAATAAGAAATGTAAAATAAAATATGCATAAAAAAGAAAAATGCTACATTAAAAGAAAGCCTTTTTAACAAATAAATTTAAAATAAGAGTTTTATAACAAAAGAGAATTTAAAATTTTTTTAAAAAAGAAAAAAATTTGACAAAATATGAAGAGTAGAAAATGCTATTAAGAAAAAAAAACTAATTATTTATATAAAAATGAAAATAAGAAGAATAAAGAGAACATTAAAAGATATTTTTATGATTTTGTGCTTTTTTTAGTTAATAGAAGAAAAGAAAAAAAAATATTATAAAAGAAAATTTAGTTATTAATATTTTATATTTTTTAAAAAGAATAAAAGAGAAGAAAATAGAAAGAATAATGGAGTATTTTTAAAAGATAAATTTATGAACTCCTTAAAAATGAAAATTAACTTAAAATTTTTTTGTGATTTTTTGTTTTAGCAAAATAAAATAAAAGTGCCATAAAAAGAAAATAAGACTATATAAAAAAAATAAAAAATAAATTTTTATAAGAAAAATGAATATTAATATTACAAGAAATAAAATACTAAATGAAATTTTGTAAGAAAATTAAAACTAATACTAAAAAAAATAAAATAATAGAAAAGAAAATTACACTAATAAAAGGAAGAGAAAGAAAGCCAAAAATAAAAAATAAAAAAACATCTACTATCAAAAGCACATTTAGGTTGGCGTTAGCAAAAGATCATTAAGCAAAAATTAAAACAAGAAGAAAAAAATACTAATATTTAAATGAAATATAAAATTAAAATTTTAAAAAAAGAGAAAATAAAAATGCTATGAAAAATTTAAATCTAATAAATTAAGTACTATAAAAAAAAAAAAATAATACTAGAAGAAAATAAATACTAAACTAGAAGAACGTAAAATAGAGCGTTAAATTAATAAGTACAAGAAAATAAAATAAAATACTATTGAAATGAAATTTAGACTAAAAATAAATAAATGCTAGAATATTAAATTAATGTAAAAAGAAAGAAAAAAAATAGAGTAAAATACTAGAATTTAAATAGATGTAATATTGATTATTACAACTATTTTTATGTAAGAATATTAGATTATAACAATTAACAACATTGATGGGTTGTAATTGTCAAAAATATTAGTACTATTTAATGATTTAACAATTTATAATAAGCTTAAAAAGTGAGTAAGTAAACTAACAAAACAAGTAAACTGCATAAGTTAAAACATAAAGTAAAACAAGAATACAATTAGAACGAATACGTGAAAATTAACCCGATCACTCCAAAAGAGAGAAGATAGGGGGTAAAAGGACCAGGGATCCAAGTAGAATACCTGGATTGCTAAGAAATCTTCAAGTCGGGGGATGTGGATAAGCAATTTGATCCTTAGGCTATGATCTAAGCAAGGATTTGGGATTATTAGAGGCTCGGATCTCGGTATTTCGACAGGATTTCGGCGTCGGGGCTTGGGATTGCTTAGCAACTCGGCAGAGTTTTTCTCACTAAACCTCTCTATATCTTTCAATCCTTGAAAATGTACAAGAGGTACGGTATTTATAAAGTTTTTCAACCAATGAGATGCTGCCACGCTCTAAGGCATGTCAGGCCATTTGGAGTTGGCAGTTGCCACAATATGAGTTGGCGGTTGCCATGTTGGAGTTGGCGGTCGCCATGTTTAAAAAGGTTTCACAAGATTCTATTGGCGGTTGTGACAATGAACATGGCGGTCGCCACTTCTGGCAATAACTTGGGCAACAAGTTATCGATGGTTTGGTACAATTTCATTAGTTTTGAAGGTTTCTGATGGTTTTTGATAGTCGGGTTCAATTACCGAGTTTAGATCATTTCCCGAGGATCAAATTGAGGCACTATTCTAACCATTTTTATCATCGGATTCAACTAAGATTGGGTAGGGTCAAATTGGGCTGTCTACACCCCCAAGGGGCACACCCCTTAGGGCCAACTTGGCTTATAAAAGCCACTCACCCATGTTTTTTCCAACCAATGTGGGATTAAAAACATATTTATACCCACTTAGATACTCACCATTTTTTCTCCCAACCAATGTGGGATGGGACATGGTTAGCATCATTTTTTCAATTTCTATGGCACACTTTTAGTGTCAATTTCTCATTCACCCATTAACAATTTTGAACGCCACAAAATTCATGATTAAACTACTCATGGAGATGAACATATTAGGACTTGAAATTATCAAAAAAGATTAATTCAATCTAAAGTTATTAACTTCAAAGTTAACTAAAATCATGTTCAACAAATTGTTCAAAACCCACTTATTTTCTAACAATCTCCCATATGAATGGAATTTAACGAAAAGAGATATGCAACAAGATGCAGATACAGAGAGAGTTTAATAAAAAACAATTTGTATAGGATAGGTAGCTTTTAGTTTTAAACCTTCCATTGTGAGAAATTATCGAATTTACTGGCTAATCAGTGAACATAATATCTTGAACTGTTTAGCCGTTTGTATAAGCTAAGACAATAAAGTTCACACATAATCTTTTTAACACAACTTGGTTCTCGCGGTTGTGTTCATTTCGGCTCTGAACATTCCTAGTCATTCATGAGTGCTCTAGAAAATTTAGCCTTAATAATTCTCGTAGAACTGGCCCAATTCACACTCATATAGTTGATTTTTATTAAGAGTATCCTGTCATACCCCACTTGAATATCTAAGGTATAAGAATCATTAAAAGCATAGCTTATCCTTAAACACGCTGCAGACATCACTATTTCATCATAGAAATGGGTATGAGTTAATCTCCCTAGTGATTACCCTAGAGTCACACATAATTCAGTTGTCCTATTGAACCTAGATCTTGGAATCTTCAGTCAGCTAAGTTGGGTTGCCATTAAGGTGTCTCTTTAGTAATAGGCTTTTGTCCCATTCCTCTCGATGAGTAATTCACTTGCTCTCTGGTCAAATCTTTGGTTAACGGATTCGTGATATTATCTTTTGACCTTATGTACTCAATGAATATAATTCATCTTGAGAGCAATTGTTTAATGGTATTGTGTCTATGACGTATACGTCGTGACTTACCATTGTACAAATTACACTGTGCCCTTCCAATTACAGATTGACTATCACAATGAATGCTAATTGCTGGCACAGGTTTAGGCCACACTGGAATATCTTCTAAGAAATGGCGTAGCCATTCTGCTTTTTTCCCAACTTTATCTAAAGCTATGAACTCAGCTTCCACTATTGACCTAGCGATGCATGTCTGTTTGGAAGATTTTTAAGACACAACTACACCTCCGAGAGTGAAGACATGTCCACTTGTGAATTTCGAGGTTTTTGCATCAGATATCCAATTGGTATCACAGTAGCCTTCCAGAACAGCTGGATATCTGGTATAACACAACCCGTAGGTATGGGTGTATCTTAGATATCTAAGAACCCGAACGATCTCTTTCTAGTGGTTTGTCCCTGGGTTATTTGTGTATCTACTTAATTTACTCACTGCATACGCTATATATGGTCGTGTGCAATTCATTAAGTACATTAGACTCCCAATAATTCTGAAATATTCAAATTGAGATATGCTTTCACCCGTATTTTTTGACAGATGTAGATTTACATCTACCGGCGTCCTTGCAGGGCGGTCATCAACCTTGGAGAATTTACCAAGTATTTTCTCAATGTAATATGATTGAGACAAAGCATATCTTTTAGATATTTTAAAAATTGTCATTCCTAAAATAACATCTACTACTCCCAAATCTTTCATGTTAAACTATTTGTTCAAAATTTTCTTGGTAGATTTGATCATTTCATCATCACTACCTATGATGAGCATGTCATCAACATAAAGACATATGAATTGTAGCTCAGCCGTTCTCTCCTTATTACTCCGTAAAGCTGTTGCCTTCTCTTAGAGCTTAGAAATTTATAAGCGCGGTGACTCAGTCATCCCGTATCTTAAACTCGGCGCTCGATTCATGAATTGTTTCAGAGAGTCATCTTGTATCTTGAACTCGGTGCTCGATTTATGAATTATTTCAGAGCTCAGCAATATGTAGTGGCGTGTTGTTCAGCGCAGCTCCCCATTATGGCTTTCTCAATATCTGGTCTGCTCAGCCTCTCGAAACTATGTTGCCCAGCATCCCCACAGGCCAACCATCCTCTCCTCGTTGCTCGACACCTTGGTGGCATGTTGTTCGGCAAAGTAGCATGTTTTTCGGCAAAGATGCCCAACTACGGCCTTCTCAGACTCCTACTTTTTCTTCGGTAATGCATTCGATGTACAAAATGGGCATTTCAATGCTTAGTTCTTTCAGATTGAGCTTAAGCTTGTGATTAAATCAGAGTCACTCCCACAGCTCGGTAATCTCAGTTAGGTTATGATTAGCCGAAAGGGAGAGGCCACTCCTCTCAACCACCTCAGTTCTCGGTTTCAACAAAAAACCCTAGCCTAGGTGTTGTGCCTAGCTCTCGGTCTTTAGCAAAAGCCCTAACTTGCTTAGGCAGGAGATTAGAATAATCTCAGGAACTAGAAGAGCCCCTAGAGTTAGAATAGTCCATCAAAAATCTTAACCTAGCCTAGGTTTCAAGCCTAGCTCTCAGTCTCCAGCAAAAAGACCTAGCTTACCTAGGTAGGAGATTAGAATAGTCTCAGGGACTAGAAGAGCTCTCAGGGTTTGAATAGCCCATCAAAAACCCTAACCTAGTCTAGGTTTCGAGCCTGACTCTCGATCTTCAGCAAAAAGCCCTAACTTACCTAGGCAAGAGATCATAATAATCTCAGGGATTAGAAGAGCTCCTAGGATTGGAATAGCCCATCAAAAACCCTATCCTAGTCTAGGTGCCGAGCCCAACTCTTGGTCCTCAACACAAAGCCCTATCTCGCCCAGGCATGCTCCAAATTCCTAGCCCGGCTAGGCACTCAAAACCCTAGCCTAGCCTTGGGGTCGAGCCTAGTTCTCAATCTTCAGTAAAAAGCCTTAGCTTGCTTAGGTAGGAGATTAGAATAATCTCAGAGACTAGAAGAGCTCCCAAGGTTGGAATAGCCCATCAAAAACCCTAGCCTCACCAAGGTGCAGAGCCCAGCTCTCGGTCCTCAGCACAAAGCCCTATCTCGCTCAGGCATGCTCCAAAGCCCTAGCTCGGCTAGGCACTCAAAGTCCTGACTCGCCCAGGCATGCTCTAAAGTCCAAGCCCAGCTAGGCACTTAAAGCCTTGGCTCACCCAAGCATTCTCTAAAGTCCTAGACCGGCCCGGCCCTAGCCCAGCTAGGCACTCAAAGCCTTGGCTTACCCAAGCATTCTCCAAAGCCATAGCCCGGCTAGGCACTCAAAGTCCTGGCTCGACCAGGTACTCAATACAACATAATTGATTAGTTTTCACGATAAAAGATTGAGGCACATGTAGCTTCCACCTCCTCATAAAGAAACATGTAGAAGATGGGGACTATTGTGGGAGAAGTAAAAACTTTTCCCTGACCTGACACCACCTATCATAACATATCACCATCCCCATCCCATCCACTGTCAATTGATGGGACAACACAAGGTTACCCACTCTCTCTTTATCTCTCTCTCTATATATCTATACAGGCTTTAGAGATATATACCCCCTCTCTCAGCGGAGAAGGGAGCACTACATTTTGACATTACATTAGCTTTTTTTCTTGTAAGCTTCAACTGATTTGGGCATCGAAAGTCCTCTCACTGTCCACCGATCGGGGGTTTATTTTGCAGGAATCCGATGGATGGGGCACATAAAGGCAATAGTCATCTCCCTCGTCAGACATCCTCATTCAACTCATCGAAATAAATATAATTTACGGATCATCCATGTATATATATATATATAGCCAAGAAGAGGCCCCGAGGTTCCAATAGCTTTTGAACAAGCAAAAAAGCCCTAACTCTTTTTTTTAAAGTAAAGGGCTTTCTTTTCCCTTACTAAGAAAGTGGTAAGGTAGAGTGCTATTCGATGAAGAAAACAGACTTTAAGAAAGTGGTTCAAGTAGCTCAACTGGTTAGAGTAAAGGACTGAAACTCCTTGTGTTGGTGGTAAGAATTCACTTCTTAGCTGGTGAAGGGTCCAAAAAACACGTACCCAGGAGCAAGCCAAATTTTGAAAAGGTGAAAGAATAGGCCAAAGGAAGGCCTCATAATGCCCATGACATGCCAGAACAGGGCTATATGACAGCGCACAAGCTAGCGTGTGCATGGCCCAACGCAGCAACAGTTGGGCTAATATAGGAAGTGAGTCGGCCTCAAAATGGGCCAAATTCAAATTTTCAACTCAAACCAAAAAAGGTTGATTCGATACAAGATTGGGCCAAAACTCACAAATTGGTCAAGCCCAACCCAAACCTAGAGTACAACTGGCCAAATTGTCTAGATAGACTTTCAGTTTTTGTTAAGTTCAAAAAGTTCCTATGAGGCAATTGGGATTAGTCTAAGGAAAGTAGATATAGGAAGACCCAAATCTCATATCTTGAAAAGATCTCTATGATCTATCTGACAATGGAATTGGATCTAATCTACTTTTGACAAGTCTTATTTAAACTAAACTTTAATTTATTATAAATAATAGAGTCACGTTCCTTTAAGAGGTACACACGCTCGTTCTTATTAGCTAGACTTTATTTACTCTTTTTTTTTCTTTCTTAAAGCCAACATTTTAATTAAGCATTCGTTTGTCTATTGATATTTTGGTTTTTAGTTTAAGGTCTAAAAAGTTTTTTAAAAAATTATTTTTCAGCTCTCAACTTTTTATCTATTTATTTTTAAGTATTTTTTATTTTATCTTTCTACATATAAAATTAAACAAATTTTAACTAAATAATTATTTTTCAGTGCACGCCTATTCATCAACTTGATCAATTTATGCAAACATTTTCGATAATTCGATGTGTATAAGAATGGCTGTTATAAAAGTTGTTCTACGTTAAAATTTATTATTTTTTTTGGTTGTTGGTGATATTTTTTATTTTAGTATTTTTATTTTTAATTTAGTAGTTTTGAACTGTTGTAAAAATTGTTGCATTTTCTCGTCATAAAATAGCAACACCGAATTTTGTTTCTTCTCGTTTGTAGATAATTTGGACGAACAAAGCTCATTTATGCTGAATGACAACATAGAAATTTTACATTTAGTTTATTTAGTTTTTTTTGATGATTTAAAAGTTACTATTTTTTTGACCAAACGAATTTTTTGACTTTTTAATTTAAAGTAGTTTAAAATCAAAAAAATTAACTTAAAATAAGTTGCCAAACCAATATTCCATATTGCAAGATCAGTTTGGTCTACCAAGAAGCATACGAGAAGACTGATTTTATATATCTATATACTCTAATCATTTAATACTCATGTTCCAATTTCTAAAGCAGTTCTAATTGCTTTAATTCTAATTTAAATCTCAATTCATTAGAGTTAAAACAAAGATATATTTACGGTCAAAATAATCCATAATATGTATCATTGTTTGATCAAGACTTCCATAAAACACAAACCATGTTAAAAATTGAAGGCGCCTAAAAATAAGTTGCACTCCATGAAAAATGCTCCAACAAATTTTATTTAATGTAATATTAGAAAGTTACATTAGACCATCCTATAGTGAGAGCCGCCCCGGTATACAGTTCGTAAAACAATCGTTTTAGGTCTCAACTTTTAGGCTAAGTTTTAGGATCTCAAATTTTTTTAGACCTCTATATAGGTTTTGATATTATTTTTTTTCACATGGTCAATTAAAAAAAAGAATCCCCAATATTATTACTTTGTCTACATAAAAATTAATAGCGAATTTTGTTTTATGTGGACAACTAGTCAAGAAATTATATCGTAAATATTTTTTCTATGTCTAAGACTTCAAGTTAAAGCTAACCGTCATAATATGTGCTATTTTTTGTTCTTTTTTTTTTATAATTAGTTTTTGAATAATTTTATTTTTTAAATTTGTTGTACATAAATATATAGTAGCCCAATTTTTATAGTTCACTTTAAACTTTATAAAAGTCAGGCGACACTGCCTATAGTCAACAATAACGGGTGCCTATTTGAAAATCCAATTTTTTTTAGAATTTAGAATATTTGTTAATTCTTAAACAACATAATTAACATGCGGATATTAATAACAATAACCAATTATAAAGTTCTGGGTTTTTACTGTTTTCCAGCCAATCAAATCCAGCAATAGTAATTAGTCAATCAAGCTTGACAACTCTCTATAAAAATAAACAAAATAATACCCACAGTCTCATTGTCTATTCTATTTTATATTTACCTTTGTTTCTCTCTCCTAATTTTTCAGTGCTAATCCCAAAAATTGCTTCACTAGAAACAATTATTGATTAATTAAAGGCATATAATTATTAATTAATTAAAGGCGCATGCGTACTTCAAGTTCTCAATGCATCAATTATTTATACATCCATACTTTAAGCTTTTAATTAAGTAGGATTTCCCAAATAAATATTCCAACAGCCTTATAAAACAAACAAGTTAGGCACAAAGTTAGAAGTTCATTGAGATCAAGACAAACGGAATTTGGGAACAAATAATCAAAATGGTCAGTTCTTTGTAAAAAGATGATTGAAGGGTAGTTTGGAACTTTTAAAAGTGGGCATCCACTTGCTTAATTATTAAAATGGAATTTTAGTTAAATATTTAAAAAAATAAATTTTAACGGGCGAGATTCATCAATAAAAATCTTAACGCACAAAGTCTAATTACGTTATTTATCCCAAAAATACTCTACAAAAAAATAAAATTTTCTGTTTTGTATAACAAACTGATAAATTTATCTATATTATTTATACATATTTTGAAAAGTTATAGATAAATTTATCCGTGTTCTTTATATGTGCTTTCAATAAAACAGATAAATTTATCTGTATTTTTTAAATATATTTTGAAAATATACAGATAAATTTATTTGTTTTAGAGTATTTTTGTTTCAAAAAAATGTCGTGCGTTAAAACTTTTATGAAGATAAATCTTACTCGTTAAAAAATCTTATACTTAATAAAAAATAATAAACGGCATATAAATTGAACTATTTACTAATTATTTACTAATTTTTCGTTATTAAAATGGAGTGATCAGTGATCAAGCTTCACCAGAACCCAATTTCTTATTAATTACTGTGCTCACTTGTACTTTAACCCATCCCCACAATGTTAAGAGTGAAAGCCTAGGAGGCTTTGAAAGGAATAGTCTACCATTGAAGCCTTACGTAGCTGCTTTTGCCCTGACACAACTCAACTCTTTGATATGCCCTCCAACACCCATCAAACCCACCCCCAACCAAAACAAAGTAAAAACCAACCTTTCACTGGACAAAAGGCCAAAAAGTTGTTAAGTAATGTTACAGAAGTGCACAATTTGAACACACCACTCTCACTAAAATGGGTCTCATATGCCTATGCTTATAAGATTATCCTTAGTGAGAGAATGTGTTGGAATATTTGTAGTTCATCTGTGCACTTATTTGTTTTTTTAAAGTTGTATCAAACTTTTATTTTATTTGGTCTTGAAATTCCATGTAAATATTTAATACTCTTGGAGTAAGTCTAGGTAGTGCTTTAACTTCACATTTATTGGTGTGTTTTGTAGAACCATTATTTTTTTATTATTATTTTATTCAACATGTGAAAATGTGTCACTTAATGATTTAAATAGAGCATTGCTAAGAGAGTATTAAATAATTATTCTAAAATTCCTCTCTCTCTCTCTCTCAAAAACCCTTAAATTAATCCTCCCACAACCAAAAGACAACACTACTACAAAAGCTAATCATAAGAGAGGTGAGGAAGTAGACCCATCAATGGGGATCACGCCAAAAACCCTAGAGAGAGCGAACCCATCTCTACAAACCTCCCCTGAAAGAAATATCACCAGCATCAGTAACACATCTAGCCCCAATAGTAATGGTGTTGAGAGTCCTTCAACCCCAAAAGCTATATCCATATCTGAAACCAGTGGCTGCCCAACCACCTTCATCCAAGCAGACCCCTACTCCTTCAAACAAGTAGTCCAATTGCTCACTGGTTCACCGGAAACCACCACCAAACAAGCCGCCAAGCCTACCAGTCCGGTCAAGACCACGAAGCCGAAGAAGCCCGGTTTCAAGCTCCATGAGAGAAGGAACAATCTCAAGAACCTGAAAATCGTCCATGCACTTGCTCTGAATTCTGTTCTTTCTCCTAGTCAATCCAAGATATTGTCACCAAGTGTTCTTGATCTTCATAAGCTTGTTCTTAGCCCCGTGACACCGCTGAACCCGGAGTCCATTGATAGGGCTTCAGAAAAGGTCATTGCAGAGGAAGCCTTTTATCTACTTGCATCGCCGGTAACACCTCCAATAGGCCCAGAGCCCCAGCTTTTGCCATTGTTTCCGGTGACCTCTCCGAGAGTTTCGGGTACTTGAGAGTTTTGGTATTGTTGTTAGTTTGTAAGGTTTCTGTTGGTAGAAGTGAAGATGGATCACCAATGGATATTTAATCATTTAAAGGAGAGACTGAAATGTTGAATGGAATCATACAGTTGATCTCTACATGTTAAGGCAATCTAAATATAAGCTGACTGATGCTTCTTCCTCTATGGTTTTCTATTAGAAAGAGAGATTAAGTTTCTTTCTACGTGGACGGAAACAAATTGTCAAATCACATTAAATTTGTTTTTTTATTTATTTGTAATTATTTTGAATTTTTTTCACAACAAATCATTCCTTCTTGCAGAGAAGAAAATAAGGTTTTCAATTTACACACTTTAAAAGTATGCTCGTTAGAAAAGTAATTAAGCTGGTAGTACTTGAATATAAATTTCTCTAGGAATGATTGAAGTGAGATTGAATATAAACTTCTCTAGGAATGATTGAAGTGAGATAAAAATATGTAATAAAAGTTGGATAATCAATTTTTACCATGAAATAAGAAAAAAATTAATTCAAAGGGTGGACAAATGATCTCAAAGGGAGGTAGGACAATTAATTTCATGAATACTACTTAGATTATTAGTCTTCTATATATGGAATTAATGGTATAAATATGGACTCTTGTGCTTTCTTTTGTTTTAGTTGGTTGATAAGAAAATGAATGAGAAGAAATGAAATCAAACTTGTGACCCTATATTCCATTTGTGGTTGGACAAAGATTTACAATCAGAAATTCTATACAAAAGCTTCATGCAACAGTGGCATTTTTACAATTTGAGTCTCATTAATAGATATCATAGTTCGAAACACACACACACACACAGCGCAAAAGGCCACATGACTCGTTATAACGATTCTGAATTTTTCCTTAAAAAAAAAAGTTACATTTGTTTGCAAACCATTACCATTTGGCTCATTACTTATTGCAATCTCACAAACGGCTAAAATGGACTCATTAATTAACATTTTCCAAGTCCTTTTTTTTTTTTTTCCTTTCTGTACTTGTAAGTATAGAAAAATGCCAAACTGGCGTTAGATAATAGATAAATGATGTATTAATATTTATGTAGAATAACTTAATATTTTTCTAATCTTATAGTGTGTTTAATATTTATGTAAAATATCTTACAATTTTACTATTTTTCAAAAACTTGATTAACCTATTATTCGGAACTAGAAGAATTTATTTAACAAAATCCATGAGTATATAATATGAAGATTTAAATTTAGGGTTGAGATGTTAGGCGTGTTTGGTAAAACTGTTACTAGTAGCTTTTAACTTTTTACTATTAATTTTAACTAAGATCTTGTTTCTTTCGGCAAAAAAATATTTTTTGCATTTTCTAGTGTTTAGTACGACAAAAATTAAAAATTAATGAAAAATATTTTTTAAATCAATGAAAAATAAGTTGATTTTGATAGAAAACGTTTTTCATTTTTTTATGGTGGAAAATATTTTTTCCCCTTACCAGCGAGGGTCTAGGGTCCCCAAATTATGGGGATCCCAAGGGTCTGGGGGTTGGGGTCTCAGGATTTCATGGGTCCTAGAGGTCTGCGAGTCTGGGGTCATAGGGGTTCAGGCTACGGGGGTCTAGGATCCCAAGAGTTTGGGGGTCCCAGGAGTTTGGTTGGTTCGAAGGTACCGGAACATCGGGGGTCACGGGGTCCGAGGTCTCAAGGTCCTAGAGGTCTGGAAGACCAAGGTCCTGGGTGTCCAGGGAACAAGGATCTAGGGGTTCGGGGGACCGAGGTC
This sequence comes from Heliamphora exappendiculata, assembly GCA_034768845.1. Classification (NCBI taxonomy): domain Eukaryota; kingdom Viridiplantae; phylum Streptophyta; class Magnoliopsida; order Ericales; family Sarraceniaceae; genus Heliamphora; species Heliamphora exappendiculata. The sequence goes on from JAOTRH010000025.1 coordinate 7,778,368, forward strand.
CCCAATGTCTGAGAGACTGGGGGACCCAAGGTCTAGAGGACCGAGGGACCGGGGTCCTGAGGGTTCGGGGGTCTTAGGGTCTAGTGGTTCGGGAGTTTAGGGTCCTAGAGGACCGGGGTCCCTAGAGTCCCGGGGGTCCTAGGGTACTAGGGCATCGGGAGTTCAAGGTTCCAGGTGTCTCGGGGTTTGGGGCCATGGTGGTCCAAGGGATCGAGGTCTCGGGGGTCCAAGGGTTTAGGGAACTAGAGTCCGAGGGACCAGGGTCCAGGGCATAAGGGGACCGGGTCCCGGGAGTCTAGAGTGCTAGCCCAAGGGCTTTTTTAATTTGATTTTAATGATTTTTATAATTTATTTTCTAAAAATAAATAATTTCAAATTGATAATATTTTATATTTTTAAAATAAAAGTGTTAACACATTTTGAACAATCAAAGTTGACACCATAGCCAAAAAGGAATGGCTTCTATCTCAAAATATTCAAGCACTTAAGTATTCTTTAAATATAATATTTTGTGTTGATCTTAATTGAAAATTAAGTCAAATACTTTTAAGACAAAGTATACTTATAGTATATCAAGTGTGTCAACACCAATTAATCAAATACTTTGACACCCTAACTGTTTTTCAAATTGATTTTCAGGCACTAAAAAAGTTAGTGTCGACACAAATTAGTTTTGTGTCAACACAAAGGTGCCGAAGTGGCCAGGACTCATTTTGAGCCGACACAAATTAATTTTGTGTCGACACAAAAGTGATCCTCACTTTTGGTTTCCGGAAGTTTGAGTCGACACAAATAAAAATTGTGTCGACACAAAACAACCGAGATCTCTTGAAAATTTTTAGGGTCGACCCCACGACAAATCGTGTTGACCCAAAAGTCCCAAGCCAGCTTACAGAATTTTGGTGTCGACTCCAAAGCACATTTGTGTCGACACAAAAGTACCGAGACTTCCTGTAGAGATTTAGTGTCGACACCAGAGACAAGTTGAGTCGACACAAAATGGTTCCTCCGGATGCTGAAGTTTCAAACGAG
>JAOTRH010000025.1:7779499-7807585 GCA_034768845.1 Heliamphora exappendiculata
ACCTAAATTACATTTATATCTCTTCCACATAGAAACCACTTCTGTTTTGACGGGCAAATATGTAACTTGAAAAATTATCCAATCATTAATCTACTAATTTGTGCCAAAAAAATATATTACTACATAGTGCACTATCTAAAACAAAAAAAAATGGTACAAAATTCATTCCTCACTAACTAATTCCATCTCATTAGTAATCCTCCAGTAATAATATCACCTCATTACCAGTCCCACTAACCTTATACCAATAATCAAACATGGCCTTAGAGGTAATAAGATATAACTTATATGACGTCTTTACTATCAATATTTCCAACACAAGCAAGAAAATGATTGCGTATTGCACCTATCATAGAAAGCAACTATCTTTCCTTCCTGAAGTGAATTGATTGAAGATGATAAGTAACCTAAGTCAACAGGGCTAGCCTATAGGCCAAAGCCTTCGTATTGCACAAGGAGGCCAGGGGTTTGAATCTCCCAACTTGCTTGTGGGACTTACTTCCATTGTATTTGTTTGGGGACAGTGCTCTCACTTGGAGTTTCTTTGTAAGGATAATTTGTTATACTTGATCTTCATTGTGATTGGAATTCACTCAGCTTCCTTAAATAAAAATAAAATAAAATAAAGGTGACTGGAATCACGCAAGTAATACCTTATCTTTTGATCGAGGTTCTGCTTGAACATTCTCATTCACTTCAGGAGCCTTCTCATTCACTTCATGGGCCTTCTCGGCATAACTGGGTTTAGTAAGTGCAGAATGTTGGTCACTTGGAAGTTTTTCTGAAAGATAATGACAATCGAGTCGATCAGTGGAAGCAACTTGAGACAGAACTACAACTACTCATGCATGTAATATGATTAATCATCTCAACAGCGTACTTTGAAATCAAAATTTTAAGATTACAATGCTGTCAGCTTTGGAAAAAGAGAACCTCTCTCCGAATCAACTATACATAGTTCTCAAGAGGATGTTATCTTTTGATTGTTTCCCAATGTTCTTGAAATTTTAAGACCTTGCTTGCGTACATTTTGCAAAGAATAAAAAAGAAAATATATAAATTTTCATTTCCAAAGTTCCTCTGGGGAATCTGCAAAGTATCTCTGCAGCCGATCACAAAACCTAGACCTCCTACAGCATCAAATTGATGAATGTTGTTTAACATCTCTTGTTTTATCAAACCTTCTATGGAATCAAATCATAAAGCTTGAACAAAGTCCGTGATATCTCTTGTCATTTTACTGTTTTCAAATTTAAAGATATTTATAGGGATGCTTGTATCAGAATAGATTCTCATGGAGGCTAAGCGCCTGGGCTTGCTCAAATATATCTCAATGATTGAGATAACAGTAATACTCCCTCCCCAGCTGATGTGGAATGATCTATCCAGGCACATTTTCACTTGCGCTAAAGTAGCCCCTCAAGTACAAAGTGTAGAAGCATTTATGCATTTTAAGCTCTTACAGTCTGTACGTGTCAAAAATAAAAAAGGAAAGGGCTCCTACTTGAAAGCAGAACTGGATCAACAAAGGGGTATGGACATCAACAAGATGTGGACACTTGATCTAACCCAACTTTTGTATAAACCAACAAAAGAGCTTGGTTCCCGTTCTCGAGTTGGTATAGATAAACCAAGCCCCAAAACCAGGACCTGCACGACATGGCACTGAAAAATTAAATCAAACTGACCCATAGATGTGAGATTGGTTCAGTTTTCTTGCCAAAATGTGCAAACCCTCCTAGTGACGGAAGTCCATATCAAGACTAACAACAAAGAACCGAATATAAGTTATTACGTAGATAAGTCAATAAACATCAAATATGAACCTATGTAGCAAAACAAAAAGAAGACTCAAATACCAGAACTCATAATACTGACATAAGATCTTATATACATTGTTAGGCACATCCCCTCTAAGCTTAAGCCATTAGGAAAATTAGTTGTCTTGGTATCAGAGTTTCAACTTTCCGAGTGTATTTGTTAAAATGCATTCTATTTCCCATGTGTTCTAGCACCCTGTTTCCTTCCGTTTGTGTATTAGTTTGTCTCTTCAAACGCAAGACAGGGCCACACTGAGGGAGCGTGCAAGAGTTTAACATACATTTTGGGCCCGTTGATAAGAACTTAAGTTTTTTAAGCGCTTGGCCGTCCAACAACCAGTGAATTCAATTACCAACTAAGACTATTATAATGAAGGAATCAAGGCTTACTTCAGAAGCTAATAACAAAACATGCATCCCTCCATTCACATCGTGCATGCAAATTCTAGGGGTCCCAGGTTATTCTGGCCCCCTTTCAGGGCTCGGTCTCAACTTCTTGGTAAGGAAATTGTTGCTTCCGACGCTCAGTCAATTTGAGAGAGTTTCCAATCTCTATTGCTGTTTTTGTTTCTGCATTCCTGATTTATCCACTGGGTCTGTCTGGTTGATTTTTTGCACCTAGCTTCGGCGCAGCTATATTTCGATTCATCCTCTTTTTTCAAGGGTTTCATAATTGGGCGTCGAACCCACTTCATATAATGGGAGTTGCAACAGTACACAATTTGTCTCTTCGTTACCAATTTTGGAAATCCCCTGCTACGTGCCTTAGTTTGAGAAATCAAAAAACTTAATCATCACTTCTAAATTATGCTCCTTTGAGTATATGCGCAGACACAATCCCAATTCCAAAAATATTCAAATCAAAATTATTCAAATAAAAGAGGCATTTAAAAAAAAACTATATTTCAATTAAAAAGGTGTACATACAATCCCACTTTTGCAAAATTGCGTGAATTGTCAACTCAGACACATAAAGTGAGACAGATGGAGTATATAAGATCCAAGATCATTTCACAACTTACTTTTGAAAAATAGATAAGAACATAGTTGAGCATTTGATGCAACATAATATAAACTCATTTACGATAGGCAAATGAAGAAACTGCAAATGCATCATAAACAGACTAACCTTCAGATACTGATTGCACGTTCGAACCTTCAAACTGCATTTTGAATTTTCACACATGACAAGAAAAATGCAACAATATAAAGTTTCGAAGAATAAACTCACGAGGCAGGTAGCTAATCTACAGTAGAAAAATATGGAAAATAGTTATACAAGGAGGCTGAAGATACCGCTACTGCATTCACTCGGTTGCACAAATCTTGTTGAAAAGTGAGTTCAGTTGGAAGCTCCTCACTAATTGTGCATTCACCCTTCAACTGCTTTGGTGGACTATATAACTGATAGGCCAATTGAATCAGATACCAAAACTCAGTAGATGCACAAATTTTGTGGAGTTACTAATTCCATATTTGAAGCCAAAAATCAACTATCCTATATGTTACCTCTGAACTTCTGGGCTCGTGATCAAAAGAATTCTCGTGCTCATCTTCATCAAATTCACTGACACATTCAGTTGCAAGTTCCTTTTTCTCAAGTTCCTCTACCGTGGACATCATATGAGTATACTCTTCATCTTCATTGACACTTTCTGCTGCAAGTTCTTCCTCCTCCAGCTCATCAAACCTGGACATAATCTTAGCATATTCTTCATCTTCCGTAACAGCTTTCATCCTGTCTGCCTCAGAAAAATTGGTAGGATCTGGTTTTGCCTGAGCTGAAATCATACAAAGAGTGTTAATGCCCCGACAACAGACAATCTCAACATCAGTCAAAAAAATTCAGACGTTCAATAGAAATGAAAACAAAGAAGTCAACTGACTGGAGTTCCAACATGAAGACTTGCATGAAAAATTTCAGCTACTTCACACCTAACGCTGCAACAACGCACAAAGAATTTTACATGTCAACCAGAATTGGAAATGATTGTTCTGGTTGATGGGTAACAATCAATGCTTTGTCATGTTATTCCAGGTACTTCTACAACATAACGAACACCACGCCAATACTCATGTCCATCTCGTTGACATTTGACCCAGACTCTGTGTAGTGGAGGCTATTAATGTAACTTCAAAACGCAGGTTAACTGGTATAGTTTCTCATCTTAGTTTTGAAAATAGTTAAATTATTTTTCTTTTGCCATGCAAGTTAAGGAGGATCCCATGGAGCAACAACGTTGGACAAGAACCAACCTTACCAAGGTGTTTCCTAATGAAGTGCAATTCAATTCCACATTTTGTTCGTTCGATAGAGATGTCGAAACCTGTCAAAACAATTAATAATGAAGGGGTCATCCTGACTAAATTTAGATGAAGCCACTTATTCTGAGTGTTGAAAGTAGACATGCAAGAGAATATGATGTGGCCTCCTTAGAAGGTGGCGGGGACTACAATGGCTTGGGACTGCCAGAGGTGGAGGAGGGAAGAGCTCAAAACAACCGTAAAGAGAAAGGGCGAGGGGGCTGGGGTCGAAGGGGGAAGGGCAACAAAGAGACGAAGTCAGCTGGAGGGGAAGGAGATGAACCAAAGCAATGGCAGAGCTTGTAATATGCATTAACCAAACCTTAAATAGGAGGATTAGAGGAGGGGATCTGACTCACCTGAGGACAAATGGTTCTTTCTTGTTGGTTCCACAAATCAAAGGTGACAAAGTCTCCTCTGCAGGTCTTAGGATCAAGCCAGGCAACTTGCAGAGGGTGGTACAATACAAGGCCATGTTTGATGTTCCAGAGAGGATTGGATGGAATTAAATAGAAAAGTAATACTTAGGCCCCACATGTTTTTCTTCATACCATGGGATAGTATATGGGGATATATACCATGGTATTATTTGTATCATATTTGGTTAAAGTGAGATAAAATATGGATAAGAGTTGGAGAATCATTTTTGGTCATTGGACAAGGAGGAAGGATAACCCGGAAGGAGGATCAAATAATCCCATGGAGAAGGGAGGGATAAGTAGTCCCATGAATATCGCACTATTAGTCCCCCATACAAGGGATTAATAGTCCAGTCCATCTACCAACAATGGGACTAGGAATCCGAATAGAGAAATTATGAAAATGTGGATCCCACATGTTTTTTAGTCCAGTCCACTCCCTCCTAGTTCCCCAAAACAAACATGGTTAGTGTGCTCATATTATGGAGGTTGTCAAATGTAAGATGAGATACGTGCTCCAAAATGTCAAAATGTTTTGGTTAACGGCTCCTCTCTCTCTCTAAGACCCATCAACATAGTTGTTATCGTAGATGAAGAGCTAAGCAACCTTGATAATTTTCCCACCCTAGCCTCCAAGCCACATTCATCCTTTGATCCTGAGTGAGGGTATCTAGTCCCTACTCTCAGCCAAGGACATCATGATGACATTGGAAACATCAAGGACACTATGCAATAACCCTCTTAAGAGTATGAGCCAATTGAGAGGTCAATTGGCCGAGCCAAACTAACTCCGAGGAAGGGAAATCATGATGCTCCTAAGATAAGAACACTGCAAATGTTGGCTCTGTAGGAGATATGGATTGACAAGAGTCCACAAACTAAGTTGGGTAGTTCAAGCCAGAGTATGGCCAGGTGGCCAAAAGCACCGTAGACAATGGCTATCTAGAATATAGATGAATTTGAAACTTAAAGTTTAAGTTTTTAGGGTTAGATATGAAGGAGGAATGGGAGATAGATAGAGATAGAGAGAATTAAGAAAATAGGTTTAGGGTTCTAATTGATTCCTTGCATCTCTAAGTATTTATATTAAATTGATAAAAGTCCAAATTATAAGAAGGTACTCCAAATATAAATAGGAACAATAAAATAAGAAAATAGCTACACTAACACTCTTCCTCAAGCTAGAGCATAGAAATCAAATATGCCCAGCTTGAAAGATAATTACTGAAAGGTTACGCGTGATAAGGGTTCCGTGAAAATATCACCTAATTGGTCTTCAGAACGAACATACGGAGTGGTAATTTACTGCCACAATAACAGATTACGAATGAAGTGGCAATCAATCTCGATATGCTTAATTCATTCATGAAAGACAAGATTATTGGCAATGCAGATAGTGGCCAAATTATGACAAAACATTTGCATTGAAGAAGAAACTCGAATGCCAAAATCCCCAAGAAGAGATCGAACCCATAACATTTCAGAGGCAGTATAGGTTATAACACGATATTCGACTTCTGCACTAGAACGGGTAACAACCGCCCGTTTCTTATTACACCAAGTAACCAAGTTTCCACCAACAAAGGTGCAATAGCCAAATGTAGACCGACGATCAGAGCGACTACCAACTCAATCAGCATCATTAAAGCCGACCACAAACAAAGAGAGTAAACCTCGACCGAGTCCACTCTTCAAATAGAGCACAATGCAACAAACAGCATCAAAGTGAGGTTGATGAGGAGAATGCATAAACTGACTAACTACACCAATGGCATAGGTAATGTCAGGACAAGTAACCGTAAGATAAATTAATTTACCAATAAGTCGTCGACAATGAAGCACGGATACGAATACGAAATACGGATACGATACGATACAGATATAGCGATGCAGCAAAATTGAAAAAAATAAGATATGAATACGGCTAGGATACGTTTATAAATTTTATATATATTTATATATATTTATATTTAGTATTATATTATTCATAAAATTAAGTTAAATGTAAGAATGAATTCATATAGATTGACAATAAAACCAAAATATTAACCAAATTGTTTCTTTTAGACATCCAACACATGACAAAAGCAAGTTTAGTTTAAAACATAACAAAACATTTTTCTTAAACTAAGAATCATCATTCTTCACTCTTCGGTATTCAGTAATATCAACTTCAGCTCGATCCCCTTCACTATCATCTGTGAATAGCACAGTTTCTATATCCGACTCATCAAGTGAAAGACCTGCAATTTCAAAAAAGCCAGCACCCTCAAGTGAATCAAATGCATTTCCACCAGCATCCCACATCTTGGTATCTCCTTCCATATACTGTCGACTTCTCCTTGATAGAAGACGAAGATTGTTGTGCACAAAAACTAAATCTTCAGCTCTTTGTGGTCTCATTTTGTTCCTTTTGATGCAATAAATAAAAGAGTATGTGCTCCAATTTCTTTCACAACATGATAAGGAACATGGTTGGCGAAGCAATTTTAATTCTAAAGATTGGAGCATAGGTGCAGGGGACCCATGTGTAAACCATCAAATAAGAGGTTCCAACACTCCTCTATCACTTCTTGAGTCAAAATCCCCAAAACTTTCCAAAAAACTAAAAAAATTTCCATACTCCACATTAACCATTCTTCTTTCATCTGTATTAGGAAAGTATTTCTTGAAGCATTTGTTCCTCATATTTGAAATTTCTTCATCCTCTTGTCTTTAACCTCACCTTCACAATTTACAGCCCTTAAGAACATTGCTCCACCTTCTTAAGCTCCCATAAAATTAATAAAAGGCCTTCTTTGAGAATTGGTCCATCCATCAGTAACTATACTTAGCCCTTTTTCCTTCTATGATTTCTTTATTGGCTCCAATAGCCTTTCTACATTTGCCATTTCTTTTTGAAGTAATGTAATCCTCAATAAGTTGTAACCAGGCGGTACATACCCCGTGATTGAATTATTGGCTGCAAACTAAAATGCAATCACATAATATGGGTTCCTAGATAAATGAGAAGGCAACCCAACTGAATAAAACATGCGAGCAATCTCAGCATGCAATTGTTCTCTAGCCACAGGATTAAATGCTTTTTTCTAGAGAAGTAGTACCAATTGCCTTTAAAGGGGAGAAACAAAGCAAGAATCAACTATCAACTGACCTATAAAGCTTCAATCAACTTCTGATTCTGGATCGTCAACTTCTAGGGCTTACTCGATCACGATCGACACTGAGCACGTTATTCTCAATTAAATGCAATTATTGGCATTGAGCACGTTATTCTTAGTTAAATGCAATTATTGAAGCAGTCGACTGACGTTTAGTGCTTCAATCAACTTTGGTTCTGGTTCTAGGGATTGCTCGATCACGGCTGGGCTAGGGCACGATCGGACACTGAACTTCAACCCTTCAATCCAATACAACTTCAATGTTGACTACTAGGGTTGGATCGAACATTGCTAGGGTTAGATTGGACACCGATTGTATCGATTGAGAATTGAAATTGAAGTCTTCCTTAGGGTTTCACCACCGCTCGACTATTTCGGTATTCCTCTTGGCTCTTGCTTTGCAATTTTATCTTTTATGATGATGTGAAGTTAAAACGCCATCTTCTAATATCTGCTTTTAGGGTTTCATTGCGTGGTCTTTTGAGATTCTTTTTTTTTTCATCCTGACGTATCCCAAATGTATCCATACGTATCCCGCCGTATCCCAGGCGTATCCAAAACTGAAAATTTAAAAAATAATTTCTGCATACTTTCTAACTGTATCCGATACGTATTTCAGCGTATCAGGCGCGTATCGGTATCCGATATGTATCCGATACGCGTATGGCACCATTTTTAAAGTATCCGTGCTTCAAAGGCGTCGATAACGGCCAACATTAGAAAAGAGATTTCCATAATCAACATCTAGCTTAACCGTAAAATTCATAAGAGTATCAACTGGCCGAGCACCAAGAAGACCAGCTTCAGATAACAGATCAAGAACATACTTGCGCTGATAGAGAAAGAGACCCCGAGAAGACCGGGCAATCTCAATGCCAAGAAAATAGCGAAGTACACCCAAGTCCTTAGTATGAAAGGTTTAGCTTAAGTGCCATTTTAGGGCTCCAATATCTGTAGAGTCATCACCAGAAATGATGATATCGTCAACATAGACAATTAATATACCAGTGGAATGACGAAAAAAAAACAGAGTGATCTGCAGAGAAACACTGAAAACTATAAGCGATCACAACAGAGCTAAAGCGATCGAACCAAGCACGAAGAGACTGCTTGAGACCATATAGAGCCTTGCGCAAACAACAAACGAGATGCTCACTGCCAAAGACAATACAACCATGAAGAAAGGCATTCTTGATATCGTGTTGATACAAGGGCCAAGAACGGCTAACCGCCACAGAGAGAAGAATTTAAATAGAATTAAGACGTGCGACGGGTGAAAAGGGTCTCCAAATAATCAACACCATAAGTCTGGGTGTATCTTTTAGCCACTAAACGCGTCTTAAGCCGTTCAACAGTACCATCGGGAAGATATTTGACGATATACACCCAACGACAACCAACGGTTTGTTTACTAGGAAGAAGAAATGTAAGCTCCCAAGTCTGATTCTGATGAAGAGCACTCATTTTCTCAGTCATAGCGTGTTTCCATCTAGGCAAGAACATAACCTGCTTGTAAGAAGAAAGAATAGAAACAATAAACAAAGTACAAGCAAAGGAATAAAGACAAAGCGAGAGACGATCATAAGAGATATATTGAGCGATAGGATGTTGAGTACAAGTGCGTTTACCTCGTCGCAATGCAATAGGCAGGTCATCATCCGAACGTAGGACCGCAGACGGGGAAGATGATGTGGTCAGGCCATAAGGTACAGTAAGCCGATTTTGAGAGCGGTGATACACATGTAGAGGAGGAGAATGCACTTGCACAAGAAGATTAAGTGGCAAAGGAAGTGTAGGAGTGGCAAACTCCACTCACGACAAGAGAGGACGTCAGAGGACAAGTCCTGACCAGCAGAAATAAAAAAAGAAGTCTAATTCAAAAAACGTGACGTCAACACTAACATAATATCTACGAGACTCTGGATGGATGATAGCAACAATAGCCTTTTTGAGTGTGAGAGTACCCGAGAAAAACACATTTGCAAGCCCAATGAAATAACTTGTCAAGACGAGGATCAAGAACATGAACAAAGGCAACGCAACCAAATACCCAAGGAATGAGAAAAAAAGGCAAAGAACCAAGGTATAATAAAGAAAAAGGTGACTAATTGTTCAAAACAGCAGAAGGCATACGATTAATGAGATGACATGCAATAAGAATAGCATCACCCAAAAAATGTTTAGGGACATACATTTGGCATAACAAAGTACGGGCAACATCTAACAAGTGTTGATGTTTACGCTCAGTGACACCATTCTGCTGAGAGGTATGGGCACAAGTAGTCTGATGAATAATACCGCGATCCACATGAAATGAGTCAACAGTAGACTGGATATATTCCAAAGCATTATCATAGCGAAGAATTTTGATCCGTTTGCCAAATTATGTGAAAATCTCATTATAAAATTTGGTAAGAATAAGAGGCAACTCATATCGGTTCTTTACTAAAAATAATCAAGTCATACGAGAATAATCGTCAACAAAAATAACAAAATAGAAATATCCATTAGTACGAAGAGTTCGAGAAAGACCCAAAATATCAGTATGGATTACATCAAATGACGCAGACTGGAGACCATGACTACTAAAAGGAAAAAATTTACAGTGATGTTTGCCTAATTGACAAGTCTCATAATCGAAACTAGACACAAAACCCAAAGTAGGAATAGCTAACTTCAACTTTGCCAAGGACGGGTGTCCCAACCGAAAATGCCACTAAAGAGGAGAGAGAAAAGCACTCAAGGCAGCAGATGTGTGGAGAAATGTTGGATCAACATTTAAATAATAGAGACCATCCTTCTCATGCCCCGAACCAATCATCTTCTTGGTCTGCAGATCCTAAAAAACACAAGAAGGAAAAAAAGTTTTAGAACAATTTAAAACTTTAATCAATTGACTAACTGAAAGCAAGTTGAACGGAAAATTAAGAATATAGAGACCAGAGGGTAGAGCAAGGGATCAAGTGGGACGAAAAACCCCTCTACTACGAACAGGGCGAGAGGAACCATCAGCTAAAATAATATTATGCTGAAGAGAAGTAAAATCAAAGAAAAATGAGAAATTACCAAACATGTGAGAACTAGCACTGGAATCTATAATCCATGAAGGAGAGACAAGAGCAGCACAGACAATAGTACCTGACTCAGTTAAAGTAGCAGTAGAACTGGAAGAAGGATAAGCAGTACGCAATGCCAGAACTAGATCGTTAATTTAAGTAGTGAATGAACCATGAGAATCAGAACTAGAGGCTGCATGGTCAGAAGAAGTGAAAGATGCAGGAGTATTATTAGTAACTTGACGAGCATAACTAAGCTTTCCATACCTTTTCGAGCAGTACGGTTCAGTGTGATTAGTAGCTCCACAATGATCACATTTACGGTCACCTCTGTCACTTGTTCGACCACCAATACGAGCACCACCACGACCACTACGGCCACCACATCCACCACGTGGGCCACTATGACCACCAGTAGAAACCAAGGCAGAGGACACCGAAGGAGAAGAGACTGGTCGAACCACCAAAAAGCCTATCCCAATGAGGAGCGCAAAAGTCGAGAGCAGAAATTAGTAGCAGTGGGTAATGTCTCGCTGGCAAAAATCTGATCTTTGAACCCACGTAACTCATGGTCCAAACCAGACAATAAGGACGCAATCGTAAAGCCCTCCCAGTGGCACTGCTGCTGGCCGAAATCAGTAGTGGGGTCGTAACTGTAGCAATTGATTCCAAAAATTCTTAAGAATACTGTAATACTCTGATAAAGGCTTCTTCGACTGCTTCGTGGTGAAAATTTTCTCATAGATTTATAAAACACGAGAGACATTACTCTAATGGGAGAAGGAGTCGACAACGGAGACCCAAATTTTTTTAGAGGAGTCACAAAATTCAACGGTCGCAGCAACCGTAGGTTTAATGCTATGCCACAGCCAACCCATAACAATTGAATCTTCGCACATCCAATCTTCATATTTGGGATCGGTTGGAGGTAAGAGTTTATCAGTCACATACTTCAATTTGCTCTTCCCTGCAAAAAACAATTCACAGCATGTGCTAGGCCAAGTAATTCAAGCCATTTAATTTAATGGAGGTGATAGATGTGGGCATATCATCATCCCCTAAGTAAGGAGACTGTGTTTTCAGCTAGAAAATAGAAAATAAAAGTAGCACGCCAGAAAAATTGTTGCAAATCAAGAGAATCATACCATAATCTCCAAATCAATGCAAAGTATATCCAAAAGGATGATTTGCAAGGCACATACCATAGATCAAAGAGCTCAAAGCAAAACAAATCAGAAGGCGCAAGCCAGAAATCACAAACCAGCAGTCGTGCGAAGCTGTTGGCGCAATAGAGTACCAATTTCAATCAGAATACTAAAGTTCGAAGCAAATCAAGGCAAATTAACCCCCCTAAAGTTGATTTCAGCCCCTATAGATAAGATTGGGACCACCAATTCAAAACCAGAAAGCCGAAAGCCAGAAATCCGAAACCAGAGAAGTCGTGCGCGTCAACGCAAGTGTGCTGCGATGTCATTGAAATCCCAAAATCGAAACAAATCAAGCCAAATCAACAACTATAGAGATGATTTCGGCCCCTATAGATGAGATTAGGACCTTCAATTTGAAACAAAAGTGCCAAAATTCATGAATCCAAAAACACCGAAACCCTAACTACCGAAATCTTCAAAAAAATCGAAAAACTCCTCAGATGGCCTCAAAAAAATGTGGAAAAATCATCATAATGCTCAGAATCACCATCGCTCAAGATCGGAGAATCAATTTCAATATACCATGTTGACGTCGGCAACTCAGATTGGTCCCGGTGATGTTCTGGTTATATTCTACTCTCTTTGCTTAGGATATGTAGCTTTGATACCAAGTTGGAATCTAAAGTTTAGATTTTTAGGGTTAGATATGAAGGAGGAATGAGAGATAAAAAGAGATAGAAAGAAAGAAAAAGAGAATTAAGAAAATAAGTTTAGGATTCTAATTGATTTTCTGCACCCCTAAGTATTTATATTAAAGTGATAAAAATCTAAATTACAAGAAGACACTCCAATTATAAATAGGAATAGTAAAATAAGAAAATAGCTACACTAATAGATGAGGCATTGGAAGATGCTTCGTGGAGACCAACTTGCCAACCCGAGACATACTAAACCGAAATGCCACCAATCAGGGATTGTTTTTCCCATCGTTTAGCTCACCATTTGGTGTTATAGCAAGCAACCAATACTTTGAGTGCATTGATAGATCAAATCCAATCACGGGTGGTTCACGAGCTCCTTATTAGACTAGACTTGTAACTCCCAAAGTGTGTTAGACGACAAGGAGCCAAGGCGACTTACCCACTAAGAAAGTTTGTCCACATGACAGCAAGGGAGCAAAAGTGGCTCACTTGCTCGGCAACTATTGGCCAAGGTGGCCCACTTGTGAGCGACTAGCTTGTAGAGGCATGATGTGAAACCCTTACAGAAGCTATGTGGCAGCTACTATCCAAATACCGAATCTGAGAAACACTACAGCCTTAACCTTTGCAGAAATCTTTCACGTATGAGGAATGAGGATTGGAAAACCAAATCAAACGAAACCAATCCAGCCGTTAGGAAAAGTTAATAACTATATATATAAAAAGAAAACATCTGATCCAAAAACTTTGTGGGCAAACATGACTTCAAAGACCATCAACTATCCAGTAGGGATAATTAGCTCTAAAAGATGACTTGTAAAGAAAGAAGAATTAACGTTTATATTTGAGCTAGTAGAATATCAACCTCCAGATGATTTATTATACAATCATCATATCAAATGGCATATAAATGCAATAGGAAAAATAGCAAGCACAAATTAAATTGACACCACTGACATCAAATAACAAATCCTTAGAACACTTCAATGCAGTTCAAAATTTCAAGAGACATTAATTGAACATAATAAGAGGTGGGAACCTGCCTGCTTTAGGCGCCTTCTCAGCATAAGTTCCCTCAACATATTCTTCCCTTATCTCCACAAGACCCTCCTGTTTCACTCATGAAGGGACATAGTAATATAAACATCAGCGTGAGAAAGAAATGACAAAAAACAAAATGAGAATTCATCGAACAGAGTAGGTAATCACATAGGCACGCCCACCATATCAAGAAAAAAGATTTTGACCATGAAGTTTGGATAGGAAGTTGAGAACAAGCACAAGACAGTGCGTTAGTAATGGAAAAAATAAGATGTTATCGTTTTAGTATCATAAAGCTATTCTAGAAACACAAAGACTTTGCAGAATCTGGACGTAGTCAATACCATATAATTCATGCCGAACACAGGGTTGGTGCCTAAATCAAATTGAACCCAAAGAAATCCACCTTAACTTTCTATTGAGCAATCAGGAGACTCTTCTTATAGGGCTAATAAGATTACAACAGACTTAGACCCGCTCTCATACCACTCCCATGGCCCTAAGTCCCTTAAAAGGGCCAACCAAAAGGTTAAAACTTTATTTCAGTGCGTTGTTTTTGTAAGCTTGAAGATGAAAATATTTGGGATATGTTCTGGAGACATGAAAAAAAAAAAAGAATAAATATTGAGAACCACAAAAGTGTTCTAAAACAAAACTAGAAACTATATGTTTATGTGATCTAATAATAAAATAATTGACCTTGTTTGAGGTCTATTTATCCATTTACATAAAGAACATCAAACTAAATTTGGTATTAAAGCTAAGTCACTAATTGTCTAAAAAACTTAATTTTTTAAGAAATAGGTCAACAATGTATATCAAGCTATTCAACATTTTTCCTCAAGTGCGACCATATTTCGCACGTGGAGAGACAAACAAATTGAACTAAATAGGTGCACCAACATACACAAAAAATAGTGCACATAACAAATATAACAGGACAACAAACACATATTACGAGACTTGAAACTAATACCTCCTGGAACCAAAGTTCTGATACCATGTTAAGTGATTAATTGTCCCAAAAACTTAAACTTTCAGAAAATGGGTTCACAATGTATATCAAACTAACAAACAAACTAACACAAATCAAAAATTAAAATGTTGGAAGTAAACAAATTATCAAATATGGGCATATCTTCACAAAATTTTGGGTTGATAACATTATTCTTGGCAGTTATAACTCTCCTTCACAATCTCTCCGTTTTCACATAAAATCTTCAGATAATTTTTTGCTTATATTTCGAATATTAAGGTTTTCTAAAAGATTGATATGCAGGTATTGGTTTGGGAGTTGAGAGGGTTTCTCATGTTGGTAAGGCGATCAACTCACTTAATCACGGACCATTTAGCTGGTGAAGCAGGGAGCAGGTTACTCTTTGCTCATCTTCAAGGTTTTTGAAAGTAAATGAACCTAAAAAATTCATGTATACCATCAGGGACAACTAGTATGATTTGGGACTGCATGGCGCTTGTCTTAGCACATCCATGCAAGCTTGCCACAAACAATATTCTTCACTAATAAACTAGTAAAGGGGTAATGCTAACATAGTCGCAGGAACAAATGATAGCCATTCATTATGCACAATGTATTTACAAGGCACACACATAGGCACATATTATTGAGGCCATTTAGCTAGTGAATCAGGGAGCAGCTTGCTCTATGCCCATCTTCCAGGTTTATGAAAGGAAATGAACCTAAAAAAATCCTGCATACCATCAGGGGACCAAACTTTATAGGACTTGGCACTGCATGGTGCTTGTCCTGGGCCTTTTGGCACATCCAAACAAGCTTGCCACAAACAATATTCTTCACAAGTAAACAGCAATCGAAAAGGGGGTAATGCTAACACAGTTTTAGGCACAAAGGATAGAAGCTCATTATGCATATGCATAGGTACATAATATTGAGTAGCAGGCCTCCCCAAACTACAATTATAAGGGGACAGTTAGATGTGTTAGTCACCAACCCGATTTAAATAAGAATGTTGCAATGCTCTTCAGAAAAGGGCAGGCAAGGTGGAGAAGTATGAAACATGGAAATAATAGATTCATTGAAAAGAAGAAAAGGTGCTAATAGAGAGCAAAATGAGTGTAAGCATGATAATGATGGTATGAACGTGTGTAACTGGGACCTTGTTCTGGATCATTAACAGGAATTCACTCGATTTAAAGGAATGCTCGATTTAAAGGAATGCCAAAATCAATTAAAAAGCCATAAAGCCCTTCTATGAGAGCCCATACAATTTTAAAGGCCCTCAATAAAGCTGGTGAAAAAAGGAACAAAAAAACTGGAAGAGCACTTTGTCTATATACACAGACAATGGAAAAGATTTCTTTGAGGCCAGACTCCAGAGGCCATAAAAGGCTATAAACTCCACCTTATAGTTAACTCCAATAATTAATCCTCATAATAGCACCCCTCAATTCCTTGACCTACCTTTCTGTTAGAAGAAATAAAATAATAGGGAGCCGTAAAATAATAGGGAGCCGTATCCAACTGGATAGGCGAGCACATTTATTTATATTAGAAAGAAAAAATACCATAACAATCATATAATCACACACACACACAATAATAATAATAATAGTAATAATAATAATAATAATAAACTACTACTAACACCCCCTCAAGCTGGAGCGCATATATCAACCATGCCCAGCTTTGTTACATAAATATGAGACACGTGGACCCGGAAACGCTTTGGTGAAAATATCTACCACATGTTCGCCAGTAGGAATAGAGCCAAAGTTAACAACGCCTTTCTGATATTCCTCCCAGATAAAATGGCAATCAACTTCGATATGCTTCGTCCACTCATGAAATACGGGATTGGTGGCAATATAGATAGCAGATGTATTATCAACCCAAAGTCTGGTCGATCCTCTAAGAAAGAAGTGTAATTCTGTCAAAAGCTACTGAAACCGCATAATTTCGGCAGTAGCTAGAGCCATAGCCCGGTATTCAGCCTCAGCACTAGATCTGGATACCACAGTCTGCTTCTTGCTCTTCTAGGAAACCAAATTGCCACCAACAAATATAGAATAACCAGATGTTGATCTCCTGTCAAAAGTGCATCCAGCCCAATCTGCGTCAGAGTAGCCTTCCATGCCTATATGGCCATGATCAGAAAACTGGATGCCCTTTCCTGGGTTTTTGTGCAAGTACCAAAGGATGCGTAACACCGCTTGCAAATGAGGAACACGGGGATAAGCAAAAACTGACTGACTACACTAACTAGATAAGCAATATCTGGACGAGTTATCGTAGTAAGATAATTCAGTAGTCCCACTGTACGGCGATACTGGTCAAGATTAAAAAGAGGCACTCCTTCATTTAGTTCGAGTTTGACATTAGTCTCTATAGGTGAGTCCACTCCTTTAGTATTCATATATCATGCACGCTCTAGAATGTCAAGAATATATTTTCACTGAAAATGAACATACCTTTCTTATTTCGGGTTACTTCAATGCCCAAGAAATACTGAAATTCACCAAGATCTTTCGTCTGAAACATGATGCCCAAGAATGATTTAAGCTCAGCAATCTTTCTACTGTCACTACCAGTAATAACAATGTCATCCACATAGACGACGAGTAATATGCATCCAGCTGAGGTATGACAAAAGAATACAGTATGATCATTTACTGATTGTTGCGGACCAAACTCATGTACTAAAGAACTGAAACGACCAAACCAGGCCCTGGGAGACTGCTTCAGACCATATAAGGAGCACTTTAATCGACATACTTGACTAGGGGACCCCCCTGAGCAACAAAACCGGGTGGTTGCTCCATATAAACCTCTTCCTCCAAATCACCATGAAGGAAGGCATTCTTCACATCGAATTGATATAAGGGCCGCTGATGGGATGCTGCCAGTGATAAGAACAGACGAATGGAGGCCATCTTTGCAACAGGAGAAAATGAATCAAAGTAGTCAAGGTCATAGGTCTGAGCATAGCCCTTAGCCACTAAATGAGCCTTTAGGTGCTCAAGAGTGCTATCATAATGAAATTTGACTGTATAGACCCACTTACAGCCGATCGCAGTCTTCCCAGGAGAAAGACTTACCAGGTCCCACGTATTATTAGCCTCAAGAGCATTCATTTCCTCAATTATAGCCTAACGCCAACTTGGATGAGAATGAGCATCTACAACAGAGCAAGGTAAATGATGCTGATCAAGGGTAGTAATACCCTTCTGGACAATAGCAGTTAAACCACGATAGGATGTAGCATCTAAGGGATGATCTCTACAACTATGATAAAATTTGCGTAAAGCAATAGGAGGGTCACTTATCTGATCAGAGGGTGGATCCGGCTGAGGAGATACTGACTCGAGTAGAGGAGAGGTGGTGGAGCCTGGTGATATTGAGGGGTCGGAGGATGAGGAAAGGATAGGTGCCTTGAAAGCAACAAGGGGAGACTCCTCGGGAAGATCAACCGAAGAACTAGCCACAGGAAAATATGCCACTGGTAAATCATGGGAGGACTGATACAGCAGAATCTGATCTAAACCATCATCCACACAGGAGAAAGGTGTAGTGGCCGAGCCATAGAATAGAGTAGATTCAACAAGCATCACATCTCGAGAAACAATAAATCGTCGCAAGTCATGACTATAATACCGATATCCTTTCTGGGTTTAGGATATCCCATGAAGGCACACTTTAGCGCGCGAGCATCCAACTTCGTCACATGCAGCCTGATATCTCTCGCATAACAAACACACTTAAAGATCTTGAGTAGTAAGGAGAAAAGAATCTGCTGAGAAAGTAATACTGACAAGGGTGTAGCACCATGTAGGACAGAGGAAGGCAATCAATTAATTAAATAGCAAGCAGTCATCACAGCTTCACCCCAGAATACTTTGGGAACCCCCATTTGAAACATCAAGGCATGTGCAGTTTCTAGGAGATGTCTATTCTTTCTCTCAGCCACCCCATTCTGTTGAGGTGTGTCAGGGTATGATGTTTGGTGAATAATGCCATGTGTACGTAGATATGAACCCAACAAGCCACCAACGTACTCACCTCAATTATCACTACAGAGGATTTTCATAGTTGTGCCAAATTGAGTGTGGACTTCATTATAAAATGCAGTAAACATAGTAGATAATTCAAATCGCTTTTTCATAAGATAAAGATAAGTAATGCAAAAATAGTCATCAACAAAAGTTACAAAATACCGAAAACCAAATAAGGAAGTGACAGGACACGGGCCCTAGATATCTGAGTGGACTAAAGAGAAAGGACTCATGATTCTATTATTTTTTCTGGACACATACGGCACACGCAGGTGCTTAACAAATCTACACGACTCACATTCTAACTGGGTAACCTGACTGAAACTGGGACATAATTTCTTCAAATTTGGCAAGGAGGGATGACCTTGTCGACAATGTATATCCAATTTCTAAGATGATCGCCCAGAGCATGCAACATCCAAAGTCTCATCCAGCACATACAGACCACCTACCACCCGTCCTCAACTGATAGTATTCCTCGAAACTAGATCCTAAAAAACACAATAATCAAGAAAGAAAGTTACTGAACAATTCAGATCCCTGGTAATACGACTCATAGATAGTAAGTTAAACGGATTAGCAGGAGTATGTAAAACATCAAAGAGTGTAACGGATGGAGATAGAGTAGCTACTCTCCGCCCTTTCACCGACAAAGTTCCTCCATTTGCAACAATCACCCCACTGTGTTTAGAGGTCAACTGATAAGATGAAAAATACCTGTGGAGTGAGTCATATGGGCAGAAGCGCCCGAATCTATCACCCATGATCTGGGGGTGGCCATACATACAGAGCTGGGTTACCTACTACGGTAGCGGATGGAGTATCAGTTGTGTTCCCAATCCACATCTGAATGAACTGATCATATTCCTCCTGTGTCATATCGATAGTTCGTTGCTCAAAAGAAGGGGGCGGAGCATCATACTCGGTCACGGCATTAGCCACAGAGGATGTAGGATGCCCACATAGCTTCCAACACGAGCTTTGTAAGTATCCCTACTCTCTATAATAGTAGCAGGATCTAGTGCCACGTCCACCTCAACCTCTGCCTCGTCCCCCATCACGGCCTCTACCCCCCGGCCTCCATCACTTCTGCCGCCATCACAACCTCTACCACAAAAACCACCTCTACTCCCACCACGAAATGCTCCTAGGGCTGTATGGTCACTAGGATCAATAGCAATACCATGAGGCTCGTCTCTATTAATGGCTCGGCTCATTCGTCGAAAGACCTCAAATAAAGATGGAATGTCAAACCCAGCCAAAATCTGAGAACGTGCGGAGTCAAATTACTGGTTTACCCCAGCTAGGAAGCAAACTACTAAAAACTGCATCCTCTGCTCGCGAAAAACCTCATATCGATTGGTAAAAGGTACTAACCGATTATACTCATATGCCAATACCTTGAACTCTGTGAAATAATCTGGAAAAGAGCGATTTCCCTGTTGTATCCGAAAAATACTCCGCAGCACATCATATAACCAGGACAGATCATTAGTCGAGGCAAATATCTTCTCAAGGATGGCCCATACCTCTCGAACAGTCGTGGCATTAGCTACCAAAATCTAAACAGAGGACTCCATAGAATTCAACATCTTATTCAGTAGTTAGAGTTCAACAATCAAACCAGTCGGCTAGAGTTCCATAGAATTCAAAAATCACCCCACTGTGGTAGCCCTTAGACCCTCAAACCAGCAGTTAGAGTTCCCTTTGGGTTATTAGAACAAGGAGAGGAAGAAACAAAGACTTGGATAGACCTTACACCAGTCGGCTAGCACGGAAGAGGGAACCGAGAGAAGCTAGGGTTTCCAGGGATGCAGGCAGCTGGACTGGAAGAGAGGAGATGGGCTGGCGGCGCTGGATGGAGAATAGAGGCCGTCGGTGCTGGAAATAGGTAGAACAAGGGTCGTCAGTGCCGAAAAGAGAGAGCAGAGGTCGCCGGTGCTGGAAAGAGGGAGAAAAAGGGTTGCCGCCGCTGGAGGGAGGCTGTCGAGGGCTGTGGAAGGGTCGTCGGTGGTCAATGAAGGGAGAAAGTGGTCGGTGGTGGTGTTTCGTTGGTCGTTTGTGGCTGGGGAAGGGTCGTCGGGGTTCGACGATGGTCGTCGGCGCTGGTTTGGTGGTCAGCGAGGACTGTGGAAGGGTTGAAGATGGTCGGTGCTGGTTTGGTATGCATGGTTGTGTGACAGAATTGCTGGAAGGGTTCAGTAATGTGACTAGGGTTTCGGCATGAAGCTGTCGGCAATGGAAGAGGCTAGGGTTTGGAGGCTGAAAGAGGTTAGGATTTCATGGTAGCTCTGATATCATGTTAGAAGAAATAAAATAATAGGAAGCCATATCCAACTAGATAGGCGAGCACATTTATTTATATTAGAAAGAGGAAACACCATAACAACCATGTAACCACACACACACAATAATAATAATAGTAATAATAATAATAATAAGCTACTACTAACACCAAAGGTCATAATGGCCTCACATTATTGCATTTTGATCATATATTTTTTCCCCCTTTTTTTCCCTTTATTATGGGGGAACCCAATAAGAAGTAATGAGAATTGTAATTCAAATTAATTTTGTTTATGTTCAATAAAACAATAGAATGATAGAACCACATCAAACTATTTGTCCACCAAATTAAAGAATTGACAGACTTACAGCCACTTCAGCAGCTGTAGCATCAAAAAATGAAGCCTCGGCCTTGAGATCCTGCATCACAGCCTTAAGGGACTCAACTTGTGATTCCAAAGCCTTCCCTCTTCTTTTTAGAATGTCTATAGTTTGTTTAGATGTTCTTTCACTATAGTAACCTTCACCCAAGAGAACCTGCAGATAAAATAATTGTCTCTTGCAATGTCAAGTTACATTATTAAAGGTTTTGCTTTGGGCATGTAGTTCACAAGATCGTTTCAGAGAAATACTGCTCCAATGAGACAAAATGAAAAAAGACAAACAAATAATTGTAGCTTTCCCAATAAACTCGTTTTGGAAAAGAGTCAAAATTCTCGTGAGAATGTAAGAAAAACTTTTAGGAAACTCTTTTTGATAAAATAGTTTCAACAACATGATATGAAATCCTAAAAATGTAATGAAAACTCATTATAAATGAGTAATTATTCAATAGTCCCAGAACACCATGTGGCATTGTTTACGTGGTGCTCCTATCTAATGACATAGCTAAAAACACTGCGAGTGAAACGACGTGGACCCACCCTTGTTGGGTAGATAGGAAACAAGGGTGACCCACTTAATGTGCATTGGGTATTTTTATTTATCAGAAGCACCACGTGTCATCGCTTCCGTAGTACTTTAGGAGCATGTAATAATTTGCCCTAAAAAGGGGTTTCTTATAATTTTTACTATTTTTCGTAGGCTCTCATAGGTCATAACTTATTACAAAATTAATACGTAATTGTTCAAATAAGTTTTTAAAGATATTGTGTAGCCATACTATATTAAATTGGTTGAAGAAGTACGAAAAGTATATTAATGCTTTATATTTCTATTTTTGAAGTGCTTAATAATTTCTTTAACAAGATCCCATTCAATATTATATCAGGTAGATTTTCATGTTTCTACATTTTAAGTTTATATTCCCATATCATTTCCCTCTTCCATTTCCCTTATTCGCAACCATTGATTGACCCTCAATGAATTATTTTAAAACTTTTTCATAAAACTATAAAGTCAGATAGCAAGGAGCTCATATCTACCGCCTATTCAACGCCCCCCACCCCACCACACCCTTTTTTAAAGATAATGTCCTACCTTGTCATCTAATTGACAAGTTAAGAGCCCGCTTAATTGTCCCCAAAAGAGTGGATCAGGCCTTCTTGGAATTGCTTTTTAATGTCCCATTTAGTGTGTTTAGCTGTAAAAAAAAATTTAATGCAAATTGAAGTTTTTATGAAAAATAGTATTTGTTTATTTCTATAATAAATGAATGAAAAACCTAAAGAAGGAAACAAATGATTTTAAAAAAAACAATAATAATAATTTCCAGCAACCTCAATTCAGGGTTTCCAACATTGGGCTGTCCCCTTTTATAACATGAAATTACAAACTCTAGAAATGGGAGACTCAAATCTATGCTGATCAATGTCCACTTTAGTTTTTAATTAATTCATCTACAAGATTGCAGACCTTGGATTGGATAATTCATAGAAGACTTAAATGTGAACAACTAAGTCCTAAATAAAGCATCAGATATATGCAATAAAGAAATTGCTACAACGTTGAAGAATAGCTACAACTATACTATTGCAATTGATTGATTCGCACCCACCCCAAATCAAACCAAACCAAACCAAGACTTTGTCCCAATTATTTTGGGGTTCATAGAGATTTGACGAATTTTTTGGCGTGCTTGTTGTTAGTTACCTAACGCACAATTCTCTTCCTTTCTCTAGTCTTGAGACCGGCGGTATAAGAGATAAGAAATCTATTTCCAGTTTAAGAACATAACACCCTATCTAAAAATAATAAAAACATAACAGCATTTGCAAAAATTAGTGATTTAAAATTAAACAATACCAGGAACTCATTGGTGTGAATCAAACGACCAGGAAAGAAGGCAGCTTTCCCAAATGGAACCTGACAACCATCCCCCAATAGGACAATTATAGACAGAAAATGAAGAAAAATTCCAAGTAGATATAAATCAACCACGGAAAATGATCATATCCATCCACACACACACACACACACACACACACACACACACACACATATATATATATATATAGAACCTACATATATTGTATTCTACATGTATATACATGACTATGATCATTTTCTGTGATTAGTTCTGTGGTTGATATGTGTGTGTGTGCGCGCATAAGTGCATATATATCCATATGTGTGTGTGTGTGTGCGCGCGCGAACAAATGTGTGAATTTGAGTAGCAATGAGTGGTTTCTTCTTGGGGGTGGGGGTGTTCTTGCCATGATGTCGTGGTGGAGTTCATCGGGGAGTTTCTGGACGAGGTTCATGAGGCTGGCGTTATCGGTGATGAAGTGCCGGAGCTGGTCGAGCTCTTTCTGGCGCTCGGCGATCGTGTCCTGAACGCGCTTCGAGGCTTTCTGAGCTTCCTCCGCCGGGAACAGGGACGACAGCGGCGTTACCGATCCTTTCGCCGGCAATTCCATAGATTCTGTATTTAGTCTTCAATTTGGCTAATTGCAGTATAGGATTGACAAAAAATGTACGCGCCAATGTACAGAGTAACGATTAATTTTCTGAGCCTTGTTGAAGAGAGAGGGGCGGAGTATTCGGATCTGTCTAGGGTTTTAGGAGTTTTACTCTCCTCCTACCGGTAAGATGGAGATGGAGAGATGGAGATGGTCACTCGGTGAAAGGCCATAGTGAAGATTTTGTTGGAAAAGCGTGATTGTTGTTTGGGGTGTAAAAAAACCGGGGTTCGCGGGCCGTCTGGGTTGGGCCCGGGCCTATTACTATAGCGGTTGGATTGAATTCGGCCGAGGTTTGTTTTCTCTTCGAAGCCCGTGGACTACCTCGAGCTCGAGACTCGACTTGAACTTTAACTATAAAGTTCAAATAACAAGACGACCCGAGGTTGACATTAATGGAGTTTAAATATTTTATTATATGAATATATATATATATATATATATATATTAAATAACAATAAAAAATAATTATTATTAAAAATTTATATTTTTAAACTAAAATAAATATAATAAAGACCATTATTTATTAAATTATAAGTAAGTTTATAAATATAAATTTATAATAATTTATTATTTATTAAATTATAAATACCTTTATCTGGTATTCAAGTTCTACATCAAATTTCTCAATCAATTTATAGAAATAATTTTAATAAAAAACAAAAGAAAGAATTAGACATCGATTTAACCACATTCAATATTAATGTATTAATTACATATATCACTTCAACTACTCCAACTCCAATATTACATACTTCACTACTTCGTACTCCACATGTAACTCCATATGTAATAAACCTAGAAGATTAATAAAAAATATTTAAAATATTATAATAAATATAATAGGGAATGTTTTGTTCACAATCATTCTCTTGCTGAAGACAAAATGACTAAATCTTAATATATACAATTCTTATAAGAATTTCAAATTAATATTCATTTATTTCCCTAGTATTATAATATATATTGTCCTCAACATAATATTAGTATTTCAAATGAATTATTATCTCAATATATTAATACATTTGAGAAAAAATAAACAACATCTGATGTGAACATAATTCTATTCATCTACCCAGTAAAACTATTGAAATCACATTAGGTGTCAAAATTAAACATCTTACTCAATATGATCAACAATACTTAATCAATTAAATTACACTATGGCTCATCTCCAAATCTTGGGAGAACAAGCCTCTAGGATTAAAAACACTTTATCATATATTGATTATCAATTAACTTCCATTCAAAATATTATAAAAGATTTACATATGCAAGCCTCTACTATATCTACCAATACTGCACCAAATAAAATAACACATCCTTGTGTACAACCGTTTGTTAAACCTAAATTTCATTTAAAAGAACCATAACAATAATTTATTCAAAAATTGTATCAACAATTAAATCAACCTCAAATAATTCCTAAACCAACATCATCCCAGCCAAAAAAAAGAGAAGAATTTAAATTTATAAATATGTTACAAGAGGATGAAAAATTACAACAATTATATGAACAATTCCAAAATCAACCATCACATATACAAACAATAACAATTCATCTGAAACCTGTCACGCGTAATTATTATCCAAGACCAACACCAATTGACTTACAATTTGAAGAAAGACCAATGGAAATGCCATATGTATTTAATGAATCAAATTTAATAGAATGAAATTTAGATGGCAAAACATATTATCAAATCATCAAAATGGTTCAACATATGATAATGGCAGCTACGGAAACTATTGCTCAAAATTCTCAAAATAATGATGTAAATGTAGAAGAATTATTAATTGCTGGACTTTTTGGCCAACTCAAAGGCTGGTGGGATAATTAATTTATTGAACATCAATGAAGAGTAATATTAACAACAATAAAAAAAGATGAAGAAGGCATCCTATAATAGAAAATAATTTACCCATAAGTGATGTAGTAACTACATTAATAACGGCTATGATTCAACATTTTGTAGGTAATACTCAAATAGTACTCGAAAGAGAAAAAAATTATTAATTAATTTAAAATGCCCAACATTAACCCATTTTAGATGATATTAATATGATTTTTTTTGTCAAAGTTATATCAAAGAATGGATGTCAATCAAGATTTTTGAAAAGAAAAATTTATTGCTAGACTTCCAACATTATTTGCTTAAAAGGTCAATACAAGAATAAGAAATAAAAATCAAGGATTAATCCCTTATCATCCATATACCTATGAAGAATTAATATTAGAAATATATACAGAAAGATTAGTATTATATAACGACATAAAATTAAAAAATCAATTGAAAAAAAGGAAAGAGATTAAGAAAAACTGAATTAGGTCAATTGTGTTATCAATTTGGATATAATGCAATTAAATCTCCATTACATAATGATAAAAAGGTAAAGAAAAGAAAATCATTTAAGTATAATAAATATAAATCTCGCTATAAAATAAACCTAAATATAAGAAATATGAGAGACCATATAAACCATATAAATCTTATAAAAAATCAACAAAATATCAAAAACCAACATATAAAAGGTCCAATAAAAATAAAAAATCAACCAATCAAGCCTCAACAAGTAAAAAAGATATAGCATGTTGAAAATGTGGCAAAACAGGTCATTTTGTTAATAAATGTTATACAAAACAAAAAATAAATAAATTAAATTGTTCTGATGAATTAAAGAAACAATTATGTAGTTTTTTATTAAATTCAAATCTTCCAAGTGAAAATGAAGATGAAACTCAATTTCAATATGATTATGATAATTCTAATTATTTATTAGAATTAGAAAAATTAAATCAAGATATTATAATCTCATCAAGTGAATCTGATAATGACACAGATAAATATTGTACTAAATGTCAAACACAAAAAGAATATTGTCATGCTATTTTAAATATGAATAGATTATCAATTAATGTCTTATCTAAACCTGAACAAGATATTTTAGATACAATTAATCAAATTAATGATCCAAAACTTAGAAAAAAAATAATATTAAAATATTTAGGTCAAGTCAATGAAAGAACACAACATTTACATACACCAAAGCCACCTAAATTTGATTTTTAAAATGTATTAAAAATTTAGAAAAACAACCAACTCAAACACCTACAATCCATGATATGTATCAAGAATTAAATCTATTAAAACAAGATATTAAAAGTTTACAACAAAAAATTTCAATATTAGAAAATAAAAAAAGAAAACCAATGTATTTTGCATATGAACCATCACAAGTACTCAAGACAGTACAAATGTAATACATAATGGTAAAAATAAAAATAATAAAAACAAAAATAAAGATATAATAATTCAGGAACCTGAACCAAATCCAAATTTAACAATTAATGAAATAAATTTTCCCTCTTTAAATCAAAATATGTTTCAAAAATGGTATATTAATTTAGTAATCCAAGAGGATTTTATCGTTGAACCTATTGCACTAGTTGATTCTTGTTAGTTCAATGGCTTTTTAATTTGATTTTAATGATTTTCATAATTTATTTTCTAAAGAATAAATAATTTTAAATGGATAATATTTTATATTTCCAAATGAAAGTGTTAATATATTTTGAACAATCTAAGTTAACACCTTAGCCAAAAAAAATGTCTTTTATCTCAAAAGGTTCAAACAGTTAAGAATTCTTTAATTAGAATTTTTTGTGTTGATCTTAATTGAAAATTAAGTCAAAGTATACTTGAAACTTATCAAGTGTGTCAACACCAATTGATCAAATGCTTTGACACCTAAACTGTTTTTCGAGTTGATCTTCAGGTATCAAAAAATTAGTGTCGACACAAACTAGTTTTGTGTCAACACAAAAGTGCCGAAGTGCAAGGACTCACTTTGAGTCGACACAAAAGTGATCCTCACTTTTGGTTTTCGAAAGTTTGGGTCGATACAAATGAAAATTGTGTCGACACAAAATAATCGAGACCTCCTACAGATTTTTGGTGTCGACCCCACGACAAATCGTGTCAACCCAAAAGTCCTAAGCCTGCCTGCAGAATTTTGGTGTCGACCCCAAGAAGATTTGTGTCGACACAAAACTACCGAAGCTAACTACAGAATTTTGGTATAGACCCCAAAAAACATTTGTGTTGACACAAAAGTACCGAGACTTTCTGCAAAGATTCAGTGTTGACACCAGAGACAAGTTGAGTCAACACAAAATGGTTCCTCCGGATGCTGAAGTTTCAAACGAGTCGACACCAGATTC
>JAOTRH010000025.1:7807685-7821703 GCA_034768845.1 Heliamphora exappendiculata
GGGGTGGTGTTGGGTTGGTAGGTGTATTGAAGGATGGTGAGGGGGTTGTGCCCAGCGTTACCCTTTGGTGGATGGTGAGAGCTGAGGGCAAATTAGAAGGTGGGTCTTTGGGTGATAATTATGGGCTAGGTCCGATTGTTTCGTGGTACTGAGGCAGTTGTGGAAGGGCAGGTTGTGGTTGATTGTAAAGAGTCATTTTCTCAAGGGTTAGGCCGTTGGTTTAGGTTGTTTTGAAGTGGGTGGAAATGATATTTACGATAATTTTTATCGTATTTGAATCCTTGGTGAAGCTTCTTGTGCCTGAAGAATGAAAACGCCTTTTTGATTCCTCAAAAGAATGAAAACCCCTTTCCGCCGAAACTTCACCTCTGAAAACTGAAAAAAAATAAAAGATTCACCTTTGGACATTGAAACTAAGAAACCACCGGAACCCCTTTTCACTCCACAATTTGAAATTGAAGATACAAACTTCACCACCAGA
Organism: Heliamphora exappendiculata; assembly: GCA_034768845.1. Taxonomy (NCBI): domain Eukaryota; kingdom Viridiplantae; phylum Streptophyta; class Magnoliopsida; order Ericales; family Sarraceniaceae; genus Heliamphora; species Heliamphora exappendiculata. The sequence goes on from JAOTRH010000025.1 coordinate 7,808,167, forward strand.
ACCCCTTTTCGCTGGAACCCTTCCCTCCCCACCCAAAACCAAGAAACCGATCGAAAAATACACACAGTCGGGGAAGTGGCGAATCAGAAAAAATGAAGAGAGCTGAAGGATTAAAAGAGGGCAAACAAAATGGGAGGGGGATTTACATGAGCTGAAGAAAAAGGAAGCTTTCCGTTCTCTCTGATGGAAAATGAAATGGCGTGAGTAACTCTGATGGTAGAGAGAGAGAGAGAAGCATGAGGGTGGGGATATCATCTTAGCCATTGATTGAAAAGAAAGAATAACAACCATTGGATTGTGACAAATCTGTCAATATCACACTTCTGCTAAATTGTTTTATAGATAGCCTGTTTTTGTTGCTGTTGAAAAAATATATCTATGAGGATTTCTGATGATGTTGCATGTGTTGCTCTTTGAACAGCTTGGAGTTTTCTCATCTCAGGTGTTCCAGGAGTCTCCTCGTGACAAGATCTGGAAGAGGAAACATTGTAATTTTGTTTATTACACTTCCATGTTAATTTTCTGTTGCCCTAACCTTTATTGATTATTGTGTTTGCTTATTGTAGCACCAATGTATGACATGGAGAAGCATTGCAATATAGAAATTGCTGCTCAAATTTCACGCGTATCATCCACCCAAAGTGGTATTTGATTTCTCAGCATGAGTTCTTTATTTCCCTTCTCTTTCCCCCCAATTTGTGTCTACAACCATGTCCTTTAATTTTTCTCCTGTCTTCTGAAATTGGCTCATCCGCATGCTGATAGTGCTACCAACTGCTACATCAGTTGGGCTAGTTCATTTTCTGAAGATCAATCTCAGTTATGGATATTTGAATAAGCACTGTTAATGTAGTGATGTTCATACAGTGCCTACAGTTAAGGGATAAAAACGATCTATTTTACGTGAGATTGGGTATGCGACAGGCTTGGATATATTTCCATGTTAGAAGATTCAATCCTACATTGATTGGGTATGGAATGTGTTGTCAATTAATATAATGTCGGGAACCTCTACCCATTACCTTTAGTTTTTAGGTTGCATACAAGGTTTTTACATTATATAAGTGCAAAACCCATTCTACCCACTTTTTAAAGAAAAAGAAGAAGAAAGAAGAAACTCACACCCACCCCACAATGACAAACCCATGAAAAAGCTTGTATGATGGTAGGCCAAAAAAAGAGGATGCATGTGAGAGGAGGTGTTAGAAAATTCAATTCCACATCGACTGAGTATGGAATCGATGATCACTTAATATAATGTTAGGACCTCCACCTAATAGCTTAATCTTTGAAGGTGGATACAAAGTTTTTGCTGTCCAAGTGTCAAATCCAATAAATTAACAAATATTGTGGACATGAAGACACATCTGAGTTGTGTGTCCAACTTTTCTTCTGCCATGTAGGATAACATGTCTATCTAATATAGTAGCTGAGATGGGTGTTCCACTGAACCTAAAATGTCCGTACGTGTAGGGTTAGGGTAAAAAGACAGTTAAAGAATAAAAAAATTAACTTTAGAGTTTTTAGAGAAAGAGAAGAGAAGACGATGAGAAGAAATTAAGGTATTAGGAACCTAATTAGTCCCCTCTTCCTGTCACCTATTTATATAAAATAAATATACGACACAATAACCAAAATACCCTTAATATAGAAAATAAAGACTTTAACACTCTCCCTCAAGCTGGAGTATATAGATCAAATATGCCCAGCTTGGAAGACAAGTGAAAAAAAGACGAACGAGACAAGGGTTTGGTGAAGATATCACCAAGCTGATCTTCCGAACGAATGTAGGGAGTGACAATCTATTTTTGCAGCAACAAGTTTCGGATGAAGTGACAATCAATTTCAATATGTTTGGTCCGCTCATGAAAGACCGGATTATTTGCAATAAAAATCGCGGCATGCTTATCACAAAATATTTTCATTGGGGTAGGAGAAAACCCAAAATCAACCAGAAGAGAGTGGACCCACAACATCTCGGTGGCAGTATGGGCCATAGCACGATACTCAGTCTCTACACTCGAGCGAGCGACCACAGACTTCTTTTTACTCCGCCAGGTGACAAGATTTCCACAAACGAAAGTACAGTATCTCGATGTCGACCGCCGTTCAGAACGACTACTAGCCCAATCAGCATCACTAAGCCAGCAATAGATAAAGTGGTTGTGGGGCGATATAAGAGGCCGCAATCAGGAGCACGCTTCAAATATCGCAAGATACGACAAACGACATCATAATGAGGCTGGCGAGAAAAATGCATAAATTGACTAACCACCCCAACAACATATGTAATGTCGGAGTGAGTTACCATGAGATAAATGAGTTTACTAACCAAGCGACGATAGCGACCAACATCAGAAAGGAGAGCGCCAGACTCAGTGTCAAGTTTAACGGTAGAATCCATTGGAGTATCAGCTGGATGACCACCAAGAAAGTCAGTCTCAGAAAGAAGATCAAGAACATACTTGCGTTGAGATAAAGAGATGTCGCGAGAGGAACGAGCAATCTCAATGCCAAGAAAGTAACGAAGAAGGCTCAAGTCGTTGGTATGAAATTGTTTAGCCAAATACTGTTTCAATGCGGCAATACCATCCGAGTTATCGCAAGAAATAATAATGTCATCAACATAAACGATCAACACAATAGTACCAGACGAAGAATGATGAACAAATATAGAGTGATCGGATGAAGATCGCCGAAAAATATACTCAAGGGCAACAGAACTGAAGCGGTTAAACCAGGTACGGGGAGATTACTTCAGACCATAGATAGCGTTGCATAAGCGACAAAAATTTTTTTTACTACCAAGCACAACATAGCCAGGGGGTTGAGTTATATACACTTCTTCTTGGAGGTCACCGTAAAGAAATGCATTCTTAATATCAAGTTGATATAAAGGCCAAGAGTGACTAACAACAACTGAAAGGAGAATGCAAACAGAATTAAGGTGAGCCACCGGTAAAAAAGTCTCCAAATAATCAACTCCATAGGTTTGAGTATAGCCTTTGGCCACGAAGCGAGCCTGAAAACGTTCAATAGGCCCATCAGGAAGATATTTGATGGCATATACCTAACGACAACCGACAGTGTGTTTGCCAAGAGGAGTAATGTGATTCTGATAAAGGGCGCTCATTTTCTCATCCATAGCTTGCTTCCAGCCAGATATAGACAAAGCCTGCTTATGAGAAGTGGGAAGAGAAACAGCAGACAAGGCAGTAGAAAAGGAAAAAAAGAAAGAAGAGATACGAGTATAACAAACAAATTGAGCAATAGGGTGCTGAGTACAAGTACGTTTACCTCAACGTAATGCAATGGGTAAGTCATCATCACGAGAGGAAGAGGGCAAAGCAGGAGCCTCCGACAGAGAAGATGTTGCGTCCGGACAAAAGAAACAATGGGCCGATTGCGAGAGCGTTGATGTACCTACAAGGGGTGAGAGGAGGGCAACGACATAGGAAGAGGTAAAGTCTGAGATTGCCTCTCACTGCAAGAAAGAAGGTTAAAGGATAACTCTTGACCGGAAGATGAAAAAAAAGTAGACTCAAAGAAGGTGACATCAGCACTGACAAAGTAGCGACAAGATTCAGGATGATAACATCTATACCCCTTCTGAGTTTTAGAGTAACAGAGAAACACAGATTTACAGGCCTTGGGTGAAAGCTTATCTAGATCGGGATTATGAATATGAACAAAGGCAACACAACCAAAGACTCGAGGAGTAATAGAGAAAGGAGATGAAGTAGGGTATAAGAGGGAGAACGGAGATTGCTGACAGAGGACTGCGGGAGACATACGATTTATGAGATGACAAGCAGTAAGAACGGCGTCACCCCAAAAATGTTTCAGGACATGCATGTGGAAGAGTAAGGTACGGGCAACATCCAGTAAATGACGATACTTTCGTTCAGTAACACCGTTCTGTTGATAGTTATGAGTACAACTAATTTGATGAATAATGCCATGATCATCACAAAAAGAAGTAACGACATATTGCATGTATTCTAAGGCATTATTAGATCAAATAACCTTAATACGCCGACCAAATTGTGTAAAAATCTCATTATAAAACTTAGTGAGAATATAAGGCAACTCAGATATATTTTTCATCAGAAAAAGCCAAGTCATACGTAAAAAATCATCAACAAAGATAACAAAATACAAATATCCATTAACAGTAGGAGTTCAAGAAGGACCCAAAATGTCTGTATAGACTACATCAAAAGACTCTAACACACGACTATGACTAGAACGAGGAAACGAACTACGGTGATGCTTTCCCAACTGACAAGCGTCACATTCTAAACTAGATACGGAAGGCAATGACGGAATAGCTAACTTTAATTTGTCCAAAGATAGATGACTAAGGTGAAGATGCCACTGAAGTGGAGAAATGGAGGCACTCAATGCAGACGTAGGAGAACGAGATGGTGACGCAGTATCTAAGTAGTATAAGCCATCTTTCTCATATCCCGAACCAATTATCTTCTGAGTCTGGAGGTCCTAAAACACACAAGAAGAAGGAGAGAAAGTTATAGAACAATTCAAGGTTTTAGTCAATTGACTAACAAATAGCAAATTGAAAGGAAAATCGGAAACAAAAAAACTTGAAGATAAAGACAAAGATGAAGTGGGAGGAAGGACACCCCGCCCATTAACTGGACAAGATGAGCCATCCGTTAAGACAATATGATGGTGAGTGCGAGTCAAATTAGAAAACAATAGAGAATTACTAGACGTATGAGAGGTGGCAGCAGAATCTATGACCCAAGTAGGAGCAAAAACAGCAGCACATGCAATAGTACTTGAGTTTTCTAAAGTAGCAGTAGAAGTGGAAGGATAAGCAGTGCGTAAAGTCTAAACCAACTCACTAAGCTGGGTGGTGAGGGTGTCACGAGAATTAGATGAAGATGTATCCAGATTGCTGGAGGAGATAGGCTGTGGATACTAGAGAGTCCCTTCAGTGACATGATGAGCAAAACTGGGCTTGTCATATTTCTTCCAACAGTATGGTTCGGTATGATTAGTGCCACCACAATGATCACACTTCCGATCACCCCGATTACTAGTACGACCACCACCATGTGAGCCACCTCTAGAAAAACGACTGCCGCGACCACTTTGACTGGTACTACGATCGCCACTAGTAGAGACTAAAACTGAAGCCTCAGAACTAGGAAGAGGAGGGCGCTACACAGTGCACGAGTGGCCCAAACACGAATGTAATAGCCGAGAATATGCATTAGCAGCTGCAGGTAAAGTCTTACTGGCAAGGATTTGACCTTTGAACCTCCACAAGTCAGAGTCCAAACCAGAAAGAAGAGAGGGCACCATAAAGTCCTCCCAATGGCGTTGTTGTACCAAATATGTGGTGAGAAGCCGATATTGCAATAGTTGATCCCACAAACTCTTTAGATTGCTATAATATTCAGCTAAAGGCTTATCAGACTGCCTAGTATTGAAAATCTGCTCATAAAGTTCATATATACGAGAAACATTACTTTGGGTAGAGAAGGAGCCAGCAAAAGAATCTTAAATCTTTTTCGACGTATCACAAAACTCGACGGTAGTGGCAATATGGGGTTCCATGCTATGCCACAATCAACCCATAACAACCAAGTCTGTACTTTCCCAATCAAGGAGTTTAGAGTCACTGGTTGCCGGAGGAAGATCGATAATATACCTCAGCCGTCTCTTCCCTTTAAGAAAAACTTTAAATGCATGTTCCCAAACCAAATAATTCAGTCCATTCAAACGCTTAGAGGTAACACAGCGAGACAAATCATCATCTTTAAGGTCAAAGGATTTCGGCTCAGTCATGGTGAATAACAGCTAACAAATATGAAACCAAAGAGAAATTCAAAGAATAATAGGAAGCAAACCAAGGAAATAAAGAGTACTTCAACCACCAATAAGCTGAAGAACAAACTGGGGCTAAGGAAATAATAGCAAGCCAAGCCAAGCCAGTAACAAACTGAAGAGCCAAGCCGTCAACAAGTTGAAGAACCAAAAAAAAAAACATTGAAGATTAGCCCAAGGCAGTGCTAGGGTTGCGAATGCATATCTGGATTGCGACTAAGCGCAAATTCGAAAGTTTCGATTCAAAAAAATTGAGGAACAATACAAGTCGGTGCTTAGGGTTTGAACCCAGATCGCAAAGAACAGTCACACGGTTGCGAAACAGAACACAATCACACAGTCGCGAAGAAGAATCCAAGTCGTCGACTCGTCGCCTAGGGTTTGCGACCACAGAGCACGAAGAAGAACAGTTGCGAGACAAGGAACAATCGCACAGTCGCGCGAAGAACAGGTGCCAACTTCTTTTTTTTTTTTTTTTGACAAATCGAAGAATCAAACAGCCTTAGAACACCAAACCAACCCCCCATTATAATCCCTACCAGTATTTTTGGCGCCTAGAGAAGGGATTTGGACCATCAAAAACAAGCAACAACCGCGCAATACTCAGAATAGAGATCTAAGGTTTCTGACGGGACAAAACTTCGACGAGATGATTCAGGGGCTCGAAGAACACGTCAAACATCATCAAAAAATTCTGTAAAAATCTCCATAATTACCAAAAGCGTGAGGTGAAGCCTTCAATGTATTCACCGACCATTGGTGTTCGTACAATCAGTGGCATCACGCTGACGTCATCACACGGAAGATGACGTCTGCAATCTCTTGCTGTCTCTTGATACGTTTCAAACGATACGGTAGTTCTAGGGTTGGATCGTTGCTCTGATACCAAGTTAAAGTGTACAGAAAATGACTTTAGGGTTTTTAGAGTAAGAGAAGAGAAGAAGATGAGAAGAAATTAGGGTATTAGAAACCTAATCAGTTCCCTCTCCTTGTCACCTATTTATATAAAATGAATATACGGTGTAATAACCAAAATACCCTTAATAGAGAAAATAAAGATTCTAACAAACACTACAGGAAACTTAAAGCAGTCTGGAAATAATTTTTATTTTTGACTTGCTACTTGCTTGTTGGGTGCATATTCCACCGCAGGTGCTTTCAATTTGTCTGATAACCACCATGGAATGGAGTCTGGCATTTCGTTTGACACTGGAAATTGCTTTGAAGTATTTAAACATGTGAAGGGAAATAAGGAACAGCTTTTTAATTGTTCTGACTGTAACTTGGAGATCCAAATTATGCTGTTATGTTAACAAGTGCCGCAAAATTCTTCACTAACAAGTAACAACATTGTTTTTTTGGGTGAATGGTTCAAGTAATTCTGGTTTAGCTTTTGCCTTAAAAAAATATGTCTGAGCAATACTGAAAGCACTGCATCTTAACTTACAAGGCACGTCGGGCATGCATCCAAGAATGCCTGGTAGTATCAAACACGTATTTGCAGTGAAGATATTGTTTTTACTAGACGGATTTATCTTGGAAGCATTGAAGATGCATCCAAGAGTATACAACAAGTTTGGTACCACTGTGTGTCCAATGCAGATAAAGCATCTTGTATAAGTATTCTGTTGCATTTTGGGTGCACATAGGGAATTAAAACTCTTTCCATCCATTTGTTTTTTATGAGGTCTTGGAGAATGTTTCACTCATCTTGAGTATCTTGCCTCCTTGTAGATGGTGATCATGATCGTTTTTATATAGAAGGATTAATGGAAAGTCCTTCAGTTGATGATGATGGAGATTGCTTCTCCCCCATGGTGTTAAATGCTACTTCTGTTAATGTTGAGGTTTATTACAATAAAGCAGTCAACTACACCTTGATGGTCACTTTTGTATCCTTCATTACTTGTTAGTCTTTGTGACTTCATTTCGCTGGTATAAACTGCATTTGGATGGATTACTTAATCTCAATGCATCAGGTTTCGTTCCTTCAAGTTCTTTTATTAATTCGACAAATGGAACATAGCAACACACAATCTGTAAGTTTTATTGTCTCCATCATGTTTGATACTTATTTTATTTGTCTAAGTCTTTCCTATTTGATGCTGATAACAGCATTCTCAGTTTGCACAGATTCTATTTATATTTTATATTCTGCGTCCAACATGAAACCTGTTGATATTTCTAGTGTGTTTAATTTCTTAAAAGCAAAATAACTGATGAATTTATGTCATTCTGTTAGGGGGCTGCCAAAGTTTCCATATTAATGATTGGGCAACAGGCTATCATGGATGCTTATCTTTGCCTTCTACATCTCACTGCTGGGATTCTAGTTGGTTAGTTTGATTAAGGCAGTGTAATTTTTTTTTCCATTTTCTTTGGGAGTTTTACAAGAAGTTCAATTCTATTAGTGGGATGATTAATGCCTTCTAATGGAGTTGAAAAGATCATTGCCCAATGTCTTTTAATAGTGATACAATTCTAACTTTCGGTTTTTATTTGTCAAAACTATTCTAATGTTGACATGGTAAGTAACTAATTGGTTTTGCGTTAAGGGGCCTATCCATGTTGGTACTTAACCGAGTCTTTTGTACATTGTGATATCAAATGCCAATTGCCAGTATCATGAAAACTGAAATTCCCTGATCGGAGAATGTAAATTTCATCTTGTTAATCTACTATGACTTGTACTAAGAATCAATAGCATCTCTTTTGTCCTCATCTAAATAGGATTTTGTATCTAGTTGTAATATACAAGATATCTTGAAAAGAAAATTTAGGAATAGTGAATTGATTTGTTGAGAGATTCAAAATGTTTCTTCTTTTCTCATCTTTGGTAGTTGGAGTAATCTCGTAAAATCTGGGGGCAACAACCAAATATATATGACATATATACTATGTTGTACGAACTTGGGTATAAGTGTCAAGTGCGGATGTTTATCTACGGATCGGAGACATGGAACCTTTAAATTAAGGATACATAGACTCAACTAAAAAGTACCAAAAAACTTGATACAGTTGCATGGGTACGAAAAAAATTGAAATGCAGTGAGTGAAGAAATGAGTTGCGGAGCAATCTGCAAGATAATATTTTAACTTCGGTTTTTTATTGATTTATACGTAATGGTTTCTCACATTAGGCATTTGTTTCCATCTTTAATAATTTTGTTGCACATGATAACTATAAGCTATGTATTTTTTTAGTATATTATCTTTACTATTCACTATTTTCTCATGGTTGAGATCCAATCATGCTCAATAAAAAATAGCCGCACCCAACACATATCCTGTACACGTATCCTGTTCATATATAAGGTTGTGGGGACACAGGTGCTGTGCTAAGATTGGCAAGTTCATGTAACATAGCACATGTATGTAGGCTAAATATGTGGCTCTTACATGGGCATAGCAAGAGAAAAAACAAGGCAACACAAATACATAAACCAAACCAAGCCGAATTAAACCTTATCTTCCCAAGCATTTGGGTCGCTATATGAATAATTTTTCTCCTTTTATCTCTATCAACTACTGTATATCCAATTAAATTCATTAAGCTCGTACCTTTTTTTTTCATTGTGTTCTATGTCAATTTGGGCCTTCCTTTCCCTTGGCATTAAAATAAAGGTAATCGTTTCACTCTTTTCTAATAATCGCATCTACTGATCTTTGCTATATGTGGTCAAACTATCCTAGTTAATTTCTCTCAACTTATCTTCATCTGGTGCTACTCCTACCAATTCATGAATGTTTTAATTCCTAATTCTCTCTCCTAATCTTATCATGCATCCATCTTAACATCTTTCTCTTTGCTATAATTATTTATTTATCTATTCCTTATTGATTCCTAACACTCTGTCCATATAGCATTGTGGGCCTTATAATTGTATATTATTTTCCTTTCAATTGGCATAATATGCCAAAAGCACCCTCCCGCTTAAACCAACTTACTTTGATTTTATGGTTGTATAATCGTCAGTTCTTCCATCCTTGTTAGTAATCTAATCTAGATATTTATTACTAACTTAAACTTGTACGCATTTTAGTTCAAGATTTTAGCACTATTGAAAAAACCTCTATGTTTTTTCATTTGCATCCATGCTAGCATAGATGTTTTGTTTTCTTGCATTTTCCTTCCATCATTTATTTGTCCTTGTTTGGGATAAGTAAAGAAATTGTATAATGGGTATTAAGAGAATGCCTTCCAACAGGGAAAAACCACATAAAAGAACTAGAAAAGACAAAAACACTCCTGATAAAAGGGGAAGAACAAAAACCCCTACATAAGAATCATAAAGATATCAACTCCATAAAATCAACCATTTCATCAACTAAAGGAGTTCCACACTTAGGCAGCCAACTATACAAATTTCAAAGATGAACTCCTTTCAGCAACAGTGACTTGATACCCTCAGAAAATCTCCTTTTCCGTTCTAACCATAAAATCGGCCAAAGAAACAAAGAAATCGACAACCATATCCTCCTCTTGCTCCTTGCGGTTCTACTACTCTTGCTCTTTGGAACTTTGGTACTACTCCAGCAGAACAAACCTCAGCCACATCCTTGCCAAAAACCTAAGCAATGCCAAAGAGCATCAAAACAAAACTCCACAGCACTCTATAAAATTTGCAATGGATAAGTGAACGAGAGATGAAATTTTTTGCCTTTCTGTACAGACCTGTTAGTTAGGACCAAACCCCTCCCAAGTTATCAATGGTTATTGTTAGAAGAAGTAAAATAATGAGAAGCCGTACCAAACCGGTAGGCGAGCACTTTTATTTATATTAAAAATAAGGGAACACCATTACATTCATACACCTATACACACATGATTATAACTATAATATGTTACCACTAATAATAATAACAAGAATAATAATAAGCTACCACTAGCAAGCATAATAAGCTACTACTAACACCCCCTCAAGTTAGAGCAAATATATCAACCATGCCTAACTTATTACACAAATACGAGACACGTGGACCCAGTAATGCTTTGGTAAAAATTTTTGCCACCTGTTCACCTGTAGGAGTAGACCCAAATGTCACAACTCCTTTCGAATGTTCGTCACGAACAAAATGACAGTCAACCTCAACATATTTTGTCATCTCATGAAATACTGGGTTTGTGGTGATATGAATAGAATAGGTATTATCAACCAAGAGTTTGGCAGAACCACTAAAAGGGAAGCATAATTATGTCAAAAATTGCTGAAGCCACATAATCTCAGCAGTTGCTAATTCCATAGCTCGATACTCCGTCTCTGCACTAGACCTGGATACAACGTTCTGCTTCTTACTCTTCTAAGAAACTAAGTTGCCACCAATAAAGATAGAGTAACCAGATATGGATCTCCTGTCAAATGTGCATCCAGCCCAATCAACATATGAGTATCCTTTCATTCCCATATGTCCATGATCAGAAAACTAGATGCCATAACCCAGATTTTTGTGCAAGTACCGAAGAATACGTAACAACGCTTGCTAATGGGGAACACGGGGATTGGACAAAAACTAACTTACTAAACTCACTGGATAAGCAATGTCTGGACGGGTCATTGTAGTGAGATAATTAGGTTGGCCCACTATCCGTCGATATTGCTCAGGGCCGGGAAGAATCGCTCATTCTTTTGGCTCTAACTTAACAGTAGAATCCATAGGGGAGTCTATTCCTTTAGCATTCATATACCCTGTTTGAGCAATAATGTCAAGAATATACTTTCTCTGAGAAATGAACACCCATTTCGTATTCCTGGTTACTTCAATGCCAAGGAAATATTACAGTTCGCTAAGATCTTTCATCTGAAACTTGGTGCTCAGGAATGATTTAAGTGCAACAATCCCTCCACTGTTACTACCAGTAATAATAATGTCATCCACTTACACTATGAGTAATATGCAACCAGCTGAGGTATGTCGAAAGAATACCGTGTGATCCTTTGTAGACTGCCGAAGGCCAAACTCCTGTACAACTGAACTGAAATGGCCAAACTAGGCTCTGGGAGACTGCTTCAGACCATACAATGAGTGCCTTAAACGACATACCAGATCAGGGGGACCCCCATGAGCAACAAAACTGGGTAGTCGCTCCATATAAACCTCTTCCTCCAAATCACCATAAAGAAATGCATTCTTCACATCGAGTTGATACAAAGGCTACCGATGTGATGCAGCTAAAGACAAGAACAACCGAACTGAGGCCATCTTGGCAATGGGGGAGAAGGTATCAAAGTAGTCAAGTCCATATGTCCGAGCATAGCCCTTGGCCACTAAACGGGTTTTCAACCGCTCAAGAGTGCCATCGAAATGAAATTTGACAGTATATACCCACTTATAACCAATAACTGTCTTACTAGGAGGAAGACTCACCAGGTCCCACGTATGATTTGTCTCAAGGGAATTCATTTCCTCAAATATAGCCTTGCGCCAACTTAGATGAGAAAGAACATCTATAACAGAGTAAGGCAAAGTATGCTAATCAAGTATAGTAATGTCCTGCTGGACAGTGGTGGGCAAACTGCAATAAGATGTAGTATAAACAGGGTGATCTCGACAAATACAATAAGAATTTCGTAAAGCAATAGGAGGATCACTTATCTGATGAGGGACCGGATCCATCTAAGAAGATATTGACTCAATTAGAGGTGAGGTGGTGGGACCTGGTGAAGACGATGACTCTGAGGATGATGGTATCACAAGTGAAGCCGGGGCAGCAGGAGAAGGCTCCTCGGTAATGTTAACCAGAGAACTGGCGGCGGGAGAAGGTGCTAGTGGTAAATCAGTGGAGGAATGATACATCAGAAACCGCTCTAAACCCTCATCAACAGTGGCGGAAGGTGTAGTAGCTGGGCTATAGAATGAAGCAGATTCAACAAAAACCACCTCTCGGGTTGCTATAAACCGTCACAACTCTGGACTGTAACAACGATATCCTTTCTGTGTCTTAGGATATCCCATGAAAGCACATTTTAGTGCGCGAGCATCCAGCTTGATCACATGTTGCTGGGTATCTCTCACATAACAAACACACTCAAAAATCTTGAGTGGCAATTAAAAGGGAATCTGCTGAGGACGTAAAACTGACAAGGGTGTAGCACCATGTAGAACAGAGGATGGCAATCTATTGATAAGATGGCATGCTGTCAATACAGCTTCACCCCAGAAGACTTTGGGAATTTTCATCTGGAACATTGGAGCACGTGCAGTTTCTAAGAGATGTCTATTTTTCCTCTCAACCACTCTATTCTGCTGTGGTGTGTCAGGGCATGATGTCTGGTAAATAATTCCATGTGTACTCAGGTATGTACCCAACACTTCACCAATGTACTCACCCCCATTATTACTACGTAGGGTTTGAATAGTTTTGCCAAATTGGGTTTGAAATTCATTACAAAATGTAGTGAAAATAGTAGATAATTCAAACCGCTTCTTCATAAGATAAATATAAGTAATTCGAGAATAATCATCAACAAAAGTTACGAAATACCAAATCCAAACAAAGAAGTAACAGGACACGGACCCCAGATATCTGAATGAACTAAAGGGAAATGACTCATTGTCCTATTATTATTCCGGAACACATATGGCACAGGCAGGTACTTAGCAAATCGACATGACTCACACTCTAACTGTGCAACCTTACTCAAACTGGGACATAGTTTCTTCTAGGACTGTTCAACAACCC
>JAOTRH010000025.1:7833950-7844635 GCA_034768845.1 Heliamphora exappendiculata
GTGTTTGAATACCCATTTTAATTTGAGAAAAAAGAAATAGTGAAAATTTTTCATTTTAAAACGAAAATGGCCAAGATATTTAAACACATAGAAAATGGAGTCGCCACTTAATTTTTGAGAAAAATCAAGAAAAACATAAATAAGGACAGATCTGCGTAACCATAGAAAGAGGGTTCGGGAGTTAAGGTACAAAAAGAGAAAGTGTTAGACTACTCTTTTCGCCCAACCGTTAAGTTTGCCTATATTTTATCTTAATTTTGATTTTTGTCGTAAATTTTTTAAAAATAACAGATACAGAATGGGAGGTTAAAGAGAGCCCATACAAAAGTAATCAAGAAAATAAAATTCTATCTAAGAAAAAGTGATATATCCTTCGGTCCATGCAACGCAATTTTTGTATCTAAACATACTACATTTATTGTTTGGGTAAAAGCAAAACAAAAACATACAAAAAGGAACTAAAGATCACACTAAAAGAAAGACAAAAATCCCAAGGGACATAATGTACAATTCTCTCTTCTAACATGCCACATATAGGTCTAAAACAGAGACTGATAATGATTCTAAAACATGATTTACAATATTGGGGAAATAAAAAACTCATAGTCGTGATAAAGAGAGGTCGCGGTTGTTATAAAATACAAAATAAACATCATGGCTGCGGTAACTAAACGTCATGGCCGTTACAAACAAAAGATATTTTATTGCAGGCGTAGCAACCTGAGATTGCGGCTGTTATAAACTAGCAAAGTACACATTGCGACCATTGCGACTGTTGCAACCAGAGGTGACAGTCGTGATAAATAAGAATGACAAAAATTGTGGACTACTACTAATAACTTATACTTAAATTTTTGGACTGCATTGTTAAGCTCTTTATTCAAGTTATTAGACCAATTGTCCGCTTGAGTCATTACATGTATCATACAATAGATTGTCTTTTTTAAAAGAAAATAGGATCTAGTCAATGATGTCACCTTTCTAAGAAATATCACATAAGTTGTCTCTATAATAAATTGATAATTTATAGGCTCTAGAGCACGATACCTCAAACATGTCATTGAGTAAAGAGCTGAAATGGTAAACATCAGGAGCATGGCCTTCATTCTTCACCAGAAGGTCGAGGGTCGAGGTTTAGGGTTTAGTAGCCCAAGGGCATAGGGGTTAGGGGTCTGGGAGTTAGGGCATGAGATCCATGGGTTTAGGCCCGAGGTCTAGGGGTTAAGGGTCGGGGGCCGAAGGCTTGGGGATCGGGACCCGGGGTTGGGGGACCAAGGTGTAGGGGTTGGAGGTCTATGGCCCAGGGTTTGGCAATTGGGGGCCTGGGTCCGTCAAGGCCTCGAGGTGCCCAAAACACACCCAAACCAATGGCTAGAGGTCAACCATGACAAAGCCAAAGCGATGCTTCAGCGTTCCCATGACATGCCAAAGTTAGGCTACATGTCAACCATGACAAGGCCAAAACGATGCTCCAATGTGCCCATGGCATGAGGTCGAGTAGGATTTGAGGGCCTAGGTCTAGAGGTTAGGGGCCTAGGGTCCGAGGGTTATGAGTTATGGTTTAGGGTCTGGGGGTTGGGGGCCCAAGGCTTGAGGTTGAGGTCTTAGCGATGGTCAGAGGTAGGGAATCTAGGGATTGGGAGTCTGGGGTTGGGGATCGAGAGTTAAGGGTTTAGGTCGAGGGTCACTATCACTATCACCGCTATTGCTTTCACTGCCACCACTACCACCAATTCAATATTACTACATTCACAACCACCATTATTTTTCAGGAGCTAGGGTGAGGGTCAGAAGTAAGGTGCCATAAGCTGTGGGTTGGTGTTAGGCTTTGGAATCTAGGCCTGAAGGTCGAGGGTAGAGATTTATGGTTTGGTAGCCCAAGGGTATAGGGGTTAGGGGTCTAAGGGTTAGGGCATGAGGTCCATGGGTTTAGGCCCGAGGTTTTGGGGTTAAGGACCGGGGACCGAAGGCTTAGGGATCGGAACCCGGGATTGGGGGACCAAGGTCTAGGGGTTGGGGGTCCATGGCCTAGGGTTTGGCAATTAGGGGCTTAGGGTCCGTCAAGGCCCCGAGGTGCCCAAAACACACCCAAAGCAATGGCTAGAGGTCAACCATGACAAAGCCAAAGCGATGCTTCAGTGTGCCCATGACATGCCAAAGTTAGGCTACAGGTCAACCATGAAAAGGCCAAAGCGATGCTCTAGTGTGCCCATGACATGGGGTCGAGTAGGATTTGAGGGCCCAGGTCTAAAGGTTAGGGGCCTAGGATCTGAGGGTTGGGAGTCATGGTTTAGGGTCGGGGGGTCGATGGCCCAAGGCCTGAGGTCGAGGGCCTGGGGACGGTCAGGGGTAGGGAGTCTAGGGGTTAAGAGTCCGAGGTTGGGGATCGGGAGTCGGGGGTTTAGGTCGAGGGTCACTATCACCATCACCGCCATTGCTTTCAGTGCCACCATTGCCACCAATTCTAACACTACTACATCCATAACCACCATCATTTTTCAAATCACAATCAAACACAAAAAAAATATTAAAAAAATATTTTTCATGAAAATATTTTTCTTCATCGGAATAAACGGAGCCTTAATGCAAATTATTTTCACTTTTTAAATTCTTCTAATTAAGAAGAATAAGAAAATGGGCAAAATGAAAAATAGAAATAATAACATTACACCGGTTTTTCTAATTTGAAAGTTGAAACATGAAGTCAACGAACAGAAATAAATCAAAGTATCAAACGACATAAATAATGCAGTTTTGACGCGATTACTTTTATCTTAAATGAGTATTATAATGCGTTTTGTGAGGATCATTTTATGGGTACATTTGAGGTTGAAATGTATATGGTCCTTTTGGAATAAACAAATAATCAATAATAATGGAGAAGTAAAATATGTAAAGTAACCAGAAAACACAAAATAGAAAGAGATCGGGTTAACTAAAGGAGAAGGATAATCGAGTATAGAGTATTTGCAATATGAGCAACGTATCAAACTATCAAGATCTGATTCTTCTCGGAAGCACAATTATCCCTCCTATTTATAACCCTCAGAGGAGTTTGTTAGGATTAGAATAGGACTCCTTAGAGATCTAATCAAATCATGAAATGAGATCTTCGGGGAATCAAGGGATTCTATCCCAAAAATCGATCAGTTAGTATTCTACTCCAACTCAACTAGGTCGGCCAACATGTGCCCCATGGGTACCCGACCACTCGGGTCAAGCACCCGACCCACTCGATTCGAGTGACTTAGGGGTCACTCAAGTGACTTGAATGGGTGGATCCTATGGCTTGACAAGTTCTTTCTTTAGTCACTAAGCCACATATCTCCCAGCGTCCCGTGCAAGATTATACTACCATTGTCTTCATTGTCTCTAGGATACTTTTAATTCTCAGAAAAATCTATGTTGATATAGTATGTGCTATATGTATGGCCTTATTCAGTCTATACTGAATCACATAATCTGTGCTATGTTATGGTAATTAGGTAGTCAGAGCTATACAGCCTATGCTGTCTTCACGACCTATGTCGTGGCAATAATACAGTCTGTGCTGTCTTCATGGTCTGTGCCATGATAACATAGTCAAGTAGTCAAGGCAACTGTCATAGTTGGCGATATGCTTCACAGTATGTGATGTGGAATGCCTTCACCCGTAGTTAAGGCTACACTTCATAGTCAGTGCTATGAATCACCATCGTGCATCTCGAAATGTTGAATAATATTAACTTGACCGAGCTACTGGGAGCCCCAACTGCTCAATTTGCCAGTAACTCGAGTCACTTTAATCGAAAAACACCTTGTTGGTCCCTCGGCACACATAATCAAATGATGATAGCCATTTTAGATCCTTTTGTGATAATCGAGCTATTCATGGTCTAAGTAGCTCGAGTGAAGTAGCTTAAATAGAGTAGCTCAGGTGAAGTAGCTCGGGTAGAGTAGCTCGAGCCTAGGAATAAACTTGCTCGGGTTGTGACTTACAGTAATTAATAAAATTTATTCGTTGCACAAACCTTTTAATAGCCCCTTGACTGCTTGGATCCATGTGAGAATTTCCTGGTCAAGTCATAAGGTCAAACTGTCTTCTCGAGTGATTCGAGCTCTACTCAACTAGTCTACATGCCTCTATAAAATATTATGTATATATTTTATTCCAACCATCTACATTTTGCCCCTGCATGTGAGCGAGTAGCTCGACGAAGGGGCAGGTTATTTCTGCCAATTCTGGAATGAAGCGTCGCAGGTATGAGATCTTTCCCAAGAATCCTTTTAAGGACTTCTGAGACCATAGGGGAGGCATCCCCATTATGGATTTGATCTACTCGATGTCTGCCTCAATTCCATGTCAATGTATCAGGAATCCAAAAAAGTTTCCTGTTGCTATCCCGAAAATTGATCAATTCGGGATAAAATTCCTTGATTCTTTGAAGATCACCTTTCATGATTTGATTTGATCTCTTAAGGAGTCATATTCTAATATTAACAAACTCTTCTGAGAGTTATAAATAGAAGGGATAATTGTACTTCGAAGAAGAATCAGATCTTGATAGCCTGATACGCTATTCATACTGTCAATACTTCATACTCAATTAGCCTTCTCCTTTATCCAACCCGATCTCTCTCTGTTTTGTGTTTTCTGGTTACTTTACATATTTAACTTCTCCATTATTGTTGATTATTCGTTTATTCCAAAAGTACCCTACAACATAAAATTTAAAAAACAAACAAACTCATTATGGGTACTGAAGGGATCACTCCTCTATTGAGTTCTACATTAAGATATTGTTTGCTTTATATTACAGGCACACACAATTTTATTGTTTTATTTGAAAAAAAAACCTCGTAATGGGTGGAGCATTGAACTAACCTCATAAGGCGAGTGGAGATGCCATAGGGCACGATGTGTAATTCATATTCCATATATTATCTCCCAACATTTGGGGCGATGTGGTAAAGCTAGGATTCCCACAAATAACGTCAAATGAAGGGAAATAACTCCTTTGCAGAGACCATGCCAAAATATTGTCTGTTTTACGTCGCGGGACCACACAAAATTTTGTTCTTCTGCTTGAGAAAATAACACTTAGTGAGTTAAGGGTAGAGATTACCTTATAAAATAATTCGAGATACCCTAACCAGATGATGGAGAATTTATGTCTCTTACATTATTCCTCAACATGTGGAGCTACGTTGTGGAGCTAGAATTTCGACATACGCGCCAAAGTAAGGTGAATTACTCATCTATAGGGCCCACATCAAGATATATATATATATATATATAGCATGCACGATTTTATTCTTTTATTTAAAAATTAAAAAAATTAAAAAATTAGTAAATTAAGGGTAAAATTCACATTATAAATAAGTCTAGACAGCCTAATTTGAATTCAAAAACAGGTAAAATTGTTCTAGCAAAGAGACAAGTTACTTGGGGTATTTTGAACTTTTGAGGCAAACCATGCGTGCCCCCAACCGTGATAGTGATTGACTATTTTTAAGATTTGTTCCTTTAGGTTTGATCAAGGATATAATTTTGCCCATGGCTTGTGGTCGGCTCTCGAAACTTGATATTGTAACAGCCTGACTCATTCTAGGCCCGCCTAAACCCAAAACCCCCCAGGATTGGGCCTAGGCCGCCCCTAGAGCCCACATGCTGGCCAAACCCAAGGCCCTAGCCCACCACACATCCCAACAGTCACATTTTTGGGCCAGCCTAGCCCTGTTTCGAGCCCGATGCCCCAATGGCTACTTTTCAAAATTAAAGGGCCACGATTGCTTGAACAATAATCAGGTGGTCCAAAAAATTTGACCGTTGGTGCTGCCCAAAAATCATGCCTATAAATGGCACTCTTTCTATCTATTTTTTCACACCAAGTTCTAATTCTATAAGCTCTCTAACTCTCAAACCGTTTGATATTTTTGAAAAACACATTGACAACACTCCTATAACACTTTGAACACGCTTTATGTAAAGAACCCTTTTATAATAACAATATTTTACATTATTTAAAATAGCTCTTTGCATACTAAATGTGTTTTGAATAATTTGTAATATAGAATAACTTTTTAATATAGTTAGTATTTTTTTGACATATTTTCGTTGCCCTTGAATAAATTGTTCACATATTTGACAAATTAGAAATATGAAAAAAGAGCAACAATCTAGGGAGTAACCAAAACCAGAATCACTCCACCACATTTTATGTTAAAACTCCACAAAACGAAGAATCAATTGATTCACTAAGGGCTCAAACAGAAATTCTCACATAAATGCCGTAACTCAGCATCTATAAATATCACAGAAATTGTCACATAAAATATCAAAGGCACCATTATTTGCACAATATTAGCCAAAAACACACATAACAAGCCTAGATCATCATACCCCATCATCGTCATCATCATCAATACCAATGCCATATTAACCACCACCACCCGACCCGTATTTCTTACCGAGCAGAAGGACCTGCAACTTGTCGTAGCCAGCAAGCACACCAGCTCCTGCAACGGCACGCAAGATGTTTGCTCCAGCCCCCTTAAAGAGCGATTTGGCACCTTCGTTTTTGACGATCTGACCAAATGCATCCAGGGAGCTTTTGTACTTGACAGCTTCTCCCGAGGTCATCATCATTCTTCTACGCACAGTATCTATTGGGTAAGATGCCAATCCGGCACCAATGGTGATCCCCCACCCTAGCAAGAAGCTTGCTAGGAAACTATCCTGCACATGTCCAACACAAGTGTAGTCAGCAAAAGAAAATATGAACTGTCCTGGTGAGCGGAAAAATACTGGACATTGACCTAGCCACACATGAGTTGAGTCAAATAAGTAGAGACACTTCAAAATAGGCCCTGTACAAGTATCGAATATGAATACACCAAATAAGTATCCAATAAGGTTTTTGAATTTTGGATACAGCTAGGATATGTGGAGATATGGGGGGATACAGGGGGATGGGGGGCAGATATTGCGAGGGATATAAGAGGCTCCATTTAAATTTTTTTTTTTTATTGTTTGCCATTATTTTAAATTTGTTATAGTTTCTACTGTCTACTCTAATGTGTGGTTAATATGTAATTTATTGTTAGTTGCTGGTTGCTTTAACATTCCATCAAAATGCTTTGCTTACTTGCATTAGATGTTTGATAGTAACAACATATATTCTTTCTTTTAATTTTATTGTTATGAATAATACAATGCTAACAATTGTAAAAATAATATTGCTTACGAACGTATCCTAACTGTATTCGTATTTCACTTATTTAGATTTTGCACTATTGTTATATCCGTATCGTATTGTGTTAGTATCAATATTCATGCTTGTGCTTCCTAGCTTGAGTGACTTGAGTCACTTCCTTTGATAAGAAAGGACTGAAAGTGGTAAGTGAAGTCAGTACAACAAAATATTCCAGATCCACCTACTCAATGGATGAGGAAACAAATGAAATGTCTACAGGGGCGCACAACACCTGCGTGCAAGAGTCCAAGTAGTGCCGGACCAACCCATGGCTGATCCATTTACCATTTTAAACAAAATATTGGGGTATGATATTTAAATCTCTTTTCCAAATAACCAATTATTGAAGGCTATGCAAGTTCCCTCCTATTATCTCCTAAAAAGATAGGACACAAAAGCATGTAGCAATGCTCAGTGGAAATGCTCAGTGGAAAGTTAATTAACGACAAACAATAAATTACCTGCAACTGACCAATCAGAACCACAGGTTTCAAAGAATCATACATTCCAAAGTAGAGCCCGCGGTAAACTATAATTCCCACACAGGAGATGTTGAATCCACGATATAGCCCCGCAATGCCATCGGATTTGATGGTTTTCTTGTAAACATCAATCAAACCATTAAACTGCCTTTCACCACCCTTCTTAGCAGCCTTATTATCGTTAGCCAAGCGTGTTCGAGCATAATCCAGGGAATAAACAAATAGGAGGGATGAAGCACCAGCAGCACCACCTGATGCCAAGTTCCCGGCAAACCACTTCCAGTAACCGTCCTTGTCTTTCTTGAAATTGAACAGTCTTTTAAAGTAATCCTTGAAAGCAAAGTTAAGGGCCTGAAAGGCAGAGATATACAAGCAAGCTGAAGAAACAAAAACAGAAAAGACAATGGAATAGAAAATTTTGAAAAATTACATGAAGCTTGGATCGTTAACTAATTATAAATCAAAAGGAAACCTAACAGATCGTATCAACTGAGGAGGTCGGTCACTCCCTTTATCTTAGCATATCTATGCATTACTACATTTACTGCAGAGTACCAATTGAGAGCAGAAAAAGGAAACAAAAGCAATGACAACTCTAAGAAAATATAAACAGAAAAAGAGACTGACCTGGGTGGGGAAGTATCTGATAACATTGGCAGTATTGCCCCTCCAAAGAGCAACAACACCTTCATCTTTCATAGTTCTGGCAAAGCAGTCACCAATTCCCTTGTACGGTTCCGACAGTCGACCAGCTTTGATCATCTCATCCTGATTCTGAATCAAGAGCTTAACCCGTTCTATTGGAGCAGCAGCTGTCTTGGATACAGCTGCAGAAACTCCTCCCATGAGGAAATCTACCATGAAACCCCCAAGACCTTTTTCTGAAGGAGCTTGCACATAAATAGGGGAAAGTGGTGATACAAATTCCAGGACATTGCCCTGGCACACTGGCAGCAGAGGAGACTGCAGACCTCCATTCATGTTTGCACCAGTCAAATTTTGTAAAACAGCATTCTTGGAATGCAGGTTGGGAGAAATTCGAGAGAAAAAATATGATTTCCCATGTATCTTCTGAAGTATTGATGGATGTTGTGATCCATCCGCCATGATTGCAACTCAAGAACGTGACCTGCAAAGGAATAAAACAAAAACAAGGATAGCTTAGAGAAAACTCCATTAAGATTTATATCCAAAGGCATAAAAAAGCAAATGGGCTTTCTCTTCCCAACCATTTAAACATTGCAGTACAAAAATAAAGGGAAATTTTTCATGGAATTACAATCAAGCATCCTAAGGCATAAAACACAAGTGGGATTGAAGTTCAACATTTTTTTCCCTTTGACCAATGAAAGAAGACAGAAAAAACGTTAAAGGAGAAAATTTTATGATCTCCCTACACCAAACAGAACCCCCCAATAAATTCACCTTAACTTAAAGAACATTACCATACAAAACTTATGAAAGAAGAGGACACAATTTTGAAAATAAGTAGTTCATGAATAAGGTAATTGTTTTAACAACAGAGAAGGACTCATGGTTCAACGAGTTTAACAACATTCACCAAACTCCAGCCTCACCAGGTAGGCAAGGCAATTGACTCAAACTGTGAATCAAAGTCATATTATGAAACCCCGCAAATGAACAATAATTATTTTGCTTTGACAAGCCAAAGTAAACAAAAATATACAGCAAGCCACACCACATAACTATTTTCCAGTATATACGATAAGCTTGCCATACTTGGTGCATCAAAGAAAAATTTGTATATTTTCCTTCCATTTTCCTGAGTTCTCTAAGCAACCTGGTGGAAGCCATTTCACTTTCTACACACCAAAAAGAATTCCCCCGAAAAAATTTGATAGTTCAATGCATGCAGCATAGTAAAACACTCTTGCAAATGCGCCCAAACTTCAACGTCTACTTGCATTAGAACATACAAATCATAATACAATCCAGAACAAGAGAACACACGCCAACACAAGTTGGAGCTAAAACAAGTAGCCTAAAATTTCTCTTCACGCATTGTCATTTTTATTCTTACACATAGAGAATAGATTTGCAGACCATCAAAGCTGAACTCTTTATGGGAGTTAAGGGAAAACAAATTTTCAACTCTTTATTTACCTTTTGCATAGTTCCTAGGAAAATGAGAACTTCAATTTGAATGAGCAAATTACACAAAGACTCTGAATTGGAATAAAATTCTAATTATCTTCGAACATAAGAACCTTAACATTCTATGAAGCTTTTCACTTTTCATTTTGAGTAAAATGACAATCCAAAATTCAATACAAAAAAAACACTGAATTTCTTTCCAAATGATCAGTTCCAGCAATTTTATTTGCGCACGACAACAACAAAAAATGAAAACACCGAAACCACTTTCATACAGCTTCTGGAATAAATAGCTTGCACATGGACACGCGATACGATATGGACACACTAATTTTCAAAAAATGCACGACACAACACGTCAATTTTCAAAAAATGCTGGACACGATACGTCTAGGACACGTTAAGATAATTCATTTAATAGTAATTGAAAATATACAACATATTACTAATAAAATTAAAAGGTCTTATATTTCTTCTTATAAATATTCCAAAATATATTTAGTGTGAATAATTTGTGTTTTGAAGAATGTAAAACATTATTACTATGAAGAAATTCATCACATAAAACGTATTTGAAGACTTCAAGAAGTTCCATTAAAGTGTTCATCAAGTTTCGAAAAAGTGTATCGCATTATAAAAAAGTGTATAGCATTATAAATTTAATTTCTTAATTAAGACACATCTAGAAATTGTTAAATACGAATTTAGAAGTATCCAAAAAATGTCCAAAGTGTGTCGTGTCTGACAAAGATGTCCGACACCACGCACCACCATCGTAGAAGTGTCCGTACTTCTTAGTGGAAACAAACACTTCCCTCACAAATCTAGGAAAACATTTCTCAAATCCACCATC
>JAOTRH010000025.1:7844735-7865610 GCA_034768845.1 Heliamphora exappendiculata
TGAATAGACTGAAGGAAAATTGGACTCCTGTGGCTCACTTCTTACTTATTGGCCTCTTTGCTTGTTTCTTGGATTCCATGACACCTATCAGTTTGGTGAGAGTAATATTAGTTTTTCCTTTTGCAGGGATCATTAAGAAAACAAGAACTGTGATGGGATGCTTGCACCGCTTTTGCAGGGAGTGCATTGACAAGTCAATGCGTCTGGGGTATATAACATGATTGTGCATATTATTATTATATGACTCATGAAACAGTCAAATGTCTTGGCTTAGGATAACATATCGAGTGTTTGGGAGTTAATTTAAACCCTAGATTCTAGAACAATAGATTTCCTTGCTTAGGTTGATAACTGACCTTTTGTTACAGGAACAATGAATGCCCTGCTTGCCGCACACATTGTGCCAGTCGACGTTCTTTGAGAGATGATCCACAATTTGATGCCATGATTGAGATTTTATATGAAGATATTGAGAAGTATGAGGAGGAGGTAAAAGCATATTCATGATGTGGTTATAATGCTTTTCTATGCTTTGATCATATTGTATAATGAGAGTTTCCCACTTGCTTGCTGAATATCTGGTTTCAGGAACTGGCTTTTCATGAAGAGGAGAAGACTCGCAATAAGAAGGCAAGTTTTGAGGATAACTGCTACTTTTACACCATTTGGCTCTTGCAAGTCATTAGTTGATATCTGTATTCCTTATCTTGGGTTAGGGTGCATTTGTATACATGCACATATATATTTGTTTTCCCCCCATTGTGTTGCTTCAATACATAGTTTTACAGATTCAAGCATCAATTGCCCAAATTTTTCGACGACAATCTGAAGCACTGGGAACTAGGCGCAAAACGGGTAAAGATACGCAGTCTGCATCAAGATTACCACGTGCATATACTAGAAGAAGAAGAAACACCTGGGGAACTGAGCATGAAGGATCTGAAGACAATGAGGATGAAAATGACCATGATGGGAACAGAGAGTCATCTTCAACTGATGAGCAGGGAAGTGAAATTAAACAGAGGAGGTACAGGAGAAGGGCAGGAGCTCAGCCCTCCCAGCCTTCTGCATCAGCTGCAAATTCGGATGGTGGAGGCATTGAAAATGATTTAGAAGCAAGCAGGGAATGCAAAGTTATTTCTTCTGGGTCTGTGCGGAACCCAGAAATGCTTGCTTGGGGTAGAGGTGGTGCTCGTAGCAAGAGTGTCCGGAACACCCGTATAATGAAGTTGACTAAATATCTCGAAAACTTAAAGGAGCACGATGACAAGGTACAGCTAGATTGATGGATCATTTGCTTAGTCAGAGTTTTTGTCACGTGGGAGTTAACAGTATGTCATCTAGAGTTTTCTTGAATTCTCAGTTTTGATGCCATAACGTTCTCATTTAGTTTTATTTATTTATTGTTTCACTGACTTTGTATGGATTGCATTTGTGTTTTCTGTATTTGGCTTCACATTTTCTGCTATTTATGGTTCTTCCTATTTGCAGTTGGATGTCCATCTCATGCTTGTTTCTTTGGACAAACAAAAAATGCCAAGCCTGCAGAAGCTGTACCTGTGTTGCCCACCACATTTTTCAGTCGAACACCTTATAGAAGTGAGGATTCTCTTCACCATGATTCTCCATGACTTGCCCTCATCCTCATTTTGTATAGATGATGAGTGGCATCTTAAAAATTTCCTTGAGTCCTTTTCCACACTTTTAATCCTTGTCTAACTTTCTATTGTATGTGGGATGCTCGTATTGTGCACAGTATGTTGCTCGTGAGACAGAATTACGGGCTGAAGAGATTGAAATACTACTAATGAAGCAGCACCCGAGTACCAATGGTCAGCAGTCCACCCTTGACCCTTCAAACTCAGTGGAAAACAAAGTTGTGCTGCAAGTTTTGGGAAGGCAAGAAATTTTGGCTGGGCTCATAGCCAACGGCGCTTCAAATAGGAGCCATTTGGTGCGTGTACGTTCCCATATATGTATATGTAATTATGTATATTTATTTATGTGCTAACATTGGTGTATGAATATTGTCTATCAATTGACCTCCTTTTAACCCTAGCCTTACATTAGAATGCGAATGGAGAGAGTGAATTTCTGGACGCCTATGTTACATGCACTCTTCTCATACGTATCTCGACATTTATTAGATATGTATTCGACATTTTTACTTGGACATTCACTTATAAAATATAGTTAATAATTTGAATTTACTATAGAACTATGTATAAACTCTGATATCATCCATGAATATTTATCGGACCCTTTGTAAACACTATTTATCTAAAAAATAAAATAAATATATTAAAGATCATATAAATATTTTGTCGTATTTTAGTATCTTTGATATGAAAATTAGTTGAATCTCACAAACATATATCCGCACGGTCCCACCCGACACCTATACGTGACTTCATGTGACATAGGTGGACAGCCAGTTCGTCCACTTAGTGTGAAAGGTTATTAATCTATCGAATCCATCTCTCCCGCGCCGAATCTGTGCAATGGCCTTCTACCTCATATATTTAGGAACAACATCAGAAAAGATGCTTTTGCTTAAATTGCTTTCAATTGCAAAGAAATATGCTACTTCCTCAATATTTGTTGGTTTCACATGCTAAAATCATCTCCTTTTTTTCTGCTGTTTCAGATTCTGGCATATAAGCTGAAGGAGAGAGATTAGGAAAGTTCATCATGAGCCTACTTAAAACCAAACCGGCCGGGCCGGGCCTTTTTCTTTGGGAAAGATATCTGTATATAGAAGATGCTGCTTCTGATCCTGATGAAGATAATGTGACGTCTATTTAACTTATACGCTGGATAGATACATTATAGTGAGATCTAAGCCTCTAGATGTACACCAAATAAACGTAGATTTTTTTTAAATTTTTTTTGTCTCAATTTGAGATTCTGTAGATTTTCTATTGCACCCTGGGAAATAGATTGAGCTAGCTTTTAAAATATAATGGGAATTTTAACTAGAGGTCTTTTTAGTTGAATATATAAAAGAAAAAGTCCCAACAAACATTTTTTTAAAAAAGTCAATCACGTTCTCCTCTTCTATCCTAATACACCCCTAAGTAACCACGTTCGCCGTTGCCCTCACCATCTATGTGAAAAACCCTAGCCTTACTGCCCTAATCCCACCTCTCTAGTTCTGTAGCCAATCTCCTCGTCCTTCTCTGACGCCAATTCCACTGTTGATCTCTTCCTTTCTTTTTCGGCGCAGATCTCAACGATCTCACATGTATCGCTGACCTCTCCTCTAGCATCGATGCTGTTGACCTTTTTTTTTCGGTGCCATCTTTGTTTTCTTTTTCTTTTCACTTATAGCGAACTTTTTTTTTTTCAACGTCTTCGTCTTGTATTGAGAAAATTTTCAATTAAGTTTCTTGTATTGAGAAATTTTTCAGTGAAATTTCTAAAAATTGAAGAAGAATAAGAAAACGAAGGGTTAGGTCGTTTTCGTTTTATATTGAAAAAAAATTTAGTTAAATTTCTTGTATTGAAAAATTTTTCAGATAAATTTCTTAGAATTAAAAGAAGTAAGACTACAAAGGGCAAAGTATGTCTGGAGGGTGGCGGTGGGGCGAAGGCGGTGGTGGATTGGCCGACGGTGGTCGACGTCGAGGGGGGATGGTCGACAGTGGTTTAGATACGGAGTGGTTGGTTTTAATGGCGGAGTGACCGATGGTCGTTGGCGGTGATGGAGTGGTTAACAGTGGTTAGCGTTGAGGGCGTAGTGGTTGATGGTGGTTTGGATCTGGAGTTGGTGGTTGGTTTTGATGGCGGGGTGGCTGACGATGTTCGCGGTGATGGAGGAGTGGCCGACTGTGGTCGACGTTGAGAAAAGAGTGGCCGACGGTGGTCGACGAGGTATGGGATGGAAATTTGAAAGCCAACAGATTTGGGAGTCGCCGACTTTAACGGAGGTCGGTTAGGGTGTGTAAATTTGGAGGTGATGGAAGTCGGCTAGGGTTTGTTGATGGTTAGGATGGAGACAAGTGAAGTTACATTTGGAAGCAAAATTGTCATACTAATTTATTCAATTTAAAAAAGTAGAATCTCAATTTAAAAAAAGTTAGTATTAAAATTAATCCTTCTACGAATTAATAATTAATTAACCCAAATATAAATTGTCTTTCACGAGTATGACTTATCCCTTTTTTTTTTCACTTTTTTTCTCCCCCATCTATTGGAAGGTTCACCGATATTGCATGGCATGGTAATTTCTTAGGTGAAGGCTTCTAGAGATTTGTAGCGAGATTACTTTCCTCAACATCAAACAGGAAAAAGGAGTACACTGTAGAAATGATGAGGATTGCATTTAGTCTTTTTTCGATATTTCTAAAAAGTCGGTTTTTTTTTTTGGTAAAAAAGATGCTTTTTAGTTATACTATTTAATTTTTTCTAAAAAGTTAATTTATTAATTAATTGTTTTTTTAAAAAAAGTCTATTCGCTTCCTAAATACTTTTTAACTTTTTTAAAATAAAATAATTGTAATATTTTCAAATAAAAAGTTTACTTTCTAAAATAAAAAGCCAAATATTATCTTAAACAATATAACTTGAAAGAAACAAGGGTATATTAGATATTTTACTAAAAAAATAAAAAACAAAAAACTATTATGAATAAGTTATTTTAAATAATTTATTTTTTTCTTTAAAACCCCAAAATTCTTAAAAGTTGAACTTCTAGACATTCCAAACGGAGCCTTAATACATTTTAAGAGGTGTTCGTGGTCCGTTTTGGTTTGATTTTAAACGAAACCAAAAATCAAATTATTTTCAACGGTTTCAAAAATTTAAGAATAAAAATTGAATCGCGAGTACCGTGGAACCAAAGCTGAATAAGCTAATAAAAACTGGTTCAATTTTAATTTGAAATTGTAATTCTAAAAATAAATACTTATTACCTATTTTATGCCAGAAAAATTATATGTTAATTTATTCTTTCTTATATATTTAACTTTATATTTTATCTTATTAATTGTTTTATAAGATTACAAAATAACATTCTCGTATTTATAAATTATGCATTATATTTTATTATCTTATAATTCTATTATTTTTTTGTTAGTATAAATAGTCTAGGAATTATAAAATATTAGAATGTTATGGAAAAAAAAGTAAAAAATTAAATTATAAAGAGAAGGAAAAAAAAGAATAGGCAAAAAGAAAATAGTTAGTATTCTAAACTTTTTTATTTATACATAGTACATAATATAATATAAATAAAACAAAATCAAGAAACAGTTCAGTTTATTTTTATATGATTTTCTAGAAGCCTAATCCGAGAACCAAACCTCACAATAAACGATTCTTAAAATTTTCAAACCAAAACCAAACTATTAACCAAAAAACCCAAACCAAATTGTATAAAATTAAACTAAATCATAAGATTTAAATCAATTTATTGATTCTACTAATTTTTTTGAACACCCTTACTAAAGCTAAGCTGTTTTGCAAGCCTTAAACAAGGAATGCACAAACCTTCCGTTTACGTGGGTAAATTCGACTTCCTAAACTTTCCATGTTTTTTCATGAGCATAAGCCTAAATTTTTTGCCAAATCTCATAAGAAATAGATTGTTGATAACCAAATGCTTACAAGCAAAACAACATCCATGTCTAGAACTGTAAAAAATAACAAGGAGCACTAAATTTTAATGTTATGAAAAATAACATTTAGTCTAAATTAACAAGTAAATTTTAACTTTCGTGCAGGCAAAAAGTCCACGCATGAATTTACCAAAAGATTTTATTAACGTGACTAATAAATAATAAGAATTACAAATAAAATTTTACATACTTACGGGATTAGAAAAACTCTAGAGTAAATTACACTTACCTCCCTTGAAGTTTAAGCTTATTATAAGGATCTCTTATGTGGTCTCTGAAATTACACTAATTTCCCATGAGATTTAATTTTAACATCAATTGTATACAACTGTTAAATTTTTGAACAAATTTTTATGATCCAACCCGTTCATTATGTAGAACTCGTCGAGTTTGTTTAACAAAAAAAAATTTAGATTCATCCGATATCTGTAACTAAGTGATTGAATAAGATCTCCTAATAAATAAATAAATAAAAATTATTCAATCACTTAGCTATAGATATCGGATGAATTTAAATTTTCATATGTTAAACAAACTCGACAAGTTCTACGTAATGAATGGATTGGATCATAAATATTTGTTCGAAAATTTAATGTTTAGGTGCAATTGATGTTAAAATTAAATCTCATGAGAAGTTAGTGTAATTTCAGAGACCACATAGAAGGTCTCTGTAATAAGCTTAAATATCAAGTGAGGTAAGTGTAATTTACTCAAAACTCTATTATCAGTGCTCAAGTTTATAATCTTATTCCAACTAAAATACAAAAATAACAACTTTCTTGTGACAAATTATTTTTCACAAATTAATTACAACTATGATACAAATGTCCTTAATGAAGTTTGTATGAAAATTCCATTTCTATGATTATTATTAATCATAATTTTGAAAGAAATTGTGGCTACTCTTAAGTCATTTTTGTTGAAGATTAATTAATAAATAATTCGGCCCACAAGCCTATTGAAACATGCACAGAAAAAAACGAACAAGAAAACAAACAGAAACATGACGTACAGATTTTACGTGGTTCGACATGGTTCGACAAGTTGTGCTTACGTCCATGAATTCACACTTTTTACTATTTTCTTTTGGTGGAAACAAAAATAATGTTTGAGGCTCAAGCTATAAGAGACATTAGATTAGAATACATTCAAGTATTCAACAGCCGCAACCCTGCGAGGTTAAATAATGCAATCTCGAAATAGATTGATCGTTCAATTCGTCTGATAGACCGATTGATCGGTCATCGACCTGCCCATTAATTTGTTTTGGACTGTTGTTAACCAAAAACACAAATCTATCTCATTCGAAAGAGAAAATTCTTTCGAGTATCAAGTGATTGCTCTGGGTACTATACCTTATTTTAAGATTTCGTCAAAAAAAATCACAAATAATAAAATCAAAAGCAATAAAACTTGAATTTTATTACTTTGATGGAGGATTGGTTACAGATATTATGATCTACTCTTATAAACTGGAATGAAAAGGAAGATAAATGATAAAATAAAAAATAAACAATTTGCTAGATTGTACAAGTGTCATTTTAATAATTACAACTTCACATATTTATAAAGAATTCCATAAAAAACTATCCAGAACTCCATAAAAAATTATCCTTAAGTTCTAATAACTTTCCACAACTACACTATATATGAAATGCTTTCTACGACGCCAAGTGTCATTTGTAACTTCTATTAATCACTGCTCTACTCCTTGGTTGCCACTTGTCATCATTAATAGTACTGTATATGAGTATTTTAAATATTTCATTATTTTTTATTAAGTTTTTATAAAATATAGTAAGTTATTTAAATAAGAAATAATATTCTCGACAAAGAATTTATAAATTATGGTGTAAACAAATACCTTCAATTCTTTAAGAATGAGAACCATCTAATTCTTGAAAAGTTATAATATTACACCAATATTAAATCTTTGATAGCCACAAATGGCTAAAATTCTATTTGGTATTTTTTTTATTTTTTATCAAGAGGATAGAAAATTAAATTTCTAATCCATTGATTCGAACCACACTTAAAATGAAATTAATACAGGCATTTAAATTTAAAATAATGCAATTTAAAAAATTAAATAAACACAAAGATGCCCTTACAAACACTTGTTATAAGCAATCTATAAGCAATCAGGCCAATGTGCTTGATGATCTTTTGGAGAAAATTACGTGCTCGATATAGCCTTTCGAGAAGCGCGCTTGATAGGCAGTTTGACAGATGTGTTTTTTTTTTAAATTATGAGATTTTGTATTAAAATGAAGCATAATTTCAAAGTTAAAAATTTCTTTTCCCAAACAGACCCTGCCACTACTTTCAGAATAGATATCTCCATTGGAAAGCCTTTGCGGCAAATTTTCATGATATAATAGCATCATCTTTCAGAAATAGTAGCATTCTCATCGTTTGATTACGTCTTTAGCTAGTTGAAGAGAACTCGACTAGAGATTGACGATCTAATTGACAAAGAATTGAACTGGGTCAACGCTTTCGACCCGAACTCCAAAAATCTTTCTATTTCAATAACGCAACCTTTGTCGAGGATGTCATCTTCTGTCGAAAACCTTTTATGGGTTTTAATTTATAGAATTCGAAAATGTAATATTCAAGCTTTAGCAGTTTTCTGTTGAGTTTTTTCAGTTGAAATATTTTGAAATAAAAGGCACAGTCAATTTCTCCCATTTGTGAAAGCTATTAAAAAAAACTTCTATATATATAATATCTATTTTATTTTTACTTGCCTTGATAGGCGAGTTGCTCCCCTATCAAATTTTATTATTCTTCTATCGAATTTTCTCAATCTTTCGTCAATTATATGTTGTGAGCCTCGACAAATGTAATACACTGAATTGAAATTAAAGTTCCCAAAGTTGACTTTAGAAAGGTACTTTTACCAAGTTGGAAAAACTTTGTCATCATCAATTGTCTCTGGAGGCAAATTTATACCAACATTGATTTAATATATATAGATGAAATAAATCCGTTGGATTTAAAATTTAATTTTCATTAAATCAATTGAAAAATGCTTTTCTAGAATGCACAATATCTGTTTTACATCTTCTAAGCGAAAATGTTCCATTTTCATAAGATCCTCTTGAGTGTTATTCAAAAGATCCAATAACGTATATATATTGAATCTTTTGAGGCAATTATAGATTCTGGGAGGCAGTTCTATACCCACGATTTTTTTTTTCGTTTCTCTCTATCAATTAACAATTCGATAGGCCATTAACAGGCCTTTTTGTGTCAAATATTATTTTTATTGTTGAATTTTTTTCTTTTTTTATAATATCATTTGGCATTTAGTTGGAATAATTTCAACATCGATATGGAGTTTTTCCATTGAAATTATCGACATAAAATTTTTTTTTCTTTTTATTTTTGGCGATTTGGAAAAACGAAAAAATCTTATTGCGAATTTAATCAATTTTTTTCTTTTCTTTTGTTGCCATTCTTTGGCATTGTATTTTGATAAAATAAAATCTAATTTAGTTATTATTGGCTTATGAAGTTGCCTCCAGCCTTTCGAAGATCGGGACTATACCAATTTTCAACTATTTCACTTATTTCTTCTCTCTTAGCCATAATTTTTTGGCTAACTACGAGAGTACTTTTTAAAAATTGTTGAACATGCGGTTTAGGTTGTTCAATCTTACCAGATCTAACTTGTAGTTTAGATTGTTCAAACTTACAACAATCAATTTGTGATTTAGGTTGTTCACTCCTACAAATATAACTTGTAATAGGGTAAGATACACCTTGAAAATACGATTATAATATACATATTATTGGTAACCCGTGATTATAGGGTTCATTAAGGTAGGATACATCGCATAAAAATAATAGTAACATATCTATTGTTGATAACTCGTGATGATGGAGACCATTGATGGTCGCAGCTGTTATGTTTGTACCCTTGTTGGTGGAAAATTACAAATCTTCCATACTATAACCCTTATTGCACTCACGAACTCTTGCTCTTCAGTGGTTGGATTGTAGAGTACTTTTAAAACTTTCTATTTTTCTTGTGCAGATAGGCTGTTTAGGGTCTTAAATTGGCCATTCTCATGATTATTTACTATTTTTTTTGATTTAGTATGATGTCTCACTGGGCATGTCAAATTTGATAACCAAAAACATAAATCAATCTTCTTCGAAAGAGAAAATTCTTTCGAGTTTCAAGCGATTGCTTTGGGTCCTATGCCTTGTTGTAGGATTTTGCCAGAAAAATCACAAATGATGAAATCAAAAGCAATAAAACTTGAGTTTTATTACTTTGATGGAATATTGGTTACAAATATATAATCTACTCCTATAATCTGAAATGAAAATTACAAAAAAGATAAGAGATAAAAGAAAAAATGAACGATTTGCCAGATTGTGTAAGTGTTCTTTTAATTACAAGTCCACATATTTATAAAGAATTTCATGAAAAATTACTCCTAACTTGTAATAACTTTCCACAACTACACTACATATGAAATGCTTCCTACGACGCCAAGTGTCATTTGTAACTTTCATTAACCGCTGTTCTCCTCCTTAGTTGCCATTTGTTATATTTAATAGTACTCATATGGGCATTTTAAATATATTATTATTTTATATTAAACTTTTATAAAATATAGCAGGCTATTTAAATAAGAAATAATATTCTCGACAAGAAATTTATAAATTATGATATAAAAAACTGCTTATAGTATTATTGCAGACCGATTGATCGGTCTCAATCTTGATCAATCCGTAATCAATCTTGATCAATTTTTTTATCAATTCGTTTGCAATAACTAGCCTTAACGGACATATTTTTTAAAATTTTTTCATCACAAGAAAACAAAAAAATAAAGAATTTAAATCAGAATATAAAAAAATTCATAAAAGACGAAAAAAACTCCAAAATTAAACCACAAAACTTTTTAGTTCAAACATAAAGCTAAATCACATACACAATTAGTAAATAGAATATTAGGACAATAATGTAAATCACATAAAAGATTAGTAAATAGGAATGTAAAATGATAATAGATTTCATGACAATTATCTTGTGTTCAACATGTTGTATTGAATAACATCAGAATTATTCAACAACTCCAAATGAGTGATCATCAATTTGTATGTATTATCTATACAAGTAGGTGTGGGTTGTTTTCTAAAATTAATGAATGAGCAAGATGTTTATTTTAAAATTCATTTTTTCACTTGACTTTTTCTCAACGATGAGACTCAGTCTTCAAAAAGAAAATCCCTCTCTCTCTCTCTCTCTCTCTCTCTCTTAGCCTATTATCTTCTTCTTCTTCTTAAGGTTAAGAGTGAATCTAATAAAAACTTTTAGTGATGTTAAAAGATTAATGTTGGATGTTTTTCGTATTCTACAAATTTATATAATTAAAATTTTATAATTATATGGTAACTAGGTTTAGGGTAGTTTGCATATAAATATGGATTTATAACTTTAGTAGGTTTGTTGAGAGTAAATCAAAGAAGGTAAAAATATAAGGAGAGACAAAAAAATATTAAGAGCACTAGGGTAACCTTTGAGCAGGGAACAAGATTTGTTTCAAAACAAGGGTTGTGGGTGTCGAATTTGAGGTATATTTAGTTTCATAATTATATACTATATGGTTATAATGAATTATTTCTCTTATCCGTGAACGTAGTGTGTGCATAGTTGTACTTCAGTTTGCATTCAAAGATTAACAATTAAATCCAAACAAGTGGTATTAGAGCCGATGATTGACGATTCAAAACCGTGGTAGAAAATCAAAGTACCGATATATTTTTTGATCTCGGTTTGTATCTATCAAAAAATATTTATTTTGCACAGAAAAAAAGGTGACGACTTGATATGGTGCTCAAGGCAAAAAGTGATGCACTAGATAATCGAGATTAATTGTGAGTGGAGTCAAATGAAACGACGATTTTCTAAATCGACAGATGATTAGCAACTATTATACCTCGACAAATAGGTGGAATGACGACAACACCTTAACGAATAGGTAACGGGGATTGCAGTGTAAAGGTATAGGCCATATAAGTTTTTGAGTGGGGTGGATTGACGATGAAATCAGAGTCGACATCAATTGATTATCTTTTAGAGTGATTAATTTGCAGAATTCAAGCTAATGTGGAGATTGTTCGGAGTGTGTCTTGTATACTGCGGACTCATATAATTAGAATTTTATAATAAGCTGGTTTGTTTGAGCTAATATTTAAACTAGTTTGTTTGGGCTAATATTTTTGCACGGCAGACAATTAAAAAAAAACTAATTTTTTTTTTCTTTTAACATCTACTTTTTAAAATTATTTCAAACACTCATATTTTTTTTATTTATTTTTTTTTCAAAAAAACTAAAACTCTTAAATGCCAAACTTAAAAATTATTTCAAATAGGCACTAACTCTAAAATTTATACAAGTACAAGCGCCTATGCAATCTTTTTGCATATTTGTCTCACATAGAATATAAAGGGTAAAGTGAGACCCAATTCGGTTAATTAATATTTTAAATTCAGATCATATGAGAAGCATCACCCGATGATGGCGCTGCATAAATAGGAAGGTTTGTTCTTTAAATTGTTTAAATCGAATGCTTTCCAAATTTTGGAGGATACTGTTTAAGTATATCAAACAACATTTACTCACATGATTGGTATTTGAGGCATATTAAGAACGATAACAAAAAATGAGACCACCTTTTAAAAAATATGGTGACATAAAATTAATCCTACTATATATTTTACTAATAGGACTCTTAACTAAAAATTCCTTAATTTTATGTCACTCCCACTCTCACGTTCTTAATCATTTATTTTTACATATCGTGTAGTATACTATTTAATAAAATTAAAATATAAAAAGTTCGCGATTGGTAAATGTAATTTTCAAATTTCTATTTGCTTTACTTCAAATCTCTCTAGTTTATTATTTAAATTGTTTATTTTATTATTTTTTTAGTATGTATATAAAAAATAAAATTAATTCAATAGCATTAAGTACTTAAATAAATTATATTTATCTAAAAAAATAAATGATATCCATCACCAGTGTCCATTATTTTAATAGCGAATGCAATTTATTTAATTATTTAACAATATTTAATTAATTTCACTTCTTTTTTGTCTTTTGTGATACATATCTACGCAGACAATCCTTATCTTTCAATTATCACTCCGCCCGCCAATATCTTTTTCAAGGAACAGTTTAAAAGTAAAGACAGCCATGTAAGAGTATCACAGAAAGTGCACCTAGATTTTAATTAAATACACTTATTACATGTATAATAAAACACTAATGAGGGGATCCCGTACTAACTATGCGTAGCTAGAGTCCACGTGAAGTATAACGTGTCATCATTGAGCAACCTTGCTATCACTTTTAATCTCAAACACGAGTTCTCATACTTGATTAGAGAGGGCCTAATTCTAAAAAAACTGATAGTGGTTTAAAGGGACGAATTTCAAAGGTTTTGAAAAGATGAGAGCTCAGCATAAAGAGTCGAGTAACACACGCTAAGATGCCTCGAAAGTCGAGCCCAAGGATAGATGTGTGGTTATCTGGGCCCATGGTACATTTATCAAGAGTTTAGGAGGTCAGTAGCAGTTGGACTAATTCTAAGACTTGAAAATAAAAAAAGATTGACTTGCTCCAAATAGGATACGTGGGACAAGTGAAAAAACTGACATGACAAAAGGAATAGGTTAACAAACATAAAGGCATTATTACATTGATTAGTCACATCAGGCTCATTCAGTTAAGGCAAAGAAGGAAAGATGATGACTCCACCTGCTCAGGTCCGATCGGGGTCACGTAACGGGTCGGGTATGTTTTACTCTATAAATAGCTAACAACTCAAAAGTTAAAGGTATGCATTCTCATTTAATTAAGTAGAAATTTTGTCAATTTGTATTCTCTTCACCCCTCTAAACGAGTCCTAACCGAATCGTCAAAGGGTTCACTGGTATAAGAACTGACGAGCATTTCACCCCTCTCTAACGTAGGCAAACGGGAACTACATTTCGGATCAACCTAACCATCGTAGACGGGACACATAGATCCCAATCTAATTCCTCTACAACTAATATAATAACTAAACACTTATCTATACTACTTGGTATTATTTTAAATTTAAAACAACGTGAATTTTATGTTTTACTCAAAAAATCGAAAAAGTATTCAGTAGGTAGGAAATATTATATCAACATGCTGATATAGCGTGTCCAACCAATATATATATATATATATATTATATATTTATAAGTTTATACGGTGACTCTATAATAAGGGAGCCAACATTTATTACATATTACATCACATTACGTTAAAAAGATAAATGATACGTATATATTAATTGAATATACCACGTCAGTATATTGATATTGTGTTCTCTATCGATAGAATAATTTTTTCAAAACGCCTATCAAACATTCTTTATTACTTAATTTAAAAATTATAATTGCTCATAATTTAAAAATTAAACAATTTTACTATTTAATTTTTAATTATTTTAATTTTAAAATACAAACTTGCACATGCACACTTGTGCCAAAAGCTAAGTATTATTAATGGAAACTCTAAGAATCCAAAAAATTATTCCAGAAACAACCCAAAATTTGAATTGTATGGTGATGATTTAACTTTGTATTTTACAAGCCATACTTTAATGATTTATTTTAAATTTTAAATATAATTTATAGTATTTTTTATGAGTTCGTAGAAGAACTAGTCTGTTGCTAGTCAAGTTTTAAAACTTAAAATTTTATATTTTATTTTAAGATTTCAAGAAAATTTTTGATCATATTTAGATGTAAAATTAAATAAGAAAAATAAATCTATTTAAAAATAATCTAATATAGTGCTATGTTTAGAAAGTATTTGAGAAGGGATTAAAAAGCTCTCATTCAACTTAACACCTTGTTGATGAGACTATCTCAATGGCACGAGAGAAGTGAGTTAATTAGTCTCGTGACTATTTTAAACATTTGTATATATAAAAAAATTTAATTTTATTAAAATTATGTCAAATTACATAACGTATTATTTATTCTTAAGTTATTTCACTTTCAACTAACCACTTTTTAGTACAAAAAAATATTATATTAATAATTTAATAATGGCCCCGTTTGGCTACTCATTGCTTATTTGCTTATTGGTTTATTTGCTTATTAGCAAATAAGCCAAAAAGCATTTAAGCCATTTTGTTTGGCTATATTTGTTCATTTATTTATTTGTTTATTTGCTTATTTGGCCACTTAAACTAGTTTATTTGGCTTATAAGCCAGTTTAATTGCTTATTTGACTATTCAAACGAGTTTATTTGCTTACCCAAACGAGCTTATTTGCTTATTTAGTTTTTGATTTATTTGACTACCAAAACAACATGACTTATTTTTTAATTTATAAGCTAATAAATAAATAGGCAAGGTTATTCAAACGGGCCAATATTTTAAACTATTTATTCAATTAAAATAGTTTTTCAATCAGTATTAAATTTTTAGAGCTGCTAAAATTTACCAGATGTGTGCATATAAGAATCTCGCAGATGAAAGACTCATTGACCTACGAAAAGGTCGTACGCAAAAACGCGTTCTTTTGAAATTAAAAGGCATCCAAAATTGAAAGTCTCTCTCTCTCTCTCTCTCTCTCTCTCTCTCTGTGATTAGCGTGAGGAAGAACAAACATGATCGGAAGAGAAATTCTTCTCAAAATGAAGGTCAGTGCACAGGTCTCAGATTGCATTTTCCATTTCGAAGTTGAACTTCCAGTCTCTGAATCTGCGAACATCGATGCTTTTTCTCAATCTATTAGTTTATTCAAGTCCTTGTTCTTGTTTTGGAATGATTCTTATCTTTGAACAATTAATTGGCGCTTCCTATCAAGAGTAATGGTTTTTTGATTCGGTTTAGGAAGTTCACGAATCGGAGAGTGTTCATAGGTCCATATGTTTCACTGAGATTCAGAGCTCTAGAGAGAGAATTTGAAATTGCGCTCCACGTCGATAGGCTTAAAATATGATTTAGTCTAGAATTTCGGAAGTTAGAGATCCTAATTGAATTCCAGACTGCGAAGTTCGATCATATTGGACGTTTTGAATCCAGATGTCGTTATTAGTATTCCCTGTTTACAAGAACTCTCTCTAAGCAAATTTCTGAAAATCAGGGGTTTGCGTTGACTTTATTGTAGAATCTACGCTCAGATGCATTCAGGAGTTTACAAGCTCGTGTTTGACTATGCCAAATTCTATATCAAAAAAATAAAATGAAATTCGAGTTTAGTATATTAGTCTTTTTTTTTTCTCCATTATGCCCTGTTTGGCTGAGTACTTTTTTTCTGGGTACGCTTATTGGCTTTTTAAGGCCAAAAGCCATTGAAATCCAGGTGGCCTATTTGGCTCCAGACTTGTAAGCGTAGTCAAAAAACCAAAAAGTTGTGTGTCCTGTTAAACAACAAAAATTAAAAAGTCACTCAAAAATCCTAACAAGTCAAACACAGTGGCCTTCTTTATTTTTTAGCTTTTAACTAATAAAGCCAAGAATCAAAAAGCTCACTTTTAGGGCTTGTTTTATTTATCGGGTTAAACATAGAACTGGATTACAAATTTCATGAGATTTCAGTTCTAGCATTTGGATGCAACAGGTTGGGAAAGGATAATAAAGGATTATATATCCATCAAATAACTTTTTCTACAAAACGTGGGGTGTACGATAAATTTAAGGGAATATAGTATTTCCCTTATCACTCGTTCCAGATTGCTCACCCTGTTGGATTACTTGTCCCCTTTTTACTAATCTCGGTCACTCAAATAGGGCCTTAAGTTTTTGCCAAACATCCCTTAGTGACGCTTAAAAAGGCGTCTCATTACTACCTTCTTGATATTATGGAATGAATAGGTTTTAAGGGATTGTTGAATGATCAAAGCTATTAGTTAGTAAGCTCCTAGTAAGGAATATGCTGTCAGTCTTCAATACGTTAAAAATTGGCTGCTACTTTAATTAGTTATATATACCGTGTTTCCATTGATATACAAAAAATTATGTTCTCATTTCCTTTTCCTTTCTGTCATGTTTTTCCTTTTATTGTTATTTTTGGAAGAAGGCGATGCAAGCAATAAGAAGATTAAGAAAAATTGAAATTAAAGAAGTGGAAAATTCTAGAATCTGGTTGGTTTTTGGTGGAATCCCTTTAGGACCAGTCAGAATCATGTCGAATCAAGTTCTTAGTCTTAAAGTAATTCCTCACGTGGAATCATGGTCTTTCTTAAGATAGCCTTGATTCTAGTGTTGGGAATAAGAATTCCTTTTGTTGTTGTGTTTTATTAATAATAAAGAAAGATGGAACTAAAGGAGGCCATTCTTCCTCAATTTGGTTTTAATGGGAATTACTTGGATAAAACACTTAACTCCTCTTTTATGGTTTAATATGCATATATTCTGTGCAGGAAAAAGCTTGCTTTGTTTCAACGCAACCAGCCACACCAGATGCAGGGAAAAGCAAAAGTAGAAGGCCAATGCATATTACTCACGGCTCTCATCTTGTGAAAGGAAAATCACATCACGCCATGGAAGATCACGTAGTTTCTGAATTCAAGAAAGTTGACAATCATGATTTGGGTTTATTTGCAATTTTTGATGGCCATATGGGTCCTAATGTTGCCAAATACTTGCAATCAAACCTATTTAACAACATTTTGAAGGAGGTAGTTCATATTCAAAGTGTCTAATATGTTAATAAATCCCTTTATTTATTAAATGTTTCATAATATTCTTGACTGCCTAGTATGTCTTTTTGCCTAAATTCCATGATTTTTTGCTGCCGCCTTGATATTTCTTCTAGATTCTTGTTCATCTTTATTCTATTTCTATCTGTATCTTGCTCTGGTTATTACCATTATTCTATTTCTATTTCTAATTCTATTTCTTT
This sequence comes from Heliamphora exappendiculata, assembly GCA_034768845.1. Taxonomy (NCBI): domain Eukaryota; kingdom Viridiplantae; phylum Streptophyta; class Magnoliopsida; order Ericales; family Sarraceniaceae; genus Heliamphora; species Heliamphora exappendiculata. Next base: position 7,862,275 of record JAOTRH010000025.1, read on the forward strand.
CTCTTGTGGCAAGCAGCATGACTTTTGGAATGATACAGAAAGTGCAATCAGGAGAGCTTATCATACAACTGATGCTTTTGTTTTGGAGCAATCAGTTGTTCTGGGAAAAGGAGGATCAACTGCAGTAACGGCAATATTGATTGACAGTCAGACACTTGTAGTTGCAAACGTGGGAGATTCTCGGGCTGTTATATCCAAGAAGGGTGTGGCCAAACAGCTTTCAGTTGATCATGAGCCTAGCCAGGAGAAAAATATAATTGAGAGCAAGGGTGGCTTTGTGTCAAATCTTCCAGGTAAACCAATATTTGATTTGTGTGTAGACGTTTGGATATTGTTCAATGATTTACGTTGAAGATGGTTGATGGGGTGGTCTTGTATCAAAGATCCTTACTACGTCTGGTTCGTGCAACACTCTTCTAAATGTATGAAAGATGTGTAAAACACTCGAGACACTTGGCTAAGAGCATGAGATATGGTCCGTTATGAGTAGTTGGACGTCCACTCAACTAGCAATACAAAGAATCAAAAATTTAAATTATGCATCAAATGCACTATTGCACCTTATAAACATTATTTTCTCCTAGAAAATAAAGGAAGTATATTAAAAAATATGAATATATTGCAGTGTCCACTTCCCCTTGGACACAGAGATTGGATGAATTCGTAACTGGGAAAAATGTCAGCATCCAACAATTGTATTGAGCCCATGTAACATAGAATACGCATCAATTTCTATGTATTGACTATTTGAAATTTTTTGATACCTACACTTTTACCACTATATGGGTTGAAAGCATATTCAGCTTGTCCATCAAGCCGGAATGGAATCAAAACTATTGATTTTCGTTTTCATTCAATAATATCCTCAACTTCAATTTTTGTAATGTTCTGCACTCTCATTCTTTTTCCTCCTTTCTGATAAAAGCACTTCTCCCTGTCTACTGTCATTTGTACTTGGAATATGTTAGTTGTCTAATTTCTTGTGTTGTAAAAGTAACCCTCATGAGGACAGAAAAGGAATTAGATGAAGATATGAAATTTTATTTAGGAGTTATAATCTATTATGGAAACTGAATTTTCAAAATTGGAAGTGGGATTCATTCTCTTATTCTTATTCTTGTTCATTCTGTTCTTTTGGTGATGTGTCTAGCCCATCTGCAAAGAGATTGGAACTAGTGCATTGGCCCAACTTTTTGTTCCAAGCAACTAGTAATTTTGCATTAGAAGCTGACACTTTGTGGCTCTCTAGGTGATGTCCCTCGAGTTGACGGGCAGCTGGCAGTGGCAAGGGCATTTGGCGACAAGAGCTTGAAGAGACATCTGAGCTCGGAACCTGATGTGGCGGTGGAGATTATAGATGACGATACTGAACTCGTCATTTTAGCGAGTGATGGGTTATGGAAGGTTTGTTGCTTTCTTGAACTGATTTTCCATCATTTTCTGTTTTAGTTTGTTGTGTGGAGTATTCTTGAGGGGATAATCACATATGCCAAATTTGTTCAGCTAGTGACTTAGAAGCCAATAAGCCTCTCATTCCAAACAGGTCTTTATTTTGTTCTCTCGTAGTGTTTGGTTTAATATAATAATTTTGTACAGTAATGAAATTATATTTTCTTAACCTGCGTTGGAATGCTCATTCGATTAAATGGAAGAAATAGCAATTACCTTTGGAATTGATTCCATCATTTTCTAGCTAACCAAATATTGGAATGAATATTCCGACGGAAGTATCATTCAATTTCATTGTTCATTCTAATAAACCAAACACAGCCTTATGATTTAGATGCGATATTAATTTCTGGCCTTCTACTGTTTTCTGACCAGGTGATATCAAACCAAGAAGCAGTGGATTGTATAAAAAACATAAAAGATGCTCAGTCAGCGGCAAAGCATTTGACAGATGAGGCACTTTCTAGGAAAAGCAGGGATGATATCTCCTGCATAGTAGTAAAGTTCCATTAATCTGTGCTTATATTTGGGGTAAGGATTTCTTAAACAGGAAAAGAAAAAATTGTAACTAGCTGGTATTTGCTTTGGTAATTAGAAAAAAATTATGCTTGGTGGTGGCAGATGCTAGATCTAAGTAGCATGGTCACGGATACATTGCACAACATAGACACGACAACATGATTGATTTTTTAAACAATGCAGGATACGGATACATTGCACGACAAAGACACAAGAAGGACGTGATAAATTTAAAAAAAAATGCAAGATATGAATCGTCTTGAACACGTTAGATATTTAACTTTTATGTATTTATTATTTGTTAAATAGATGAATAATATAGTTCATGATAACAAAAAATCATGTAATATATCAATAATTAAATTTAAATTCTTTTTGTATTTCATGTTATAAATATTCAAAAATATATTTAGTGAACATAAGTTGCTTTTTGAAGAATGGAAAACATAAAGCATGTTCATCACATAGAAGGATGATTCAAAAAGTGTCCATGCATCGTTAAAATTTTGTGATATTATAAATTTAAGTTTTTAATTAAAACACGTTTAAGAAGTGTTAGACATGCATTTAAGAGTATTTAAGGAATGTCGTGTTTGTTACTATTAGGCTTCTTAGTCAAAGTATCCGTGCCTCTTATAGTACTAAATATTAACATTTTTTTTGATGTTTTTCTGTATTATCAACTGATTGCATAATATACTCACTCTTTCTGGTATTTGGATGCATATATGATATGTAGCTATGTCAACACCTACGTATATTTTGGGAAAAAACTAATCAAAATGCTTTGTACTGGAACAAATAATTTGTCTTTGTGAATAATTAAATCGGGTCAATAATAGTAATATAATAATAAAAAATTGTAAGACATGGATTTTTATGTAGAAAAATTTTGACGAAAAAAGACTACCGAACTGAAATTCAATTTCAAATTTTCATTATGTTATATAATGAGTTTATACTGTCAATCAGATCATTGGCTGTGTATTTTAGTTTTCATTTTAGTTTAGATATGATTGTTGTAAATCTGTATATTGCTAATAATCAGCTATGTAATTAGTCCCACGATTGTTATATAATGAGAAGAAATCCTCACTTTAAGGTATCGAATAAAATTGATATGGTATCAGAGCCAAACCTGTAAATAAAACCCTAGCCGTCGCTCTCCAGTTGTTGTCAGACAATAGCTACGCCGGCACCCTCGTTCTCACTCGTTGGAACCCTAGCCGTCGCTCTCTTGGCGTCGCGTCCTCACGTCGGCAACTTTGGTGCCTTGTTCTTTGTTTGGTTATGTCGTTCTCGAAGGCGACCTCCGTGGTCGGCAACTCTGGTGTGCCTTTTTGGTTCTCTCAGGCGACCTCTGTGGTC
>JAOTRH010000025.1:7865710-7878206 GCA_034768845.1 Heliamphora exappendiculata
ATAGGGTCGGGGTCGGACGTGCCCTTTTAGAGTCCAACCAAAGTGCCGTCCCTATTAATACGTTTAGAGAAAGGCTAATCCATTTTAAATAAACAAAGGCTACTTACTAGATTAGAAAACCCTAAAAACTTATCAAAACATTTGAAGACTTCAAATGCATCATATCTCGTATAGATTAAAAAACGAGTATGGAAAACTACGACTTCTTACTGCCGTGCTTGTTGCTTTTTGAAATGGATAATTGTGTTTGGATAATTCTTGAATGTTAGGCTTGATACTATTAGTGTACAACACTAAAACTCAAGGTCCATTTTCATCAAATGTGGGGAAGAATGTTGCACAATTGCACATCATGCAACTGAAAGTAAGAAAAGGACAAATTGAGTTGGAACCTTATGCAATCAATTCATGGGTTGTACAAGTCTGATTTTATGATAGCTCTGGGAAAATATGCTTCTAGTATTCTTCTTTTTTCAGAAAAATGTTTTGGTAAGTTTATGAACTAAAAATTGATAGTTGATTACTAGTTTTTCTGGACATAGGGGGCAGTTTGGGCAAGTTATTTTTTGGATCATTATACGTGGCATTTATTGGGTTTATAATGATTTTAGTGGTCAAAGTTTCTTTGTGTGATATGTTGAAGTCCATTCCCAGTGTAGTGAGGAGAGCCCATCAAGTGATATTATATAAATATCCATGTAATGTATCTATTCAAGAGGAGTTTAGTATACTAGAACTTGGGATTGTGTTTGTGTGATGTTAGTTAAACCTTCTGAGGGTGAAGCCCTTTAAATTTCTTCTCCTACTTCTTGTATATCACAAAATAACCAAGCAACTATTCAGAAGTTACTGCTGGTCTTCGTCCCGAAACAGAATGTGTTTGTTCTCAAACCTAGCTCATGAAGCATTGATCAGCCTAGCATGTTCCCCTCTCCATTGATCTTTGAATTATAACAGAAAACCACAAAATATTTGCTATCTAGAGAGTTTCACTTAACAAAGTTCGAAAAATTTGGCCACTAATCACCTTGGGATCAAGCCAATTCCAACACTTTTCTGTCCTGGATGCTGATTTTTTGTAGGAGACATCAATACCGAAACCAATTGTACACGACATCATTTCAAGTTCTAAAGCTGTCGTGCATCAATAGTGTGATTGTTGAGGCATGTCCATGCTAAGAACTATTATATATGGTTATATGATGTTTTTTTTTAAATTTATTTTTATCAACAGCAAAAGAAGTTTATTAAATAGAAGGGAGAAAAGTTACAAGTACTGCGATTTAGGACTCAACTCGTTCAAATCTTACCCAAAGATCAGAAATATAGTTTCAGTTCTACCAATGGCATGGTGTCTAATCAGCAAGAAGTAACTTGCTTTTGGGTTTACTCCTTCACAGAAAGCATGTTCAACACCCAGTAAAATCCATATCTCAAATATTGTCTTGATTAGTTTTATTGTGCGGGAGGGGGATGTTTGGAGGGGTGAGATTCCTTTTTGTCATCTATTCCCTTGGTTGTGTTACCTATTTCATTCCCACAATGTGTCTATTGCTTCCATCTTTTCATCTTGTTTTGTTCCTATAACTTGGAACTTCATGAGGTCGATGAGCTCCCCCCCAACCCCCTCACAATTGTCCATTCTTGAAGGTGTATCCTTGAGGTAGCGAGTGACTGATAAAAGACTCTGGTCTATTCATTCATTTTGCTCACTATCTTTTGTGTGTAACTATATTGATGATCCAAACGCACCTATTTGGCTCTCATCAGACTATATGGAGTGTATTGTGCCACTTGAAGTCAAAGGATTTTCTTGGATTTACAGATCAGGAGATCTAACTTCTATTTACATCCCCAGTGGCGTATAATGTGTAGGAGTGAGGAGGAGAGTATCAATCCTTTGCTCTTGCATTATTGCCCTCTTGTTATCCTTGTGGTGGAGGTTGTTTTGCTTGGTGGGGTTGGTTGGGGTATTGCATCTTCCATGTATTTTGATGCTAGCGATTGATTTTAGTGGGTTTGACACTCATAGGAAAGCTCGAGTTCTTTGGAAGCGTGTAGTTTGTGTGATGCTTTGGCTCTCTGGGTAATATGGTTGGAGAGGAATGCAAGTATTGGTGAGGGAGAAGATGTAGACATTGGGGATCTATGGCAAAAGATGTGCTATCTGACCTCCTTTTGGGTCTCGTGTGTCCAGCATTTAACGGAATTACTTTTTACTTGACTATTAGTGATTAGACAGCCGCGTGTGATTTGTAATTCTGTTAGTTTTCAACATTTTTCTTTTCTTTTCTTCTTCTCTTCCCCCACTATTGTTATTAGATAGGATTCCTTCTCCTCTAATGTACTTTTTTCTTGTTCATTATCATTATATTTCCTTTGTTGGACCTTTTTTCATTTTCATTATTAATATATTTATTTGCTGCTGATAAAAAAAGGGTCTCTGGTTTCCTCTTTTCTTCTATGAACTTGTGTATCCATAATAAACAAACATGACTAGGAGGTGCATGTTCACTCTCCTTTCCAAGAGCTTGAATGATTTGTGATCTTGTTTAGTCAATGTGGATTTTATTGTTGAATGTGTATGATGTATCAACTTATGTCTTTTTGCAGATGGATATCTGTGCAACTACCGGGCCTTCGTACCTACGTACAATGTCCAATATGTCTAGGTATCGTTACTACTTACTATGCTCTGTTACAGTTAAAATATTTTTGCCCGAATGTAATGTGCAGATGTTTTTCTGCAGCTTAGATTAAACATTGGTATTCATGTTTAAAATGCCTAGGTACGAATATTGGGAATTTTCTTTCCTTTGTATTCTTGGAATCTTTTGCTATGATGCGAGTAACAAACTTGTTGCTACATTGTAATACAATGAAGTTGATATTTGTCTCCATTAAATATTATTTGTGAAGTTACATTAAAAAAAAAGAAGTCATCCCCATGTTTACTGTACTTTCCAATTGGTAAATATCCTGACATCAAAGCCTGCAATCTGGTGATACTTGACTGTTGTCATCAGTTGGAACTTAGCCTGCGTTTGGGACAGCTTTTTTTATATGATTTTCTTTTTGTTTTTAGTTAACTTTTTTTTATTGTTAGCATAAAAGCACATACTTTTTAGATTTCTCTCGTCACGAGGAATTCGAAACATACGAAAAAGTTTAGATAAGATGGAAAAAAGCCACTTTAAGGGTTTTATAAGGCTTTTCTTCCGTCTTTAATGAATTTATTTCAACTTTAACCGAAATGACCATATACAGATTGGAAAAATAAAAAAATCCATAAAAGACAGAAAAAGTCGACAAAAAAACCTTAAAACTGCTACCCCAAACATAGCTTGCTAGATGCCAGAAGATGCATCTTTGAAAACAAAAATGTAGATACCATGCTAACGGAGTCCCCTTAAAGAGGGAACAGATTCGCTGCTTGTGACTGCTTGTGTATCAGTTTTTTCTTGGTGTAATGGGAATCCCCAGATCTAATGACATTGTTATCTTTTAGCTCTCGGCGGTGCATTATGTATGGTTTTCCACATCTGTTGGAACTAGGGATGACATGTGTAATTCTGAATGCTAGTATGTACTTTGATTCACTTTTGGTATATCTTGTAAAAAGCTGTTGTTTTTTTTTCATCTTAATGTCATTTAGTATTTACTGATTTGATTGATTTTTGGTCAACAAATCTTTCTGGACCATTGACTCAGAAGTCGTAGAAAACAATTAACATTTGTAGTTCTCCCTGAGGCTGTGGCCACTGTGTTTTGGAGCGTTTGCTTCATCTTCTATGGAAACTTTCCCTGTTTCCTGTCCTCAGTGCATTCAGAAATTTGGCATTTTGACTTGATCTGTGGATTCTTAACCCAACTCAGGTGTTTTTATTTACAAAGTTTTGCTTATTAAACAAATCCTTAAACTTCGGATGTTTGTATGTATATATAATGATATGTCCCTTTTTTAGAGTAGCGAAGGGATTCCCTCAGATGTCAGCATCATGGTGTAATGAACATAAAAGAGGGATATGAAGATATGTTTGTCCTAAGGTTTTAAATTTTTTTGTTCTTCTCTAAGGAGGTCAAAGATTAGAAGGAATACTCGTTCTACAGCTGATTTTGTTTTCTAGTATGTTGATTCTTTATATGATAGACTGTGTTATTTGTCATCTCTTTAAGCATTGGTATCTTCTCCTTTTAGGATAATACCTCTTTTATTTTTTATTTTTTCTAGCGATTGAAGGGCGGTGTGTGATTTGTAGGTTTGTAATTGTGTTACCCTCCTGTATCTCTTTCTTCGGTGGACCGTGGGTCCTCTGATTTTTGTACTTTGTTCTCTCTCTCCCTCCTCCCCTCTCTCTCTTAATAAAAGTTCTTTTGTTGCCAATAAAAAAATTGTTTCATCCAGCATGATAATCCACTGGTTTGCCCGTTTTTAAAGGAATCTACTTGGGGAAACTGGGCCTATATGCAGCTCACTTCATTCTTAGTGGATTCTGTGCTTGTTTTTGCTGAACAACTGAACATCCACAACACATTTGGTAATTTTTTTTTCCTTCCACAGGAATCATTAAGAAAACAAGAACTGTGATGGAATGCTTACACCGATTTTGCAGGGAATGCATTGACAAGTCAATGCGTCTGGGGTATGTAACAGAACTATTGTGTTGTTGTCATTATTTGGTTCAGCAGACAATTTGGATATATTAGCGTAGGCTGATACAGCGAGTGTTTGAGTTAATGTAAATCCTATAACCATTTGATTTCATTGCCTCCGTTGATAATTGACCTTTTGTTCCAGGAACAATGAGTGTCCTGCTTGCCGGACACATTGTGCCAGTCGACGTTCTTTGAGAGATGATCCAGGATTTGATGCCATGATTGAAATTCTATATGAAGATATTGAGAAGTACGAGGAGGAGGTACAAGTATATTTATGATTCAGCAGGAGTGCTTTGATATTCCCATTCGACATTGTGTAAATGAGAGTAGCCTGCTCTTTTGGTGGAAATCTGATTTCAGGAACTGGCTTTTCATGAAGAGGAGAAGACTCGCAACGAGCAGGTAAGACGTGAATAAATACTTAATGTTTGCAGACACATCTTTGAGCTAGGGTTTAGAATAGGGTACTGTTAGCTACATCATCTATTATATCCTTTTTTTGGTTAGCAAGCGTTTTAGTTTTATTACCAAACAAATATAAATGATACAATGAAGATCAGGACACGACTCCAAGGGTTTACAAGAAGTTTACAACACAACAAAAAACCATAAAACTACCTTGCCTACTAAAAGTCATCTAACAGCCCAAAAGGCTAGGAGAGAAAAGTAAAACAAACTTAGTCAAAGCTTGCAAGGATTTTTAGGTTGAATAGAGAGGTTACAATATTAGATCTTGAATTTTCAACACTAAATTTTCTTTTCAAATTTGATAACTGTCTAATTAAGTGCCTTGGTGGAGAGGCCACATACAAGCTTGTGAGATATGGTAGGCAAATTTCTGGAATCATGACCAATGGTGCTTGGTCATTTTTACATTGTACTGACTGGGCCTCACGAGCCCTACAGCGATCATGTGAATTTGAGTTATTAACTCTCTCTCTCTCTCTCTCTCTCTCTCTCTCTCAACACTGATCCTTCAATCTAACCTCATTTTGAAGTCATCATCATGCTGATCAAATACGATTTATTTATCTTTTGTTGGGAATTCTGTTGACTGCATTGTTGAGAATCATCTAGGTTTTCGTTTTAAATTCTTTGAGCAACAAATTGAATCTCTTTTCTATGTCTGAGTTCCTTGTCTTGGGTAAGGTGCATTAGCATTCACATGTATGCATTTATTTTTGCTCCTGGTGTCCAATATTTTGTTGGACAGATCCAAGCATCGATTGCCCAAATTTTTCGGCGACAGTCTGAAGCTCTCGTAACGAGGCGCAAAACGGGCAAAGATACAGCTTCTGCATCTAGATTACCACGCAATTATGGGAATTCTTATTCTAGAAGAAGAAGAAACACCCGGGGAACAGATCCTGAGGGATCTGAGGATAATGAGGATGAAAATAATCATGATGGGAATAAAGATTCATCCTCAACTGATGAGCGGGGAACAGAAATTAAGCAGAGGAGGTACAAGAAAAGGGTAGGAGCTCAGCCCTCCCAGCCTTCTCCATCAGCTGCGAATTCAGATGGTGGAGTTGTTGAAAATGATTTAGAAGCAAGCAGAGAAAGCAAAGGTACTTCTTCTGGTCCTGTACGGAACCCAGAAATGCTTGCTTGGGGCGGAGGTGGTACTCGGAGCAAGTGTGTCCGGAACACCCGTATAACGAAGCTGACTAAATATCTTGAGAATTTGAAGGAGAATGATGACAAGGTATATCTAGCTGCCATTTGCTTTGCCAGAGTTTTGGTCACCTTTGAGTGAACAGTATGTGATCCTAGTGTGTTCACTTGAGTACTCAAAGTTTTGATGCCATAATATTTTCTCATTTAGTTTTGTGTTTTACTAACTTTCCAATAATTTTGCATCTTTCACATGTGATTTCTGTATGTGGCTTCATAAACTCTTCACTTCGTGGTTCGTGTTTGCAGTTAGATGTCCATCTCATGCTTATTGCTTTGGACAAACAAAGAACGCCAAGTTTTCAGCATCTGTACCTCTGTTGCCCGCCACTCTTTCCAGTCGAATACCTTAAAGAAGTGAGGATTCTCTTGCCATCTTTCTCTATGACGTGGTTGATGGGTGATAATATTTTAAAATGATTAGTTCCAAAAGCAAAGGACAATACCGGGTCCATATAACTATTTAAAAAAATAGTTTTTACTTTTTTTCTCTTCTTTTCCTTTTCATTTTTATGTTCTAACTAAAGCTTCAAATATAACAGAAACAGAGAGTTCTAAAAGTAGCCAATTTAATTATACAAAATATTAAATATTTAACTCATATCGCTTTCAAGTTAGCTATCTTGTTATAAATAATGAAACTAAAAATTAATTTATTCTAAGTAATTACAATATTATGTTGTTTATGTTGTACTAAATAATTTATTGTTGAACAATAACTTTTTTAAAAAAATATGTAATATTGAGTAGCGATAAATTCTAAACGGTTCCCGGTGAAATACCGATACGTATCAATGAGAAAGCCGGTATTCTATCTAATACGGAATTCATAACCTTGATCCACCCTCATCTTATACTATGCATTAATCCAATCATACTGCCTCTCCATCGTTAGCAAAGCAATGTTTGTCTAGCTTCCTTTTTTATTTTTTTAACATGTGATGCTTATATTATGCACAGTATGTTGGTCGTGAGACACAGTTGCGAACCGAAGATATTGAAATACTAATGGTGAAGAAGCTGAGTACCAACGGTCTTCAGGCCATCCCTGACCCTACAACCTCGATGGAAAACAAAGTTGCACTGCAAGTTTTGAATGGGCAAGAAAGTTTGGCAGGGCTCAGAGCTCATTGTGCTTCGAATAGGAACAATATGGTGCGTACTAATTCACAAATTTGTGTGTTTGTGTTTGTATTTATGGATATGTGCATTTTGTTTGTCATTGACCTCCCTTGGAAGTAAATTGCATTGAATCTGTGAACATCCACTTCATGGACTTGCGCAGAAATTGCTTCTCTACCTAGCACATTTGTCCCTGCAGCACACATTTAATCACTGGAGTGGCCTTTCTTAGGCCTCGTTTGGTTACAATTTAAAGTCAGATTTTTAGCCTTTTTGCTTAAATTTTTAAAAAAGTCAATTGTCAAAGCACAACCTTTTCCGTCTGCATGGTGGCTTAAAGCTATTTTCTAACCAAATGAACTCTTTGCTTATTTAGATTAAAGTCAAAAACGAAAAACCTGACTTAAGCTATGTTACCAAACTAACCCTTAAGTATGATGAGTGGGCAGCTCTGCTTGGCTGATCATTCAAATTTCTTTGTGCTCTGAACTTTCTTCATGTAAAGGCATCACATTTTAGGTCAATTAATTAAAACAATTTAATCTTCTGCTGCTCAATTCTTTAAGGAACTCCAACAATCTCTCCCCCCCCCCCAAAAAAAGTGCATTTTGCGGTAATTGCTTTGAAAGTTATCGGTGTTTTAATCTAATAATTTTGGCTAGTGTTTTCACCTTTTTAAGTTTCGCTTTGTCACAATCACCTACTCTTTCTGTTACATTTCAGATTCTGGCATATCGGCTGAAGGAGAGAGCTGACGAAGCTTGTCGTGAAACTGTTGCAGGCCTTCAGTTTGGGAAAAAGGTAGATGTAAATAAATAAAACTGTTGCTGGAGGGATGATATATGCACGATTCTGGTGTTGTGTTTTTCTTGATGAAGAAGATCATGTGTCCTGTGTTTGTTTTAAATTATAAGCTGGGTATCATCAGTACATTGCTGAGGATTCTGTAGACTCCTTAAAACAGACCCTCAAAAAAGGGAGGGAAAAAAGGGAGAAAACTTAGCTTGGTTATATGCATGTGTGATCTTTAAAATTATAGAGAGTTTAGTATTGGATTTGTATGATGGATCCCCCATCAGTTTCTCTGAAAAATAGTTGATGCTCCCAAGGGGCCTGCTTGGTTGGATTTTAGAGGTTTAGTTGTTTTTTTTAAGGAATAAAAATAAGTTAAATTGCTTGGGATATATCTAACGTTTTTGTTTTTTCCTACTTCGATATTGTCATATTTTTTTAAGCTGCATTGGAAATAATTTTAGGTTTTTTTTTTAGAACATTTTAGGAATAAAACTGGCTTTTTATTGAGGGGATTGTAGTCATTATACTTAAAAATGGAGTTAAATTGTTTGGGGTGATTCTAAATGCTCCGATTGTTTCAGTTTGAAGTTTATTTTCCCTAAAAAAATGAATAAAAGTTAGTTTTTTAATAAAAAAAATCCCAACCAGGGTCTAAGTATATTATTTACATCAAACTTTGAGCATCTTTCGGAAAACACCAAGAATATCTCAATTGGAGAAAATGAGAATAATATCCATCAGGTCTAGACTCTCAAGATGGGGAAAAAGTGGAAGTAAGAATAATTTATGCTATGCTTGGATCTTGGAAGGATGAAACAACGAAAATTATTAGGTATTTACGGAAAAGAATTAATTAGTTTCTTTTTGTTTGATTCTCCTTAAATGAATCAAGTAAGTAATTTTACATCCTTCTCATTATTTTCCTCCGCTAACACATAAGGTAGACATGAAAATAGTGGGTAGGCTTGTTCTTTTACCATTTTGTCCTCTAAATTAACACCTATAATAATAATTTTTACCCAAAAATACCTAATTAAAAATGAATTTTATCCCAACAAATTTCAAGAAAATGTAATAAAACTTGACCTGCAGACGCGTCTAGACTTTTTTGGTTTTTTGTTCTTTTCCTAGATGAATATTGAGATTTTTCATGCCAGTTAAAATTTTTGGCATGTAAGATGATGAAATTATTAGAGGATAGAGTTCTTCACATATTGGACATGTGATAAAAAAAAAAAGGGAACTCTCATAAAATTTATGATTCTTAACTTCCTAGATAGCATCATTTTAGTCTTTGAGAAGTTGAACATTACTTGGGATTTTTATTACCCAATTGATTGGAGATAATAATATTATCCCGGCAAATATTATGCAACAGTGCAAAGACTTTAATACTTTTGACCTAAAAAATAAAGGTATCATATGTTAGTATCATTTTAGTCTTAGAGTAAGTTCAACATTATTTGGGATTTTTTTTACCTAATTGATGGTGATAAAAACATTAGTCCCGGATTATGCAGGAACTAAAAAACAAAATTCGATTGTGCAAAGATTTCAACTTTTTGACCTAAAAAATAAATGTACTTAAATAGTCATGCCAAAAATTTGATAAAAAAAAAGTGAACTCTAATAAAATTTATGATTCTTAACTTCCTAGATAGCATCATTTTAGTCTTTGAGAAGTTCAACATTACTTGGGATTTTTATTACCCAATTGATTGGAGATAATAACATTATCCCGGCAAATATTATGCAACAGTGCAAAAACTTTAATACTTTTGACCTAAAAAATAAAGGTATCATATGCTAGTATCATTTTAGTCTTAGAGTAAGTTCAACATTATTTGGGATTTTTTTTACCCAATTGATGGTGATAAAAACATTAGTCCCGGATTATGCAGGAACTAAAAAACAAAATCCGATTGTGCAAAGATTTCAACCTTTTGACCTAAAAAATAAATGTACTTAAATTGTCAATCGATTTTCTTGGATTATATGATATGCGTACTGGCTACTGAGATTCTCTAAAAAAAGTGGCTAACAGCTAAAGAATGCAAGAAACATTCTTTTTGGCCTAGTTTTGCTCAAATTAAACTTGAAAAGGGGAGTAAAAATATGCTCCTGAACAAAAGGGTTCATCCACTGTCAATCAATTTTTCCTCATGGTATGGGTTTGGTTTCATGAAGTTCAATAACCCTTTGTGTTATTTATTTCTTCACCCTTTCTTGCATCTGAAACTAATTTCAATTTGTTCTTCTGATTTGTTGCACGTTCTCTATAGAATCTACCCTTTGCTATTTGTTTTCTTGCATGTAAAACTAAATTTCAATTTGTTCTTCTGATTTGTCGCATGTTCTTTGAGTCCCTTAATTAATGTAATTAGGGAGAGAGAATCTACCCTTTGATATTTTATTTTCACCCTCTTTTCTCCCCCAATCTTTTGAACCATAAAATGTAGTGGATTCCACATTTCTGCTTCTAGTACTTCAACAATCAAGACTCCCAAAATTTTTAGATTCCACCCTTCTTTTCAGAACATGATTTGTCATATGTTGCTTGCTGTTGGATCATGTCTCCAGATTCTCACCTCTTCATCACATCCATTCTCAAGCTCTGTTCATCCCATATTTCTAATCCTTCATTGTTTGCAATTTTGCATCACAACACCCGCCAAGTATTGGAAAATTATCCAAATGCAATTTTACAAGAAATGGGTTTAAAATTGCATTTGTTCAAATGCAATTTTGGATGAGTGTATTCGATTGGCATCATTTTTGTTCAAATCATCTTGATTTCATTCCACATTTCTGTCTTGTCGTTGTTAGCAATTTTGGATCACAACCACTTGTATTATAAAATTATCTGAATGCAATTTTACAAGAAATGGGTTCAAGAGTTGTTGAACATCCCCCACTCATCATGAAAGTACTAGTACAAATACAAGAATCACCTCATATGAGAGGCGGCACTGGAAGCTGCAGCCACAGCACTAACAAATTTTCGTCTTTCATTTCTTCGTTTGACACGCAGTTTTGGTGACATTGGTTTTGTGACTTCCTTTGAAGACCTGTGCATGTGACAATCAGTGAGCCAATCTGGAAAGGCAAAGAATATGATGAATTAACATTGGCAACATAAAATTAGATTTTTCTTACTTTTCTGGTAAGAAAGGAAGGTGGAAACTAGGCACGGGTCTTGCTTGGGGCACCAATGTCCTCCTTAATTGCTTCAAGGCCTTCTCTTCCTCCATCTACAGGGCCAAAGAGTTAAATTAGAAATACTTCCACAAATTATATCAGCATCATACTGTACTCAAGTGCAGTCCCCTCCATACCATCTTTGCAGATTCTGCCTCCTCCCTGTATCTCTTATACATCATCTCCTTCTCCCTAACCTGTAAAATATTATATCATTAAATTCAAACCGTCTAAAACAATCTGAATTTGTTGTTTGCTAAGAAGTCAAAACATTGAACTAACAAAACAAGAAATATATAAAAAAAAAATGGAATTTACTTGGAACATAAAAAAACGAACAGATCGAATGAAAATACCAGAAATTGTCAAATAAAAGAAAATTCTTGATGACTATCAAAAAATTGATGGATCACACCAAAAAAGACTTCTGAATCCAAATCAAATATAAAATAGAGGAAATAGAGGATGAGAAATGAATATACTACCTTTTTATCAAATTCGGCTCTATCCATAGCTCGATGGTCTACGTGCAGATTGAATTCCTGAACCTCAGTCAGCGGTTTGCGTACTTTCTCTGGAACTGGAATTGGGTCCCTACAAATTGATTGCCACAGAGCATTAATTTAAATTAAAAACTTATGCAAGCAGAGCAAGCCACACGTGGTGAGTCTTACTCTTTCAATATTGGCTGTGCCTTAAATATCCTCATCTGAGCTTCTTCCTTCTCCATTCTCCGCCTCTCTTCCATTTCCCTCTGCATTTCCTCTTCATGCCTCGCCAGACTTTCCAATTGAAAAGGTTCTGGTTTTGTGCAATGTTTTGGCTCTGGTTTTGGTGGAATCTGCATGGGAAGTCATAATTAGCGATGCTTTTCAGAATGCTGCCAACAATTAGAAATAGAAAGTGGGCAATTATAATGACAGCTAATTTTTTCTCTCCACAACTATTTTTTCCTTATTTTTTTGGCTTTGAGCTTACCATTAGGGACAAAACCCCAATGCCTCCACTGCGAACTTTGCGGTCTAGAGGGAAAAGGTTTTTTTTT
>JAOTRH010000025.1:7878306-7894273 GCA_034768845.1 Heliamphora exappendiculata
CAGGAGAGGGAGAAGAAGGGTGGCGGAGGGGCAGGGATGAGGTGAAGGGGAGGTTGGGGTGGTGGGACATGGGAAAAATGCCATTAAGTTTTACGCTTAAGAAAATTTCACAATGCACAAAAAAAAAAAGAAATGGTGTGGAGATAATTTTTTTAGGTGTCACTAGAATTCCCCATAGACAGTGGCTAACAAATTTCAGTACCACAGGATAATCAGTGGTATAAGGATAAGGGTTAGCCTTTGGAATCCTGGTTCTCTCATCCTCCAACTGTTTCTGCATGATTTCCATCACAAATCTCCTTTCTTTCTCTGCTCCTCTTTCCTGAGGTCATAAAAATCCACCAAAAAGAAGATTTAGCGTAAACAAAACCACCAATTGGGCAACAGATTTATCAACCAGATACTTGGATTTTCATACCTCTGTGTGAAGATGGAATGGATTTGGTGTAGTGTTCCTTGGAATTTCTTTCTCGTGCTGAGGTTCTGAACTCAATGAAAGCTGAAAAGAAAATAATATTAGAATGAGAAATTACCAATGTTATTTTATAGCTTCCTGCTGGAACTGGAATCAACAATTCACTTCTTTAACAACCTTGTCAAACAGATCAGCAACGGTTACTGGTGGGGGAATCCTTTCATCTGTTGCGAAGTGAAATTCTTGAGGTATGGTGACTTGCCGTTTTGTGTTACAAAACATCCCCATACCTCCTTTACTTTCAAAGATCTGCAAGATTCAAAACACTCTATCGATTGAAATGAAGAAACGGAAGTAACAAGCTTATAAAGTTTGCTCATTAAAAATGGAGGTATACCTTCCTATTCAAAGGCTTTGCTTTAAACTTTGGAACATTGTCAAGTACTTCCTTTTCCACTTCTTCAGAGCTTTTAATCCTCGGAGGGCGTGCCCTCAGAGAAGTTTGGAGAAGGGGTGACTTGGGTGCTGTAAGTTGAGGTTTCCACTGATGATTCTGTCATAAACAATTTCACAAGTTTTTGGTCACTAAAGTAAACTGCATCCATTTCATAGACAGAAATTTAAAATACTGGGATGAGCAATCTAGACCTGAGGAGCAGATTCTGATGATGCGATAGTTGATGTTTCTGCATTTTGATTGGCCCTTGCCATGGTCTCCAAGTGAAATTCCTGCAGAATCATCAGGTTAATTTATCTCATTTTTTTTCTGCCCATATTCATCCAGTGGTTATTTTTTCTGCCAATAGTCATCCAAAGTACCTGAAATTCTGGTAGATGGGGTGTACTTCTTGGTAGTGAAGGTAAGCTCGGGGCTTCTAGAATCTGTAACGAACAAAATATGTAATGAACAAAAAGAAGCAATTCAATGCAAAATATGGACCAGATGTTAGAAAGAAAGTCTAAAATAGCACCCAAAATTAAATAAATACCTTCTTGTTTATTGGCCGAGCCTTAAACTTCGGAATTTTAGCCATCATCTCTTCCTCAAGTTCAGCAGAGCTTTTGACCCTGACTGAACGGACCCGCTGAGCCGTCTCAAGTTCAGGTTCCTTTGGCCTTGTCAGTGTAAGCTTGGGCTTCCTCTTCACTAATGGAGGAGCATCCTGGAAATTGAAATGGGAGAGAGGCTAAGGAAATTCGGAAATAAACAGTATTAATTTGGAGGAAACAATTTTTTTACTGAGAAAAAGAAAAAAAACAAGTGGGTTTACATGCGAAAAAGAATCAGTCATATGAGGTAGAGATATCCCTCTTGTATTGGATTGAAACTTCTTCATCATTTCCGCCATTGAAACAAATGGGGCTGTTGGTTCCCAAACATAAACCTTTACATGGATTCATGGAAGATAGTGAACAAGTTATCATTGTTAATTCCAGAAGACATACGAATCACAAAGCTTGAAAGGATGTTATCCAAAATAACATACCTTTCGGTCCTCTTTACGAGTTTTTGTGGTTGAAGAGCACAAGTTGGAAATGCTACTGATAAGACCAGGTCTTGATTTGTGTGGCAAAATTTGAGTTTTGATACTAAGAATCTATAATTTCAAGTTTAAAAAAATACAAATTTCAGGTAAATTAATCCAGACAAGCGAAATAAGTACAAAAGTAAAAAGAGCAACAAGTATACCCACCTGTCTGGACTTCCCTCCTTCCAACTTTTGCTTTTTAATTGCTTGGTTTTCTTGAGCAAAATTAGGAGTTCCAGAAGTGTTTTTCAGATTTGTGTTTCTAATATTCCATCCAAGCAACCACCCCACAATCAGTAAAGTAACATGCAAATCACATTAAAAACGAAAAGCAGAATGACATAAAATCTTGATATTATAAAAAAGAGAAAGAAAAAAGTATATCTACCTCCTCACACTAGCTGGTTTACTGCATTTAGCATGTGATAGCTGTGACCGATTTTGCGATTTAAGGGCTGATGGGTTCCTGACCATACTAGCAATCTTTTTGGCTGTTTGGTGTTTCTTGGGATCAGTCTGTGACAGGGTATCCTCCTTCGGAGAAATCATTGTTAATTTAGGGGTGCAAGTTACTTGTGCAGTGACGGAGGTCTTATCCACATCATTAGGTGGTTCAACTTGCACGGTGCTAAAAGCATCTCCGTTTGTAATACTGTATGTAATACTGTAATCAACAGGAGAAAAAGAAAATCAAAGAACTGAGGAGGATTGGACTTATTTCAGTATCTATTTCTCGATCAGTAACTATTGCACAAGCTTAGGCCAAGAAATTTACAAACCTGCAAGTTACTTGTGTAGCGACGGAGGTCTTATCCATATCATTAGGTGGTTCAACTTGCACAGTGCTAGAAGCATCTCCATTTGTAATACTGTAATCAGCAGGAGAAAAAGAAAATCAAAGAACCGAGGAGAATTGGACTTATTTCAGTATCTATTTCTCGATCAGTAACTATTGCACAAGCTTTGGCCAAGAAATTTACAAACCTCCCACTTTCTCTGGTACACACAACATCCTCAGCTACACAGTACTTCTCATCAGCAGGAAACTGAAAGGTTGGCCAAATAGCATTAAGAAATAGAATCCCATGACAAGATGGGTGCTTTTCTGAGCTGCTGTTGGAAAAGAAGTTCCAGAAACTAACATACCAGATTGACAATGCTTGCATTGATGCTTTCTTTGGTGTCATTTGGGGTTACTTCTTCCCTGATTTCTGCCGGCACGACATGGGACTGAAGCCTGATTTCCATGTATAAAAATATTTCTTTAAGCCAAAGATGGGAAAAGAGAGAACAATTTGTGTGTGTGTGTGAGGTGGGGGATTATTCGCAGAAGGTGAAGATTCACAATTCAATGACCTTGTTTGATTCTTCTCTAGTGCCAAATCTATTTCGTCTTTGAAATTTGATGCAGTAGTAGTTTCTGTCGAAATCATTGCCTGCAACCAAGCAAGGCCAAAGGAAAAAAATAAGACATCTTTTTTTTTTGGTGGACAAGGGAAAGGAGAAAAATAAGGCATGAAAAGATTTATATTACATTCTTCAATTGCTCGGCTTCACTGAAGTCACAAAAGCTTTCAAGTTGAACTGATCTGCATGTCTTGATTCTTGGCATAAAAGCTGCAAAATTTTAACCCAAAGTGTCAAAACATCAGCCCTTATCTTGAAACCCAGGTGGAATGACGAATATGGAAGTCAACCACAGGTACCGAAATCATCACCATCTGGTCAAACATTATGATTATTGTCAAACATTATGATCATTGCAGACACTATAGTGTAAGAATCTGTAGCAGTTGGACAATGTGCTGTTCGTTCTTATTTCTCCTATGGAATTCAAATCCCCCAGCAGCTTAATTATTGTGGAGATTCCATAGAAGATTGTGTAGAGTTCATAAAAGATACTAATTCTTGGTGTAGATCATCATGCTACAAAGATACTGAACTTACAAAGCCAAAACAGTGGGCAAGCTTGGAGTCTCAAAAAGATTTCTAAAAGCTTTATCCTTGTCGGGAAAACTAAATCTTATCAAGAACCGACCAGTTAGAAACAATTCCAACTATGTCAAATCAAAAACAAAGGAGTTGAATATCTAAAGATCGTTATCGCTTCTCCATTAAAGAAAAGCTAGTTCTCATGCAGGGTTGTCTTATCTTGTCTTGTCTTACCATAGCGAGATAAGTTTGATAGAAAGTACCAATTTGGCTGGGAAGATAAGTTTTTGCTACAAAAGTATCTTTGTTTTGCCATCTCTTATTAAGAAAGAAAAATTACAGAAAACCTTATGGCTATGCCTAGTAGAGATCATTTTACTAAATATTTTACCAGAAAATCCCCAAGAATGGAGCCAAATCTTGAATGCTGTTGGAACACTTAGAACCATTTGGTGAGTATGTTATCATCTTGATTTGAGATTCAAGAGATGTTGAATTAGGGCAAAAAGTATAAATCTCAAAACCCTTAAACGCACATAAGGGCTGTAATGCAATTCGAATGATAAAAGATCTGACTAATTTATGTTTTGACCCAAATCTTGTCAAAAGAGTTGATGAATATTTAAGATCCGAAGATAAAAAAACTCTGCATCAAATTTCACTCACAAGATCATCGTTCCAAACACTAAATGCACTGATCAAATCAGTAGAATATGTTCGGCAATACATAAGCATCATATTCCAAATTCCAAACACATATGAACCCTAAACCCTATAAATTGAATTTAAAGCACACTTCAATGCTCAAATTTGAAGTTCAAGAAAGTAACAGAAAAACTAAAACCCCTAAAAGAACGATTGAATTGCAGAATCTGATAAAACCTAAGTGGTGACTCAAATCAAAACACCACAATGATATCATAATCAAGATCAAAGAAAAGCCCAACAATCAAATCTCAAGTTCAAGAAAATTATTCAAAACCTAAACTCGCAAAATAAAGTAATAAACCTAATCAGAACCGCGAGAGATAGGAGAAGTCAAGTGAGTGTCACAGTTCAGGAGCAGAGATGAGATCAAGAAGACGTACGAGAAGGGTCGTGGCTGAGGGCGGTTTCGAACCAGAGCTCTGCTTTGTGCATTTCTTCCTTAGATTCGCCGTTGATGAAATCGAAGAACCGAGGCGCCGAGAACTCGTAGGCCTCGTCGATCAGCAAGACATTGGAGTCGTCCACCGCCGCCATTGAATTGTGATTCTTACTCGGTCAGTTGTAGAGAGAGAGAGAGAGAGAGAGAGAGAGAGAGAGAGTAAAGCTGTGTTTTAGAGAGAGGAAGTGAAATATCAATGGCAGGTAGGGTTCGTTCTGGTTTTCTTTCTTACAATATCTTTCTCTTTTGTTGATGGGTGCAAGAGCCAGAGGTGAGGAGCAGAAGCAGTATTAACGTTCCGATTCTAACGGTCGAATTTTTAAAAGAAGGGAGTCGGTGACTGTTGAAATGGGAAAGAATTCGTAACGGCTACAAATGACGACGATACAAATCTTCGTTCTACGCTGGTGCAACGAGCCGTTGCCACGATGCGCACATTCACAAAACAATTTTCCCGTAAACGCTGTCGTATTGGTTATCCCTAGAGAATCACATACGTTCGGAAATTGGGCATGTTCGTAAATTTGGATTTATTGTTGGAACTAGATTTATATTTTATATTTGTTTGTTTTTTCATATTTGGCTTAATTATATATATATTTTTAAAATAAAAAAATTAGAGAAATAATTCTTACACTAACTATTCATTTTAGTTATTTCACTAATTATTTCTCTATGCCTTCCACTCATTTATTACTCATATAAAAAAAAAATAAGGATATAATCTTTAATTTGGCCAAAGTCTTTGAAGCCTAATTGCATCTTTTCAACTTTTCATAGTAGAGATTTCGACTTCAAACCCCATTGTGAGCGATTGACTTAGATTAAAATTAGAGCTAACCAATGGTTTAGAGCACTTTTATTATTTTTTTTAAAGATTACTTATGCATTTTAATACTTAATTTTAAATTTTATTTTTTAAAGAATAATTTATATAAAAAGACAATAGAAAGAACTTCAACCTCAATCAATTTCGATATTAATAAAGAAAAAAAAATTATTAAGCAAAATAATATACTGAAATACCAAGAGCACCAAGTCAAACACCACCACCGAAAAAAAGTTAATACTTTGTTGTGATTATAGAGCTATGTAAATCACTTTTTTCTCCGACTGAAAATGCATGAACTATTTTCTTAATATAAATATAATCGAAACTATTGATTCTTTCAGACTCTATCCACTGTTAGATTACTATATAAAAGTTACATCAAGTCTACTATGCAAACCATCTTTTTCTTCAACTCAGAATGCATGAACTATTTTTCTAATACAAATGTAATCAAAATCGTTGATTGCTTCAAGCTCTATTTAACATTAGATTACCATATAAAAGTTATATCAAGTTTACTAACTTGCTAATAATTTAATAATTAATTAATTAGTTACTTTTAAAATACTTAATTAAAAATACAATTTTATTAATTTGTTAATTTGTTAAGGTTAAAAAATAAAATAAAAAGATACTAAAAATGACACTTACATTAATGTCGCATCAAAAGTTTTATCTTGTTATATAGATAGATTATAGATATCTAATTTTAAAATTTTAAGAATGAAACAAAAAATAATATTAATAATTTAATAATTAGTTAATTAGTCATTTTTAAGACACTCAATTAAAAATATAATTTAATTAGTTTTTAACTTATAGATGTAAAAAAAATAAAAAAAATAACAAAACTAAAAATTATTATTTATTTTATAAAGAAGAACATGAGGGATAAAAAGAATAAAATAGAATGACATGATTGTTTCATTTTAGATTTTTGACATTTATATAAATGTCACATTAAAAGTTTTATATTATATAATAGATAGATATTTAATTTAAAAAATTTAATAATAAAACAAAAAGTAATATTAACGATCAAATAATTAGTTAATTAGTCAACTTTAAGGTACTCAATTAAAAATATAATTTTATTAATTTTTTAATTTATAGATGTAAAAAATAAAAAAATAACAAAAGTAAAAATTATATTATTTTTTCATCATATTAAATTTTTGATACCTACACAAATGTCACATCAAAAGTTCTTTTTATACAGTATTTTTTTATAACTTTTTATTATTACATTTGTGCCACACAAAAAATCAAAAAATACCTTTAGCACATTTATGTTTTTGTATTTTCTCTTTTATTACTTTTTTTGTGACCTTATAAAATTAACCTAACCTCTTAATTATATAAGTAAAGAATAAATTAACTCATCATTTTCTAACTTTATTTTCTCTCTCTCTTCTCGTTTTCGAAACTCAAACATAAAATTAGTAATGATCAATTGTAAAAATATAAATTTAAATTATTGTAAATGTCTAAGTTGCAGACATTTTTGTAAAAATATATGCACTATAATTTTTGTGCCTACTAATAAATGTTTTAAGTTTTGTATTTATTAATTATGGTCAAATTGTTTTTTGTCATTTTGCTTGGAGTTATGGTCTATTATTAAGCATGTAATTTTAGTCCTGACCGTCATGGCTTAAGTGAGTTAAGTCCGTTCAAGTTCACCAGGCACTCATAAAAAATTTGAATTAAACTGAACTTTTTAGAAAAGAAATAGACCCAAACCCAAAGACAGGAGTATGGAGTTTGGTATTCGGGCCTTGGGCCTCAGGCCTCAAGTTTGAATCACGGGCCAAACCAGTGTGGGGGCCAAAGCCGAGTTTTTTATTTTTTTTATTTTTTAAAATTTTTTGAGTTGTTAACTTATTGTATAAGACTATAAATTATTAAATTTATACTTTATAATTTATTATAAGTTTATTTATTAGTTTATTATTTTATTATAAGTTTATAATTTATTATAAATTTATAACTTTATAAGTTTATTATTTTTTTAATTATTTAGTTTATAAGTTTATAGTCTAATATTAGTTTATTAGTAGTTTATTATTTTATTATTAGTTATTAGTTTATTATATAAGTTTATACTTTATTAATTTATTAGTTCATAAGTTTATATTTTATTATAAGTTTATTAGTTTATTATAGGTTTATAAAATAGTTTACTTATTATATATTAATATTAGCTTATAAATTATGTTATAAACTAATATTTATAATACATAAATACAATAAATTTGAATATTTTAAACAATTAAATACAATATAAATTATGTTATTTAAAATTCAAAAGTAATCAATTACATAAATATTATATTTTAAATTTTACAAAATGAACGAACCAAACTGTCGAGTCTCGGGTTGACTCAGCCTACGAACTTTAAAAATATGGCTCAAGCTCGCAATTTAAAATTTTAAACTTGACCGGGCTCAGACCTAAGCCGATCCGAGCCTCTACAGTACCAAGGCCGCCCTGTGGGCCAAAATTTCAACCCTACCCCACTATGTAAAATTTATAAATCTGCCACTCTAGCTAATCGTGTGAAAATAGTTGTGGTACGGCAAAGCATTTTTGTAGATTTCACAAGAGTGAGCTCCCACCTTTTTGTGTTTTAAGTTTGTTTGAGAAGTCAATACTCAATAGACTTAAAGGCATTTTAAAAAGTTAGTAAACAATTTTTTTTTCAATTTGTTGAGGACATTATTGTCATTTCGTACATTAATACATTTCATACTTCTTTGGAATAAAAATAGTTTTTTTTTTTTTCAAAAAGGTAAAAACACAAAATGAGTTTATTTTCTAATATCAAGTAGTCTGACTTAAAAGTGAGTTTTAAGAAGAATAAAATGCCGCAAAAAAAAAGCCAAACGAGATCTTCATTAATTGCTTTATACCACTAATCTCATCTTTAATCCCTAGAGATACACAAAAGTAAATAATCTGATTTCCTTGGGAATTCAATAATGAAACAAAGTGGAGAGAGAAAAAAGCTTGAAGCTGAAACAATTCAAATCCCATGCTATAACTATAAATTCCAGATTTTGATGGGTATGAACTAAGAAAAGGGAAAAGCTTAAAGAGTAATAGACCTATTGCTAAGCATGGATAGAAGGTTCTTTGGGCTTGTGTTATTGCTCTTCTTATCTTCTCGTTAGTGTCTTTCTCTCTCTAGATTGTTCATTCATTTTTTTCAAAACTGATTAATTTGTTACTTGATTCTGTTAGGTTGTGTTGGGTCATGAAAGAGTTATTTACTAGTGGAATTGGTTTTAAATATCAACCATTATGCATTATTTGGCAGAGATTTTGAACATTTGATATTAATATTTATCAATGTATCAACCGCTACTACTAGATATTGATGGATATATATATGATCGTATTTTTGATACTGATATGCATTTTGATAATGCAATTTAGAATCCTAGATGGAAAATAAGGTGATAGAAAAACTATAAGGCTATGCTTGGAGATCGAATTTATGACGAAAAACTGCAAAGAAAAAAAAGAGTAAGGAGAAAAAAATTAGCTTCGTAAAGTACTTATGTTTTCTTTTTTAACCACAAATCTTTCTATGAATCCAAAATTCAAAACACAATCGAAAAAAATAAATTTGGCCCTCCCAATCAGTTATAAATTTGCATGTTGGTTTTGATTGGTTTTTTCAAGTTTTTTTTTTTAAAAATTTGAATGACTATGAAATAGGAATTTAAATTGCGGTATGTGTATCGATATTGGTAATATGGTTATATATCGGTTGATATTAAATAATATTGGTCGATACTTTGATAAATATCGGTATCGAATGATATTTAAAATCTTGATATGAAATTAGGCACCTTTTTTTGTTGAAAAATAAACTCACTAAATATTTTTGTTTCAATAAAAAAAGAAAGAAAGAAAAGAGAAAAGCTAATCAAGATTTTGGTAATTGCAGAAGAGTGGGCTATGTACTCTGAAGCAAGACTCTGCTACGCAAGAAGCCAAGAATTCAGAGGCATTTGCTTCAACAACTACAACTGTGCTTCTGTCTGCAAGTCCGAAGGCTTTGAAAGTGGCAAATGCAAATGGTCTGGAATCCTCCACCGGCAGTGCATGTGCTACAAAGAATGTGATCCAGGATCTCCTGGTGGTCGACCGCTTATTCCCGGATCACCACCACCTATGCCTCCTAAGGGAGGACCATCTAGTCCTCCCGGAGATGAGCCACCCAATCCACCTGACGATAACCCACCTAGTCCACCAGAAGATGAGCCACCAAGCCCTCATGGAGGAGGACCTACTCCGCCTGGCGGAGCACCACCTAGCCCTCCCGACGATGAACCACCAAACCCACCTGACGATAACCCACATAACCCTCACGAGGGAGAACCACCTAGTCCACCCGAAGATGAACCACCAAGCCCTCATGGAGGAGGACCTACTCCGCCTGGCGGAGCACCACCTAGCCCACCTGACGATGAACCACCTAGCCCTCCTGATGGGGCACCTCCTAATCCTCCCGAGGAAGGACCACCTAGTCCACCTGGTGATGGACCGGTTAGCCCTCCTGCTCATCCTCCCTGTGGACAGCCGCCGAGTCCTCCTAGCGGCGCACCACCTAGTCCTCCTGAAGGAGAACCACCTAGTCCGCCTGAAGGTGAACCGCCTAACCCTCCTAAAAGAGGCCCATCTTGTCCTCGTGGACGACCTTCTAGTCCCCCTCAATCCAGTTGATCTCCATCTTCTCAAACGCAGAGTTACTTGTTTTGTGAGCAAAAAGTAAATAAACATGAATAAATTTCAGATTTTAGTGGAAGAAATCTTATCATCTGTTGATGCAACTACTCCTTTATATTAAAAGAAGAAATCTTATCATGTTGCAAGGAAGTGAATGCCTTTATTTTTTTTCTTCTTTTCCTTTTTTGGAAAGCAAAACTACAATTCTAGGAAAAATTTTCAAGACTGTTCCAAAATTCAAAATTGAATGGGTCATATTCACTTGAGGTTGTAGGGGAACACATTTAACTGGATCACTTGAAATTCTGGGACAAATTAGATTTTTTTTCCATACATAGTAGTCTTTTTTATGTTTTAACTAGTTGAAAACTGTGAGTGACATGTAATTTGCAAACTTTCCTGAGGAGTTCTTGTATGTGATTGATTTCTTAAGGAAATTATAGTACTTCAATAGTTTAGTTTAATGATTTGAACCATTAATATGGTAAGAGCTACTGAGAAGATGGATCACTACATATGGAAGTGGGGGAGCATCAGTGGATTTTGGAAGATAGTAAAACCACCAAAATATTTGTTGTTCAGTTGGATGGCGATATAAAATAAAGTTGCCACTAAAGAAATTCTAGCAAGGCGCCTGATCCTTAAACCGTGTGTGAATCTTAGTTGTGCTTTTTGCAACATGAAGATTGAATCAATTAACCAACTATTTGTATAGTGTCAAGTAGCATGGAAGGTGTGGTCAGCTTTGATGCGTTGGTGGGGTAGCCAATGGGCATTTTCTAGAACTTTGTATAGCCTGTTCAAATTTTGGGTGAAAGGGAAAAAGAAGTGCATTCGAGGACAACTATGGTACACAACGTTCATAGCTGAAGTCTGGTCTTCATGGCTAGCAAGGAATATGTTGGTGTTTGATAATGTCAGAACTGATTATGAGGATGTGGTGTATCTGACGAAATTAAGGACAGGGCTATGGATGAAAGGTAAACTGCAAAACATGATTTCTAGGGTGGAGGAGATCATCTTCAACCTTGAGGCCGTCCTTCATTAGGGGTTGTAGCTTGCTTAGTTCTCTTCTCACCAACTGATTGTAAGCTTCTGCTTCTGTGTTAGGTTTCAGCTGTAAAGCTTTCTAATTTTTCAGCTTTTTCTTTTGTTGGTTTTCTCCCTCACGTGCTGTTTTGCATGGGAGTTTATGTTGTTCCCTTTCTTTATATCTATATATTTATGGTGCTCTTTTTCTCGTTCAAAAAAAAAAAAAGAGCTACTGAAAAGATTATCCATGCAAAAATTAAATTGATCAAAATCGATAATCACATAATCATATCACATTGTGCCTAAAAAAATTGACAAAGAGTATGATTCTCATAGTAAATCGTACATTTTTAATGGATGATACTAATGTCCAATTCACTAGATTTTTTCATGTGAATAATCCTTTGGATATGTTTTATAATATAAACGATCCGAATCATCCAAGCGAGTTCACCTTAATCATTCTTAAGAGAGAATGAAAGTCTCTTTATTTCTAAATTCGATTTGATCTATGTGAGTGACACTCTAGGAGTATAATGGAGTTTTCTAAATCTGTCTTTTTCGTTAAAAAAAAATGGGGGGAGGTTAGATAAAAAAAAGGGAGTAGGATTCAGTTTCATGTTATGCCTTTTTGGGAGGTGCTTATGATATTTCTAAGTTTTTCAAAAAGCTTAGCCTTTTCTTGCTTTCTCCTTGTCATTTGTTGATGCCTTACTAAATACTAGGCATAGGGGGAGCGGTTTGAGCATGTAATATTTTTCTTATGAGTAATATACTTCAATTTTTCTATTAAAAAAAAAAAAACAATCATTCACATGCCCTAATTCTAAATGGGAACCTTCTTCACGGGCTAAAACTTCTTAGTTTTTCTTCTCTTTTTCATCAATAGTCATAACTGGTTAATTAACTTAAATTTTAATCTTAATTAAAATTCTAAGTTTTAATTATTAAAACTAACCAATCAATCCTAGGTCATAACCTTCTTTAATCGTCATAACCGATTAATCAACTCAAAATTTAATCTTAATTAAAATCCAAAGTTTTAATCAAAACTCGCCAACCAATTGTAGGTCATTATCTTATGATAATCTTTGAGTTAGCTGGTTATGACGACTAAAAATTAGTTGGGTGAATTTTAATTATGATTAAGATTCGAGTTAATTAACTGATTATTACAGTTGAAATGATGAATTTTGATCGTAATTAAAGTTCACCCAATCAATTTAATTGTCGCAACCTAAGGCTAATCGACATATTTTCTATGTTTGATGATCAAAAGCTAGTGTCAAAAATTGTTCAACAAAAAATAGAAAGAAAATAATAGAAACAAGAGTTAAAGCCTTTTACTTTCCTAGCTTTTTCTTTTGTTATTAATATATAAAAGTGATAATTATACTATGGTCCTATTTTAATTTACGAACTTGTTTAGAGATAGAACTCTTTACACTGTGGCATAACCACTCCCAACAGTTCAAATGTATTCAAACATAGAGTTCTGATACCAAATCTGTTACGTCCCCAAACTTGTGACACCAAGATCAACTCGTGAAAGTGTAATCATAGAACTCAAGGGTGAGAATTGATAAAAATATTCCAACTGTGATACAAATAACATTCCAAAGAAGGTTTTCCTACATCTAATGGAAAACTTGTACGAAAACCAGTTCTCTTTCATTACCCCAATCAAAATCTATCCCACAATTGGAGTTTAGAAAAGAGAGTTAAATTGTTAAAAAGAAGACTCTTAGGACTTCAATTTGAACACAAGAGCGACCCAAAATGGAGTTAGGATGAAAAAGATGCATTTATATAAAGAAAATAATTGTCTGACTAACTTTAGGCATGAACGCTCAAGCGGATCCAAGACCGCTCAAGTGGATCCAAGACCACTCGAGCAATTCCCTGGCCGATCCAAGGTCCCTCCTCTCTGGTGGTTGACCGCTCGACGATCGCTCGAGCGGTCCACCACCATTGAACACTTTCTGAAAATTTTCTTGGTTGCACTAACTTCCAAATTTCAAGTTTATGAAAAATAGAAATTTAAACACCTAAAGAACATTAAAACAACTTTCAAAACGTTGGAATACAATCAAAACAACTTTCAACCAACCTCCCATGAGGATCATATAGTAACAACATTCATTTAAACGTATTAATTCTATTCAAAACCAACTCAAATAAGTTCACAACCGAGATATGTTTCAACAAATTACAATCATCCTTTCATATGGCCTCATGGCCTTACCGGCCCATCGAAGTTTAATTTCAAAACAAATTTCAATTACAAAATATCCTCCCAAAACTTCATACCAAAGATCATTACATGTTTTACAACTTAAACCCAAAATAACTAGAAAACACATTTTCTTATGCTATCATGTTTTGGAGTCATCTCCAACACATGAAAAATGTTATTTAAAAAGCCATGAGCTGAAACTAAATAAGATATGACTAAAAGTGAATAAAGGCATGTCACGCCCCAATAACTAGGGTCGCGTGAAAAACCCATCAAACCATTATTTTGTAAAAAGATAGGATTTTACTAATAAAACAATCATCCAAAAATAATACAGCATTTGAAATTAAAAGAGTACCCAAGGTTCATCTTTCAGTACAACATACATACCTGTCCATACGAGTATAATGTATAGTTTCAAGGCTTACAAAACATGCTTTCAGAAATAGGCAACATATGTAAGAATACGTGCTAATAACAAAAAAGAAAACTATACAAGTCTTCCGCCACTAGGGGCACCTCCAGATCAACTCCTCATGATCCTCAACACCTGAAAAAGTTTTTAACAAATTCCACTACGTGAGTCGAAGCACAATATAAACAGACTATAATGCAGTAAAGTAGGATATGCAATCACATAGCATAAGTTGACTCAACCACAAGAGCCTAAAAGGGTTTTCTATCCCTAAAACCATACATTTCAATAATGCAGATAACGTTAACAGTTAAAGAAAAATAGTAACAAAATGTTATTTTCCACTCGGATCACACTACCGAGAAATATGTATGATAAATGATTCATATGTACCGACTCAGTCAAACCAGGAATAAATGTGACAACTATAGACTCCTGCCTATTACCCTAATCCTGAACCATTTAAGGCATGCAAGGTAATGATAAGTTCTATACAGCGGCACAACAATGACCACTTAGTTTATGTGCCCAAAACCCGAGGGCACTAAGCACCCATCACTTCGTTTACGGAGATTGACCCGAAGGCACGAATCACCTACTCTGCGCACATTTTTAGATTTTTACCGAGGAGCAACGTTGGCTCAATCCACACACACATTGTCACGGCACATCTATAGAATCATTTAAAAACTAGCACGTAGCTTAATTATGAAAAACCATAACAACTATACATCAACATGTATAAAGATCCAAATAGTCCACCGCCATGCCATCCATCACCCATGGAGATCAAACACCATTCAAAAACATGTTTCTACCATTTTTATCAAAACGTCTAAAAACCCGTGGCTCAACCCTTGAGGGTTAGCTCCAAACTTTCAAAACACAAATTTTAAGATTTTCACAAAACCATCGTTTTCAAAACCACATTTTAAAAATCAGACATCCACAAGTCTAATCAAGTAAAAACCCAATAAAAGGCAAAAAATATGCTTTTTATCCGAACAACATGGTTTAAACATAGAACATGATATTTAAAGCATTTTTAACTGGTGAAAAAGCATATAACTGCACGTAGCACCATTTAACTACAGTATAGTCTAGGATCCTATGTCGATAAGTCGAAATGCGAAGCCTCAAAAATCAAACCTCGTCGGAACGAGAATTCTTCAAGTTGAAAGCAAAGCCTACGGTGTGGATAGCAAGGACCCACAAGCGGGTTGTCAAAAATTAGGTCCGAGCACCACAGAAATGTAGAGAGAAGGTGGAGTATTCGGGAGAAAAAAAGTTTTCAAAAAAACACAGGTGCTGGAATATTTATAGGCCACAGAAAAGCACCAATCCAGTCGACTGAAGTGCCCCATCTAATCGATTGAAGGAGTTTTGAATTTACAAAACACCCCTACCGACACAATCCAGTCAACTAGAATACCTAATCTAGTCGACTGAATCTACCTACTATCGTACCAGTCGACTGGGAAAACCCGTCCAATCGACTGGACGACGGAGAGAACACCACACTGCGTCAAAATAGGTTTTTTAGCCTCGGAACCAACCAAACAAGTCTTAAAGAAACTCGAGAAAGCATAAAACACATATGTATATGCTGTTTTACAACATTAAATCATAAATCAAACGCCAAAGATATACATATAACAAAAAGGTCACGTCAAATATATATATATATATAT
>JAOTRH010000025.1:7899253-7929201 GCA_034768845.1 Heliamphora exappendiculata
AAAGGCACATTTTACAGATTGAGCAGAAAGTTTGTCTTTCATGTGATGGTAAATGAACAAAGCAAACACAACCAAAGATATGCATATCAAGATAGTTGGGATGCACATGATGCAAACGATAATAGGGAGTTTCAAATTGCAAGACACTTGCAAGCAATCTATTAATTAAATAAACTGGCGTGGATAATGCTTCTACCCAGAATTTAGTGGGAACAGATGATTCAACCAATAAAGTGCGAACAACATCCAACAGATGACGATTCTTACGTTCAGCAACGCCATTCTGCTGAGATGTATAAGGACAAGAACGCTCAAAAACAATTCCTTTCTGTTTAAGAAAGACAAAATTCACGAGACATATATTCACCACCCGAATCAGATCTTAACACTTCAATACCTAAAGAGAATTGAGTTTCAATATATGCCACAAATTGTTGAAACACAGAAAATACCTCAGATTTAGAATGAAATAAATCCAGGTATACCGACTATAATCATCAATAAATGTAACAAAATATTTATAATTTGTATGAGATATGATAGGTGTAATACCTCATACGTCACTGTGAATCAAATCAAAACAGGTATCAGCACGACTGCCATGTGTAGGAAAGGAAAGAGACTTACTCTTCCCCAATTTACATGTAGAGCAATCAAACAAGAGACGAGAAGAAAAGGAAAATTGATCTTTATTACCTAACAAACCAGAGTTAATTAAATAAGACAAAACAGCAGAATTAGGATGACCCAAACGTTTGTGCTAGACATCAGTCTTATTGTTAACAGCAGTACAAGCCAAAGAAATGGAAGAAGGCATAGCAGGCTGGAGAGGAAACAAATGTCCAACTTTAGACCCCTTCACGAATATCTTCCCCAACACCTGATCCTGCACAATACAACCATCACGAGAAAACCCAACGTTACAGTCATTATCAACCAATTGACCAACGAAAATGAGACTAGTAGAGAGCTCAGGAGATACAAAAACTTCTTTAACAACGGAATTAATATCCCCAACAACATGAATAGGGAGCTGACTACTATTAGCCGTCTGAATGTATGAAGATTCATGATAATTCCGAACGTTGGTAAGCGTGTTGGAGGAACTAGTCATATGATTAGATGCACCCGAATCAACAAGTCAAGGTGAAGATGATAGTATATTGTTACCTTGAAGCCTTGAGGCTGAAAATGCTGATATAATCATTTGTTGAACGGTTTCAGGAGTAAGAATAGCAGGATTACCAGCCGTAGAAGAAGTTGCCATACCCACTGCAGCATGATAGGCACTAGTTTGACGATTCTAGGGACGAAGGGGACTAGTGGGAAGGTCTTTGATAATGTGTCCGAGCTTCTTGCAATAATTGCAAGACTTCTTAGCACATTGAGCAGCAATATGGCCAT
Organism: Heliamphora exappendiculata; assembly: GCA_034768845.1. Taxonomy (NCBI): domain Eukaryota; kingdom Viridiplantae; phylum Streptophyta; class Magnoliopsida; order Ericales; family Sarraceniaceae; genus Heliamphora; species Heliamphora exappendiculata. Next base: position 7,900,658 of record JAOTRH010000025.1, read on the forward strand.
ATTCCTTACAGCTAAAGCACTAGACCTTCCGCATATCTCTTTCCATGCTTTTCCCGTGAGCTGCATAGGCAACGTCGTCAGAGGTCATATGATTTTGCTGGAAAATACCTTGTGTTGCAAGGCGTTGTTCTTCATGAAGTAATTCCCCAAAGCACACATCCAAAGAGGGAGAAGGATCACGATTCATTAAATTGGAACGAGTGGCCTCAAATTCCATTCGTAACTTCATAAGAAACTGATCTCTCTTGCTTTGTTCATGGACCTCCTGAAGGGCAGCGAGAGATCCAGCTGGGACCTTGGCATAAATAATATCAGTAAATTCACTCCACAAATTCTAAAATCTAGAAAAATACTCTTTGATGGAGAGATTCCCTTGACTGTAATTGGCGATCTCATTTTTCAACTGAAAACGCCTTGCTGTGTGATCCTAGTTGTAAACTTTCTTCAAAAATTCTCACATACTTTGAGCAGTCTTGTACGGCCTCAGATATAGGACAAACTGAAGATCGACAGACCCCAAAATCCAGGACTTCACACGGGCATCCTTAACCGTTCACTAAGCCAGCTATTTGCGTTCCGTAGGAGCAGGATCACTCCCATCGATATGACCCCATAATTCTTTTCCCATACCAAACAATTGAAACTGAAATTCCCAAGCAGATTAATTTTTTTCAGTAAATCGGACCCCAAAATATTCGCTGGTAGACATAATAAAATTACAAATAACAAGAGGACCACTCACAAGAGATCCAAGAACCAAGATCTGTCGACCAAGAGGCGGGAGAAATCAGAAACCAAGAAAACCAGAAACCAGCAACGCGAGAGGCTCGAGAAACCAGAAACGCGAGAACCAGAAGGCAAGAGAACAAGAGTCGGCGCAACCAGAGGGGTTGCCGACAGGAACCAGTGGACCAGAAACAGAGTCGATGGAGGTGCGACGCAGGTCAACGACTTCCTGGGTGACGAAAAGCAACGGCGAAGGTTGTCGAAGAGCACCAAGCCTCGCTAGAGGTGAGAGGAAGGTTAGCGAGCCTTCCTGGATGTGCAACGAAGGTCGACGAGGCTTCCTGGAGTAGCAATAAAGGGCGGTGAGTCTCCCTGAGAGTGCGTCGAGGGTCAGTGAGCCTCCCTAGGTGTGCGACTAGAGACGACGAGTCTAGTCGGTGGGTCTGGCTAGGGTTTCAACAGCTGATGGTGGGTTAGCTAAGGTTTCAAAGATTCAATTGTGGCAAAGGTAGGCTCTTATACCATGACAATACTTTTCTTTTTCTGAATACCTCCCTCTTTAAGGTTCCACTGTATATGTACAAAATTGTTGCCTAAAAACAAGACTGAAATTTAGCCATTAGTATCAATCTAACCTACCAAAAAGAAAAGAATAATCTGTACAATTAGGCCATAATTATAGCAAAATATATTCTGATTGACATGCTAAATATATCTTGATTGACAAACCCAATATCCCACAAAACAATACCTAGAAGCTCTTTAAGCATAATATGTGACTAAAAGATCTTTACGCATAAGGAAAAAATTGCAAGAAACTCACTCCAAACAATATTAATACCATACGAAGTATCGTACCAAAAGCTAGCACAGTTCCCATTACCAACCTCAAGATAGATATGCTTAAAGAAATCATCCCAAACTTTGATAATACCCTTCCTTAAACTTCTATCGTCATAGGAAGTCACTTGAAAAGTGCCCCAGCCGCCCCTCAAGAACTCATACTTGCAATGGATCACCTTCTCCAAAAACATGTCCCTCTCACAAGGAAATCTCTAGAGCCGGTTCCTCAAAAGGGGTCTATTAAAGGTAACCAACTTCCTAATGTCAAGACCTTTCACCTTCACTGAAAAGAAAGCAGTATTCCACCTAGGCAAATGGTATTCAAAGCCATCACCGATACCACCCCACAAAAAGATCCTTTGTAATTTCTCTAGCTTTTTAGCAACTAATCATGTGACAAAGTCCGCTAATAAAGAATAAATCGATGAAGAGTAGACAATGTACTTCTAAAGAGAGTAAGCCTAATCCTGCGAAAGGTATTGATGCTTCCACCCAACCAGACTACTCTAGAACCTTTCCAACACCACTCTTCAAATAGCTTTCGCCTTAAAGGTTGAACCCTAATGGAATACCCAAGTAGGTGACCAAAAAAGAATTCATGCTTGCAACAAAGAATGGAAAATAACCCTAACATTAAACACATCTCCAACTAGAATAATCTCAGACTAGGCCAAATTCACCAAGAGAATTGGATTGCCTCGAAACAGAGGACTTATCATAGATACCCCAACAAATAAGGCTTTGTTCCCAAGAGAACCAATGTATCATTAGCATATAGAAAATTGAAGATAGGAGACTAACAAAGATCGATCATGCACCTCGTTGTAAATCACTCTAAAGTGCTTTTTGAACCAAGAAACTAAGCGCATCCATCACAATTATAACTAGTGGTGGAAGAAGGTGGCCCCCTGTCTCAATCCCCTTGACGTCTAGAAGAAACCAGCAATTATCTCATTCATTAACACCAAAAAGGACACTAGAAAAACTATATGAGCTATATAAGCCTTACCACCTCATGTGATATGCCATGTTCATGTTCTCATTCAATGTACCCAAAAAAATCCACATGATGCAATCAAATCTAAGAACTCCTATATTAAAGAAAGAAAATTCCCAAGTTTGAGTACAAAGAGCTAAACTCTAAAAATACAATGTCAAAATATCCAAAACTGAAATTAGAGATCCTAAGTGCCATTTATAGACTTAGGGCTAGTCAACTCAACTAACCACACTTAACACAAAAATACATAAACAATTACTACATTGCGAACACTTAGAAAATACTGCATTGAGACTTTCCCTCCAAAAAAAATCTACTCATGTTGCGGTAGTAGTAGAACCACATAAACATCCTCAAAATAGGGCACAAGATGCTAGGCATTAAAGACGTTAGAGATACCCAAATGCGGAGGCAGCACTTGGTATGCATTGTCATTAATCTTGCGCAAAACCTTCCAAGGACCCACTTTTCTAGCATTCAACTTCATATAAGAACCATGGAGCTGTCTCTCCTTGCTCAAAATATCACAGACAGGGTCATCTTCTAGAAATAATACCTCTTGTTTGTGTGCATCAGCAGCAGCCTTGTATTAGCATTGGATTTATCAATTTGTGCTTTCACTTGAGCATGGATCTTCTTCATAAATTTACTCATATCTTAAACCTTGACATATCATTTCATAGAAATTGGCAAAGGAGTCAAATCCACGACACTAGAAGGCTTTGAACCATATACCATTTCAAAAGGAGAAGTGCTAAGGTCCTCTAATGGGACGAATTATTAGCAAATTCAGCCAAATGAAGAAATACATTCCAACTAATTTCTCCTTACCAAAATGCCTCAATTTATGTTGTTCTGCTAGCAATTGCTCCCTTAAAGAACAGTTAGGAATGCATAACTTCAGTCCTTTAAAAAGAAAACAATCCTTCGTCAAGTAACTCGGATGGGCAGCCCTATCTTCCCTTTGTAGAGCTTGGACATCGCTGTAGCAATATCTACGGCCTTCTAGGCAGCTGAACTTTTTTTTAAAAATTTATATTTGTTTCATAACTTTCACCTTTTATTTTATTAGTCAAAAAGTTAGAAGTAACAAAAGTAGTTCATTTGATAACATCAATTTTAGGGTCTAGTTTGAGATAAATGGTTAAGGCTTTGTTTGTTTTGACAAAAAATATTTTTGTATTCTCTGGTGTTTAGTATGATGGAAATTAGAATTCAAAAAAATATTTTTCAAGTTAATAGAAACTGAGGGTTACTTTTGTCACCTTCCAGCTGAGGGAGAGTGTTCACATGTGATGGAAGTTTGCCATGACTACAATTGGAGGCACCTGGGAGGCATTCACGGAGGTAGTTCTGGAGAAATACTTTCCGGCGACATTAAGAGATCGCTACAGAGAGGACTTCCTTTTTCTGACTCAGAGAACAATGACAGTAGTCGAGTATGAGGCCAAGTTTACTAGCCTATCCCGGTTTGCACAGGAGATTGTGTCAACTGATGAGTTTCATGCGAAGAGGTTTGAAAGGGGTTTGAGACCCGCTATCAAAGATCGAGTGGCAGCATTCAGGATGCATGTTTTCACAGAGTTAGTGGAGACCTCCATGAAGGTTGAAGATACTCTAAATGAGACGCGCAGAGATAGAGACAGTAGGAGTCAGCCAGATGGGGGACGTGCACATGATCAGGGACGCAGGGAGAACAAGCGTCGACGGACATCTGGTCCGAGTTCTTATCCAGTGGGATCGTACCAACCACAGTCTTCTGCATACTCGCCTCCTGTAGTCTCAACGGGAAGGTTGGAATAGAGAGAGCTTATTTATCATAGATGTCAACGGTCAGGGCATCGTGCAGCAGAATGCCGGAGTCCAGTGCCTGTTCAAGCACAGTCGCAGTCGCAGGTGCAAGGGAGGGAGCCAGTGACATGTTTTGAGTGCGGCCAATCTAGGCACATCCGTAGGAACTGCCCCAGATGAGGGAGTATACGAGTACAACTGGAGCTTCTGTTACTCCATCCGCCCAAGGACGCCAACTATCTAGATTTGCAGAGGGGGGCGCTTCAATATAATCGGGTAGATATTCGACAGTTCAGGGCCACAGTGGATCGGCCAAAGCATATGTTCTTGCAGACCCCTGTTCATCCAGAGCACCGGTCGTAAAGTAAGTGTTAATGGCATGTAAGGTATGAAACTCATAAAAACAAACCACTTGAGCCTTCATTTCCACCAAAAGAATATATCGAGTTATCGACAACTCAACCAATCAGCCACCTTGTTAAGAACCCTCAACTTATGCCTAAAAGAAAATGTAAATGATTGCAAATAAGCCACTCATTTGGCATGTCTCTTGTTTAGATGTGGTTGGCTATTAATATACTTGAGAGCTTCATGATGGCTGTCGAGAACCAAACTCCTTGTAAGTGATAAAATAACTCCAATGCTTGATGGCCTGCACTATGACATAGAGGAATCCAAGTCAGAAGTAGAGTACTTGAGCTTAACACCATTTAATTTTTAACTAAAGAAGGCAATTGTCTACCCAAGAAAACACCACAAATTCCAACACCCATTCGCATCACAATCAAGCTCAAAAAGTCTTGTCAAAATCACGTAATGCCATGATACGAGCTCTTCAACAACTTGAAACTATCATCGGCCTCTTGGGTCCACTCAAAGGTCCTTTGCTTGAGACAATTGGTAATAGGGGCTGCAAAGCTTGAAATGCTATAAAATTGTCAATAAACCCTCATAGAAAGTAGCCAACCCATAGAAACTCCTCACTTCAGGGATAATCTTGATGGACTGCACTATGGCATAGAAATCCAAGTCACAAGCAGAGGACTTGAATTTACCACCATTTAATCTTTCACTGAAGAAGGCAATGGACTACCCTTCTTAGAATAGAACACCACAAATTCTAATACCCGACGCATCACAATCAAGCTCAAAAGTCTTGTCAAAATCAGGTAATGCCAAGATAGGATCTCTTCAACAACTTGAAACTATCATCAGCCTCTTGGGTCCACTTAAAAGTCCTTTGCTTGAGATATTTGGTAATAGGGGCTGCAAAGACAGCAATGCTACTAAAATTGTGAATAAACCTCTGATATAAAGTAGCTAACCCATAGAAACTCCTCACTTCATGGATACTAGAAGGAGTAGGCCAACTGATGCGGAACCAAAAGGAGAAAGAGGGAACACACAAGGGACCACGACCAAGATCTCACACACTCAACGTCACGCCCAAAACTCCAGATCACGCAAAAAGCCTACGAACAACCACCATAACCGCCCCAACACAAAGGATGAAAACCAAAAAGCCCAAACAAGGCTAAACCTTTATAAAAGCGTACTACCAAGGGTTTAGTTGATTTAAAAGAGTAGCCCCAAAAGACTACGGTCACGGCACCACCAGCCGAACCCTTTAAAACAAAAAACACGTTTTTGGATAAAGAAATACCCTTTTAAAAAAAGTATAAGTTGTTCTAAAATCTCCCTCGAAGTACAAGAATTTAAATAAAACGTTTGAAAACCCCTTTTTGTCAACCGTTGAACCCAGCAACATAAAGCGTAGTAAGAAACTACGGAAACAACAACCAACTCAAGATTCTCTCGAAAGCATAAAACATGCATACATCCATAAGAATTACATATGCTTTAGAACATGTTATATCCAAACATGAAACATATACAGAAAGGTTTAAACAACCTATCAAGAAAAAACAAAAGTCTTGTCATCAGCCAACTCTGGTCCCCCCAAGGTTAACCTATAGGACCGCGTTCACCTGAAAAAGGTTTTACAACAAAATCTCACACCGTGAGCCAAAACCCAATAGAAACAGACTATAAAACTGTAAAGCAAGATATGCAATCATATAACATATAGACTCAACCACAGGAGCCAAAAAAGTTTCCATCCCAAAACCACAAGTTTTCCATAAGGCTAACACGAGCCTCAAAACGGTTTTACTTCATAAAATCTCACGTTTTCTTCTTTAAAACCATGCATATCAACAGTACAGATATCATGCCATAGTTAAAGGAAAACAGTAATCAAAAACCTAATTTTGTTCACCCGAATCATACAATCGGGAATAAAACATTATTTTTTCCACGCAGAACACACAACCGAGAAAAACAAGATAAAATGAATCTTATGTACCGACTTTGCCACACACATAGACAAAGCAACAACTATAGACTCATGTCCATTACCTTAGTCCTAAACCACTTAAGCCTGCTAGGTAATAACAAGTTCTATACGAAGTCACAACAACGCAGCCACTCACGGGGGCAACCGGTTCTTTACGGATTTCTACGACCGATGGGAGAAGCACCCAAACCACGTTTACGGGGATTAACCCGAGGGACCGTAGCGAACCCACTCTGCGAAAGTTTTTAGACTTCCACCAAGGAGCAATAGAAGCCCAACTCAATATACCCACTGTCACGGTATATCTATGAAAATCATTTAGAAACCAGTACGTAGCGCAACTACGAAAATATTTTCACAATTATACATCAACATGTATAAAGATCCATCCATCAACATGGAGATCAAACAAAACATTTCATTGCTTCCATCAAAACGTTTAAAAGCTGAGACTCAACCCCGAGGGTCAGCTCCAAATCTCCAAAACACATTTTTCTCACGATTTTCATAAAACTCCGTTTTCAAAACCACCTTTTTGAAAACTACATATATCAACACATCCGAAACATGAAATAAACCAAGAAATGCGTAAAAACATACTTTTTACCAGAAAAACAAAGTTTAAACATGAAAACAACATTTAATGTATTTTCTACCTGGTGAAAACACATATAATTGCACGTAGCACCCTTTAACAACAATAGAGTTTAGGATCTTACCTCGGTGAGCCAAAAGGTCGACACCTTGAAAACCTAACCTCGACGAAACGAGATTCTGTCCGGATAAACGTGAAACCCCCAGCACCAACACCAAGAATTCGCAGTCCGATCGCTGAAAACCAAGCCCCAAACCCCTCAAAATCTAGAGAGAAGGCAGAGATTTCGAGAGAAAGAAACCATATCTGAAATGAAAATATCCCAAAATATCTCCAACACTGATTTTATAAGCCACGCCAAAAATATCTCAGGTCAGTCGACTGACAACCTTTTGGATCTCAAAAAAAACTCCACCGACCCAAGATCAGTCGGCTTATCAGCCCTTGTCGGTCGACTGAAAACCTTCTGGAGACCCCCAGTCGACTGAACTTCACTCCCCAGTCGACTGAAAACCTTCTGCCAACTGAAAAACAACTTCAAAATGTTTTTCAAACTCCGAAACCAATCAATCGAACTAACCTTTTCAAAACCCAACCATATCTTTCAAAAACCATGGATACACGCAAGGCCAGCAACCTTTGAATCCAATTAAACGCAACCAAACACGTTTTAAAGGCATTAATCCCAACTCCATTGACACTTAAAATCATTTCGAAAATGAAACGAGTCAGGGTCTCACACTCAATATTATTTATCCAAAGGTATGATTACAAGAATAACCACTTTATTTATAACCTTAATCCTAACATAAAAAGAAATGATAAATAATTTAACTATTAATTAAAAACTCCTAATAAAACAAATTAACTATCAAGACAATATTTGACCAAAAATATTTACTCACTCGCGTTTAGGGCTTAACTTGAGACTTCTAAATTGGATAGCGGCTCTCTAACCAATCAACGGCTCCATATCAATTCCCCTCCATTGAAAAAAACTTGACAGTACATGAATTTGTGGCACAAGAGTGTATTTTGTCTTGCCATCAATGAAGGAAAAAGTGTTAGCACATCTAGCATACTCGACATCATGATCCCATATTCATGTATAACCTACCAGAAATTGAAAAAGTTTAAGAGGCAGCACATCACACATTAAGGTCTCTTTGAGCTTGCTTATGGTGAATGTTACAGGACACTGCTTATCAACTTTGAGCATCGTGTTAATAATCTATGCCACATGATAAGGTTCGGAAGTGGCTCAACCTTCAAATCCATTTTTCTCACATCTTCGGACATTGCTTTAGTGTAACTCGTGGTGTCAATCACCAAAGAACAAATACAGTCATTGCACTTCACCCTTGTGGTAAAAAATTGGTCACGCTGCACCTTTTCTGTTTGTTTGTTGTCTCTCTTAGTAGCAAAGAGAGAACAAATAATACCAATAGTACCATCTTAGATCCCATCAGAAATGGAATCAACGGGAGTAAGGGGATCAACAATCTGATGATCAAGCTTTGATTTCGCAAAGCTGATGTCTAATTGGATTTAACTGTATATTATTCCAAAGATGTGATCTTATTCTTTTGCATCCACAATTTTCTCATTCTCCAGTATAGTAATAGACTTGATAGGGATGTTAATTTTTGGAGGTCACTCCCTCGGATGACGTCCAAAAGCTTGACAATTAAAGCACTTGGACATAGTATTGCCTCCAAATGTAACCAGAAAAGGAGCGAGAGTAGCACAAGAATGGTGCTTAGAGAACTTGTAAGGAATGGGCTCGACAAAAGTCATCTCACTCCTTGTAAAGGATTTCGCTGTTGAGCATACTAGAGCCTTGTTATTGACCTCTTCTTCCATTTAAAGGCCTACTTGACTGCAATCGCCATGATGTACAGTCTACTAGCAACTGAGGCACAAGAAATTTGTGGATTCAAGCCCAGACGATACATAAAGAACATAACGCTTTCATTCCACGATAACTTAGATCTAGTAGCTAAACTGCATAACAATAACAATAGAGTATACTTTTCAACTTTCTTGCTCCATGTGTGAACTGAGTAAACTGCAAATGAGCTCATTGCTTGTAACTCGGCGGGCAAAGTAACGATTCATTGCAACCTTCATATCTGTCCAGGTACGAATAGCAATATAATACTCCATTTGATACCTATTCCACCAAATTATAGTTGAACTTTTCAGTTTCGCTTCAACGAAAAGTAATTTTTTGATGTTGTATTTTCTAAGTGCTAGTAGTGTAGTAATTGTTGTTAATACTGTGAGTTTTTACTGGCTATCCTAAGCCTATAAATAGTGATTAGGACCTTTAATATTCAATTTTTGACATTTTAAAATTGTAAATTTGTGAGCTTAAAGCTCTTGTCCCAATTTGAGGATTTTCTCCCTCCAATACAATCATTCTTAGATTTAGCTGCATCACTTTTTTTACTTAGTCATTTGGTACCAACAGAAGAAACTCTCTACATCGTGCAACCAATCAAAGAATACCTCTGGATTGTGATTACCATTAAAGTTTGGACCTCTAACTTAGCACCTTTGTCTACTCGAGACGACTGTGGATTCTTTATCATGCACTGGTATACAAAAGCACCTAAAGTTCCACCAACAAGGGGCTTTTTCTTTCCTCTATCTTCTAAAAAAGTGGCATCCATTTTTTCTAAAGTGGCTCGAATCTGCACTATATCTTCTGTTGTCTTACTCTGATTTCTTTCCAACTCTTGCACATCTTGATCTAGGCTCTCAAATATAGAATTCAACTCCACATTAGTAATCATGGTTGTGAATGGAGGAGAAAAGTTTTTCTTTTTGGCTGCTTGTTTTTTTCTTTTTCTTTTTGGACCACGTCTAAGTTTGATGGTTGGAGCAGCTAGTTATAAATATGGGTTCGATATAAATGCTGGATTGGTTGGAGTTTAGTGAGTGATATAGGCAGGATTGTAGGATGAGCTCATTTAATTATTGGCCTAGAAGATGTATTACAAAAGCCTTGACATGGGCTTTGGGCTGGGCAATTTTAGATGGGTTGGTTTAGTTTTTTTTTTCCCGAATTTGGGTTGGGTGAACATAGATTTGGTTGTGCTCCGGGTTAGGTTTAGTATTAGAGGTTGGGTTTGGAATTTGAGTGATCGGATCAAAGGTTTGGGTTAGGTCTATATCTAGAGTTAACAAAGGGTGAGGGAGGAAGAAGGGGAGAGAGAGAGAGAGAGTGTGTGTGTTTCGGAAGCACCAACCTTATTTATGGTCAACGTCAATGATGGTGGCAATGGCTGAGCGCAACGGCGCGTCAAGCGAAGAGGTCCAGCGTAACTAAGCGAAGAGGTCCAGCGTAGCTAAGCGAAGGCAGTTTGCTGCTCTAATTCTTGGTACTCAACGGCCTACGGTAGTGCTGGGGGGTTTGCACAAAGTTAGACAACAGCGATGATTGGTCGTTGTTAAGGTTTCGGCTCCGATCTCAACGACGATAATCAACGATGGTAGGAGGGATGATGACAAGGTTTGTCGATATGGAGATATGGATTCACATGTGGAGTTAGGTTGGGTTTCAGTCGATGGGCAGCGGTGAAGAAGATATCGCGGCAAGGGTCAATTGAGGGAAATAGGGATGATTGGTCATTGTTAAGGTTTCTGCTCTGATCTCAACGACAATAATCAACGATGGTAGGAGGGATGACGACAAGGTTCGTCGATATGGATTCACATGTGGAGTCAGGTAGGGTTTCCGTCAATGGGCAGTGGTGAAGAAGATATCGTGGCAAGGGTCAGCTGAGGGAAATAGGGATCACAACTGGTTTGCTAGAGCTAGGGTTCCAGCACAACAAGGCTCTTACACCAATTGATGTCGAACCAAAAGAAGTTGAATGGAAAAGAAGGAATACACAAGGGACCACAACCCGAGATTTGAAACACACTCAATATTATTAATCCAAAACTAATGATTACATTAACAATCATAGGCTTAATTCTAACATAAAAGGAAATAATAAATAATCTAAATATTAATTAAATAACTCATAATAAAAGCAATTAACTACTAAGGATAATTATTAGACTAAAACTATTTACTCATTTACGTCGACGTCTAGGCTTAACTCAAGGCTTCCAAATTGGTTAACAGCTCTCTAACCAGTCAACAGCTACACCATCACCAACCCACAATTGCCTTGACCTTATCTTCAACCATTAGAACCTGTTGTGCAACGGACACTCACCATTGACTTCAATCCACACAAAGCAATAAAGAATACGAACAATCACAAAGAACATAACAGTATACGTGGTTCGACGAGGTGTCTATGTCCACGGGAAAGAAAGAAATTAATCCACTATAATCAATCCAGATTACAAAGTCTCTCTCTCTCTAGCCTAAAACTGAGCCTCTCTTATGTATCACACTTTCTAACCTCAAACTAAGCCTCTCTCTACACTTAATGGCCTCTTTCTGAGCCTCTATAATGTATCTCCCTTAACCCTAGACGAAACAAAAGGGCCATACATATAGTCTCTAGAAAAACAAATCCTAAAAAAAACTTTAGGTTTGTCGCAACGACGCTCAATGAACGAGTACTAGCGTCATATGTTGCTGGTCCCTGAACGTCGTGGTGCTCAAGCGCCCCGCTAGCGCTTGGTTCTGTTGTCCCTGCGCCCAAGTGCCCAGCCAACGCCCCGCTAGCACTGCTTCTGATTTTGAGAAATTCAGGATAAACTCAACAAAACCCCTCTTGAGGACACCACATAACCAAGAACACCACTTTACCAACAACAAAAGTGCACTTCTTCAAGTTACCATAAAATTTGTCCTCTTCCAATATTTTGAACGCTTGCCGAAGATGAGACAAATGATCCTCAAAACAACAATTGTGCGCTAAGATATCATCAAAATAAACCACTACAAATCCCTAAAAGTGGTTGCAATATTTGAGTCATTAGGAAAGTGCTAGTGGCATTGGTGTACCCAAAAGGCATCACTAGCCACTCAAAGAGACCATGAGGAGTCTTAAAAGTCGTATTCCATTTATTAACCAGACGAATTCGAATTTGATAGTACCCACTCCTAAGATGAACCATGGAAAAAATTCTTGAAGCGACGAGACAATCCAAATGTAGCCTTGTTCAAAAGTTCTTGTCTTTGAATTTCCACCCTCTCTTTTGGAGACATCCGACAGGCTAGTTTGCTTAGAAGAACCAACTTGAGAACTAAATCAATAAAATGTTGGATATCTCATATAGGAGCAAACTCGGGAGGCAGCTCTTATGGTAACACATTAGAAAATTGGTCCATAATACCAATTTCACGTTCTTAGCTTCAAAAACATCACAATACTCAAACACTTGCTCAATAGTGTTCAAGCAATCAACAAACTCATTTGGATTGGGGCTACCATGAAACTGGGGAAGTGAAATGTTGTTTTCCCATTTATATTCAAATTTTTCCAGAACTGGTCTACGTCAATTCAGAGCACCAAAAGGATTTCAAATTGAGTTTGAGCATACTCGAAACCATCACAACCTTCGGTTGGAGCTTTTACAAATACTACCCCATCTCTGTTAAGGAAGCAATTTATCGTCTCAACTCCTCAATCTCATTTTGATGACGATTGCCAGCATAATTCCTTCCAAATAGCATATTAGCATTAGCTCCTTCACCAACATTGGTTGCAAGTCCTCTGGCCCTTCTTCCACATCTACCTCCCCCTCTTTCGATCATCATAGAAAATCAGCACAGTAGCAAGAAAAACATTGTATGGTTTATTTGGTTTTGTAATGAAAAGTATAGGGTTGTGTCACCTCGCCTACTATCTCTCCATTAGGTAGGATTTTATTGACCCAAGCACTTATTTGTTGAGGAGAAACTGATCCAATTCGGAGTTGTTGATATTTATACCGGTCGATCATAGAAGAAAAGTTATGATTCATTCTAATTAAGCTTCCTTCCTATTAATATGGAAGTTCTTAGTGTTATAATTAGTCACTATAGAAAAACAATGTACCGAGTCAACAGAGTCCGAAATCCAACTCAATTCGAACTCAATTCTTAGTCAATTTAGATCAAACTTAATCAAACTCAAATTTGAACTCAACCAACACTATACACCATAAAGACATCGAACACCACAGGAAGGAGTCGATTCGTTTGGAAATTTTTCAAAAAGCTAATCATAGGTTCTTCTCTCCATCGCAATAATAGGGTCGTTATGCTCATTACTAAACTTTTTGAAGAGATGAAATAGAAATAAGGTATATCTTTTTTATTAGAAGTTGGATCAATCATCAAAAGAAGAATTAGTCCAAAAATAGGATACATTTTGGGAAAATAAACCTTCTATCGAAGAAAAGAAAACGAAAGGCGTTCATAAAATTCTTATAGAATCGAGCTCAGAGGAAACCTTTGCAACAGATCTTATGCTCGCTAGCACAATTCGCACACGTTCAAAAACAAATTGAAGCAAGTCAAACTCAATCAAACGTAAATCAAAGCTAAAACGGTTCGATTAGGGCTAGGACAATCAAGGCACAAATCAATGATTCGTACAAGGTCAAACTCAAATTGAAATGCTAGGGTTTGAGTCAAACTCAAGATGAAACTTAAATCAGTTCGTGATGCTCGAAGAACTCCAAATCTAGTCCCAAAGGCTACAATCTCAAAATTGGGTTCAATAGGAAAAGGAAACGAAATCGAACAAACTCGAAGACAAAAGGATAGTGATTGCCTAATAAGTCTCTAATCTAGTGTGCGAAGTCCAATCGAAGTGATTAGGGCTTTAGTTGGGACTTGATCCGATGGAATCAAACATGATCTGTGTTTGATTTGATGAAATCAAAAGGGACTCCGGCAATTCGAGGAACAATCTGATCTGAATTGGTTCAAATTGGTTGCATTTTGGTGCATTTTGGTTCAATCTAGATAAATCGACACTAGTCTGACAAAATCTAAGAAAGTCTAGAGTCCAATGAACTTCGGGTGACTCAAGATTTCAGTGAAGCTTCCGAAGAGGTCTGGTGACAATAAAGCCCATATTGGGGCTCTAATACCAAATGATGCAATCAAATCTAGGAACGATGTGTTAGACAGAAAATTTCCAAATTATGAATACAAAGAGCTAAACTTTGAAAATACTATGTCAAAATATCTAAACTAAATTTTAGAGGTCCTAAGTGCTATTTATAGAATTAGGACTACCACGGCTAAACACACTAACACAAAAATACATAAACAATTACTACAGTAAGAACACGTTAGAAAATACTGCATCACCGCATTCCACATAGCATTGGATAGTAGACTGCATCACCAACTGTCCTTTAGGCAGGCCAATAGTATGGGTGTTACCCTCCCAAATGGAAGGTAGGGTGTTCAAACCTTGCCAAGTACAAGGTGAGAGTGGGTGGGTGTGTGCTTGCAAATCAAAACAAAAAAGAATAGTAGATGACTAAATAAACAACCTAAAAGTGAGATCACTATATTTGCAAATCGAAATCATGCTAAAATACGCTAGTCAAGTTAGCTAAGAAATGGTGCCATTAGGAGTTTTTACAAAAGCTGCTTTATTTTACTCAATAGGACTAACAATACATGCTATGGATTCCAATGAGATGTGAAAATCTCCATATCATTTCGTTTTCTTTAAGGAATCCCAAAAGGTGTTTTAGTACAAAAAGATATGTATTACAATTGAGGCAATTTGCATCAGAGAGAGAATAGCTCTACATATCTACTTAAGGAATTCAAAGAACTGCACAATTCAAATTTTCTTAGATAGAGGAGCCATCTACATAGTGAATAGAAGCAGCTGAAATTTTTCCAATTAAAATGATATCTCCAAAGGAATTCCTACCAAGCTTACTTGAATGTTTTTCATTTTTGTGACCACTTGAAATAATCTATGAAGCTAACCCATTCAACCAAAAACAGTTATAACAATTGCACTATTAACTAGAAAAGAAAATAAAAAGGTTAAACAATATAACTTCCTATTTAACAAAACTATCGAAGGAACTAGCTTTTGAAGTCATCTATTTACCTCTACATAACAAAGACCTTGCGGGTCAGATGTACCAATTAGAAGAAGATCACATGGCACCTCATCATTTTCACGAAGCCATACAATGTTACCGACACGAATGTCTTGGGCTTGAATCTACAGGGGGGAATACCAGTCCAGTCACATAAAAGAACAAAGAGTTAGCATCAGAAACCTTGGGGGGAATTATAGTACGAAACTTGTTTAAGAAATAAAATTTAAAAATGAATAGGATAATATCCCAACAAATGAGCATAAACAATGAATCAGGACATTTTTATTCACATGGTATCTAAAAATAATTGAATTTGACATGAAATGTACGTTCACATTTTCACATCACAAAGACAATAAAATTGTCACAAATTTAATAAAAATTAGAACATGCCAATGAAAAAAGTACATTTAGAGTTTCACATCGCGCATACAACAAAATTGTGCCACAAATTTAACAAGAATTAGACCTTGCCAACAATATTTAACCACAAGGCTATCCTATATTTAATTCATACAGAATCACACAACAATCAACGCTTGTAATACGCCCCAGTGTCCCCTCCACTTCACTAAGATGAGAAAAACGCTAGATCATCATGGTTCTGAGTTCAAATATCAAATAAGCTCAACAATTTAAGTTCAGCATATCGATTGACTCAGCCCTTTCCTAGGACTGTATTATGTAAAAGCCTTTTATCATCAATCACATATATTAAATTTCATTCCATAATTTTGTTTTCACGACTAAGGAACCATTTTCCCAAAAATGCGAAGAAAGAAAAAAGTAGCAGAAATCCATTATATAGTGGAAACACGAGAATGAGGAAGTACCGTTGTTTCCCTAAAAGCTAATACCATTCAACAAAAAGTATTATGAAAAAGTAAGTGTTTCATCTCACCTAATAAAATCATATTCACAGTTACCAAGCATTGACCATGAATCTGCAGAATTTGCAGGGGGGAGCCATCTAGGCCAGTAAATCAACCCATTCGATTAATTTGCAGGAGCTGTAAGTTTTGACATCCTATAATAACTACAAATTACGCAACACAAACCCCAACAAAGAAAAAAAAAGGAATTTAACTACAATTCCCATACAGGTTTTTTGATGCCCTGCTTGACAACCCAAACTTCTTTCTCATTTGCTTTCTTGTCTGAGAGATATCTATTATAGTCATCCCATGCCTCTTTAGTTGCAGATACTGCGAATATTAAAATGAGTGGACCCCATGTACTTGCAGGATTCACTGGAGTAATCAGTGACCATAGTTGAAGGCAAGCAATCAACAAAAAGTACTGATTCATGAACCGGCTGGAAACACAATAGAAAGAAAATTGTTAGGCATAACGAAGGAAAGGGGAAAACATGAAAAAGAAAGAATCAAAAGCCATACTGAACAGATATATCTTATAATTGATCCTCAAAACATGAGTCCAAGAAGTTTTCTACAGGAAACAAACTTCAAACTCGCAACTCTATAACATAATATTGTCAGTAAACAATGAAACATGCAGTTCAACCACAAAGCATCAACATTCGCATTGAATGAATACAGGCACTACATCAGCAAAGGGATGGATATCAAGCAAACACAAATGTAGCACAGAAAACCAAAGAGATTGGTGTGTATGCGCATGAAAAGATACATCACACATACATGTGTATTCCTACACAAATTACTTATAATTACAAAACTCATGAAACAAGCTCAAAGTTTTGTTACAATAACATCCCCATACTAACAAAACCAATTTATGTTCACTAAATTGCAACTTCCAGCACATAAGAGTAATATAAATCCTTTTGGCATATAAATTGCACTAGCAAACATATCCATCAAGTGTCAATCTAATGCCAAAACCTCTGGACTTTCAAAATATAGACATAAAGAGTTGGCTCCTCTTGAGTGAAATTTGTTCGTGCATTCTAAGAACCTCTCACATCTCACCCAGTAGACACAGAATAGAGTATAGGAACTAGACTACTGGAATACATTATAATAGGTCAACTTTAAAAAGCATGGGCTCATTACCAAATTGAACAGCCAAGTTTCTGTAATTTCATATGAAGAACTCCAGATTTTTTTTTTTTTATCAGCAATGAAGAATTCCAGAATCTTGATGCACACTTCTATAGAAGTACATAGAAAGCAATAATAGTCATCAGATCATGATAAAAGAATGGTGAGGTTTGCTTAAGTGGACATCAAATGGTGAAAAGTGCATCAAAATTTTACAGGTTTACTCTGCTGCATACAACAGCAGCAATGAGAAATATATATATCTGAATTCCGGAGCAACCAATTCAAAAATTACCTGAACTGTTCCCATAAATTCTTAGGAAGGAAATTCAATAAGGTATATTTTCTGTTTGATATACGGTTATCGCAATACAGATCTTGAGATAGCTCGTCATCGTTGATGTAAACATAACGCTTCATCGTCGGCTTAAAAGCATGTGATATTGCCCGGTGTGTTCATTCCAAGTTTAATTCAGTGCTCTACAAATTTAAAAACACTGCAATGATAAGTAGTTCAGAGCATTCTGTATCTGCAATATAAGAAAATTCAATGCTCCTTTGGCACAAGCAATACAAAGACCAAAAGAAAAGAGAACATTATTACAAGGGTAAAATCACAGACGAGCATTACATGGAATGCTTTAACCAAAATATGTCACAAAAAAAAAATGGAAGTCGTGACAGAAGCAAAGCTTTGCAATTATCACATGAACTTTGCAACCATGAGGTTTTTTGGGGAGGTACGGTACCATTTAATGGTGTGAAAAATACAAAGCCTATCATTTGATGGGTCTTTTAATGACGTAAGAGCAATACTTCTCACAAACATGTGAGTTTGAAACTTCATGGAACTGTTGCATTCCCAAAGTGGGTTTAAGGCATTTTTTAAACTTCAAATGAGTGAAAGAGGGCTCCATAAATAGTTGGAATACAAATTATTTTAATGTGAAGTTTGTGGTACATGAAAAAGTGAATGTGGGGCATAGTTCTAGTTTAAGTCACAATGTAGATCCTTTTCTTCTGTTTGATCATTGATGTACTTAATTTCATTTACTGTATTGATTGTACAGGCACTTATGGATCTTCTCCCATGTTGTGAAAAAATAATTGTGAAGCACGTCTTATATCAATAATAGCAGTCACATACGCATAAGTTCGTAATACAAAATGCCAGCATATTAACATAAAGGTACATAACATGATATTCAAGTTTTGTTCAACAAGTTTACCCTAAACC
Organism: Heliamphora exappendiculata; assembly: GCA_034768845.1. Taxonomy (NCBI): domain Eukaryota; kingdom Viridiplantae; phylum Streptophyta; class Magnoliopsida; order Ericales; family Sarraceniaceae; genus Heliamphora; species Heliamphora exappendiculata. The sequence goes on from JAOTRH010000025.1 coordinate 7,919,267, forward strand.
CAAATAGCTACAAGTTCGTCATCAAGAGAGAACTAAGCTCATATGACCTTGATAACAGCTTAAATTTCGTGCACTTGAACATTTAACACTCAAAGCATGTAGATCAAAAAAGAAAAAAGCAAAAAAAAACTTATAAGTTCTATGTGCTCATAAAAGTACTATCGCTCCATTACGTAAAGTTTTTTTCAATGTGTATCGCTTTTATAAATTACCCAAAACAGTTGAATTTTGAGTTGATGAGAAGTCGACTTGACATAAGGCTTGAGCCCTAATTTGTGGAGTCAATGGGTTTATGGAGGGCTTGAGCCAGTGCTTTTGCACTAGACATGAGTGCTTGACATATCAATTGAGCTGTAGACTTACTAAGTTTCAGTGATCAATAACGTTACTAACAAAGTTCTTGAGCGTCGGATGTGCGTTTTGTCAAGAATATTCTATTTTGCAAGTCCATCATATTAAAACTCTCATTTTGGCATTATCCGTGAAAGTAGCATGACAAGTTCTTCAACACATTTAGGGAAGCTCATTCTGGTTATGTTATCATCTTCATGCTCTTAGATTGAATCCCACCATTTTACTTAAACCCAATTTTCTCTTTGAGCATTATTTAGGCATATTAAGAAAGAAAGATAAAAAAGGTCCGTTGTGGTAACAGACCCGTTGAAAACAAAGATCAAGAAGGAGCTTATCACGGTGTCTATGGAATCAAGAGTTACTCACGGAGCTCATGAAGGATTGCAAAGTTAGGTAAACCTAGGGAAATTGTCTTGAGTGTTGGGATCAGGGTTTTGTCCATGGGGCTAGACATTTGGGTTTCCATGTTAAAATCAAATATTTATATTTGGTGCTTGTGGAGTATTATCAAGCGTGGTGGATGCTAATTGCTAACATCGTATTCATCTAAATTTGTCTAAATTCTAGAATTCGTGTTTCGACTATCCATCCCATCTAGGCACAAACTTCACAGGCTCCCCTACTTTGAGCTTTATATTGAAATTTTAAACAAAATACATGAAAATTCAGAAGCTGATTTGGAGAAATATACCTTGTAACCCTTGATCATGCAATTAAAACAGTAAAAACCATGTTACATCAATTAAACTAAGCTTCAACCTAAGTCAGCTTCCAAATCCAGCGTTCATAATTGGGATTGGATAAAAAAATCCAACTTCCTCCCAGATTGAAGCAATTGTTCAGTAATTATGCCCTTTGATAGCGAAACAAATTTCAGTTTACATTCCGTAAGCAAGAAAGGTCATTCCAAAATGCTAAGCTAACAGTAGCCAACGAAAATTTGATATCACATTCAAGCAGTAATGTCACATATTTAAGTTCAATCGCAACCATGACCGGATCAAACTGAGTTATCAAGCTTCACATCAAGTTTTTCACAAGAATTACCCGTTATCGTGCACTTCGGAATCGTTGATATCTCAATGATCGAAATCAACCCATCAAAACCAAATTCAAGAATCACCGAATTAAATTCTTGAAAATTCAGTTATCACTTTTTCGATTGAAACGACTTCACATTAGTACAAAGAAAACAATAGATTTTCTTTTCCAAAGAAAATCTGAGAAAGAGTCAAAAGGTTGGAAGATGGGCCATGGCTCGTAGCTTTCTCCGCTTGTTCCCCGTCGTGGCGCTCTCTCTCTCTCTCTCTCTCTCTCTCTCTCTCGCTCGTTGAGGTTTGTTAAAGGGTCTTTTATCCTAATAACCTCTTTTTTAAACTAAATTAATGAAATTAAATAAAAAAATTTAAATTTTATTCTTAATTTACGTAAAAGTGTATTTAGCAATTATATTTTTTTTTTAAATATTTTTATTAAATACGTTTTAACCCTAATCTCTACACAATCTTGTAAAATAAAAAATAACGATATAAAAATATTTTTATCAAAGACGTTTTCTAATTTAATTAATAAATTATTTTTTAATAAAAATATTTTCAATTGATTTCAAATAAAACATATTTAGTAAGCACTTTTTCTATATATAAAGTTTTACACTTAAGACTTATACTTGTTCAAACAATAGGGTCGTTACATGGCTTTGGCTTATCGTGCTTCCCCATAAATTTCATTTTCGACTTCTCCTCTGCGTCGATGTCCAAATTCCCCATCTTGTGGAGAGAACAAATCCTAAAATTCACTCCGACTGCTATTTTGTCTTCATCTTCATCTTTGCCTTTTATTTTTGCCGATTCAAAAGATTGATTAGACTACCTCCGTGCTCCAAATTGGGGTATATTAGATAGTTTCGAAGAGGTTCCATTGTTGCCATTGCAATAAGAGAAAACTATTTCAGCAAAGAACCAGGTAGATTTCTCCCTCTTTTTTCTAACTCATTTATGAGATCTCCTCACCTTCCTCTCCCAAACACGTTTTTTGTATAAAAGTTTTATACTTAAAAACGTGCTTATTAAATACGTTTTCTGTGTAAAAAATTTTACACTTAAAGCGTTTTCGCCAATCACGTTTTCTGTATAAAGTTTTAAAACGTTATTAGTAAAATCGATTTTTTACAAACACAATAAAACATTTTTAGTAAAAACACTTTATGTATTACGAAAAATTAAAACATAAAACGTGCTTAATAAACACGTTTTACTTTTAAATATTTTTTTTCAAAAATGAAAGTCTTTTTCAAACACATTTATAAAAAAACGTATTTGCTAAATACACTGCTAAATACACTTTTACGTGGATTGTGAATAAAATTTAAAAATTCTTATTTCGTTAATTATCTTTGAAAATGAACTTTTAGGGGAAAAGTGCTTATTTTTTAATACTTAAGTGTGACTGGTTTCTAGCTCAACAAAAATATTTAACAAAATAAATCTTATTTTAAATTAATAAATACAAATTTTACTATTTTTATTTATAATTTTTACTTAGAATCATAATTATATTTTTACAGTAATAACCTATAAATTTATAATTTCAAGTTTAACAAACATACAGTGAACTTGCAAATTTGAGAACCCTAAAGCCATTTTATTATGATGAATTTGATACGTGGAATCAATATTTTTAGAATTTGTCTTCACGAACTAGTAGCCCTGTGTTTAATTTGCTACGTTAGATTCTTAATCTCTCGTATATGGAACTAATAATTTGGCATCCATAATATTATTTATATAATTATTTATTTTTCTCCAAATTATCTATTCTCCTTATTCAGCAGTCAAAATAATTATTCAAGTCTTATTTCATATTTTATCACACTTTAATCGGAGATTATATAAATAATATCACAATATACAAAATTTTATTCACTATCCCTTAGTATCAAAAAATATATATAGAACTTACGTATTATTTATTCCTCTTATTATAATTAATTCTATTTGGCATATCAAATTTGGCCCAAATTGTCATACCCCAAATTTCAGCCCACATGAAACACCCACAAACAACCATACAAAACGGAAAATCAACGTCGAACCCTATGTTTTACTCTCAAGATAAAAGCATACATGTATTAAATATATCACCTTCAGGCTTACAATACATGGTCCAGAACCAAAACATGTGAAACATACATGATCTAAACGAAACAAAAAGAGAAGACTACAGGTCTTCTGCCCCTCCGGCTCCTCTAAATCAACCTGCATTACCGATACCTTAAAAATATTTCAAATCCCACACCGAGAGCCAAAACTCAGCATAAACTAGACAAACATGAAATAAAAGCTAAATATGCTAGCAAAGTAATATGTATGTTAAGACTCGCCCGAGTCTCAAAACAAAATGATATAAACATAAATACGACAATGTCCCACAGGCAACACAGATATTTCCATCGACCCCCATGAGTCCTACATGCAACACAGATACATCTCATGAGCCCCACAAAACAGTTCTACAATACTCATGATGATTCATACACAACACGTGCAACCCACACGACGCAACACATGCAACACTCACCACGCAACACATGCCATCCACATAATGTAACACAAGCATTTTCTCGAGTTTTCACTGAAGGACCAATGTACGCCCCAACTAATGCATTGTTAACCAGAGTTAACATATATTTGACCACTTTCCATTCATCACTAACCAGAGTCAACGTACGCAATACATGCAACACACACATCTCCACGGGTTTTCACCGTAAGACCAATGTACGCCCCTCATTATGCATCTTCACGGGTTTTTACCGAAGGACCATTTACGCCCCTCATTATGCATCTTTAAAATCAGAGTTTTTACGCACAAAAACATGCACAAAACACCACGTCTTACAAAACCATATCACATGCTACATATGCGACCCATGCAACACATGCATAAATAAAACCAGAGTTTTAATGCACGAAACTGTTGGAGGTAATACTGCCAAAATTATTATTTTTATAAAATAATTTTTGGTAAAAAATTAACTGGACGGGCAACCGCCGAAACGGGATCCAGATAAAAATTTTGACGTCGAGCGATAAAAAATAAACCCGTGCAATCAAAGTTAATTTAGATGAATACCTCTTATCGATCTAATCTTCAACTATGACTTGATTCCGAGTTGAAACTCCGGTTAGATCTTCTACTGTATTTCTTTACGCGATCCTCGAACGTAGTATAGGCTACGATCCTCCGAGAATTCATACAAGCAGGACCTCCATATATTTAAATCTTGAAAGACAAAAATAATAACATAATAATATATGAGATATGATCTATCAATCTCAAACTGGTTCAGCCTACCCGCGTATATATAGGGTTGTAGCAGGGACCTGATGAGTAATTATGAGTTAGACTTCTAGTGGAACACAGACACCTACTAGAAGTTTCTGCAATTATGGAAAGACATAAAGCAATTTCAGCAATTTTTATAAAATACTGAATTACAGTTCATACCACTAAAGAACTATAATTGCACTCTGACTCATAATCTCAAGACCTTATTGTATTGAGATCCTATTATTAAATGCTTACCATTTCTCCCCACGTTAAGATTCTCGATACCTGCCAATTAAATTTAATTAATAACAATTTAATTTAATCGACATCTTGATATTCCTTATGCCCTTCCGCTTAACTTATTTGACCGCCGAATAATTAAATTTACCTGCAGAATTTGATCCGGTCAAAACTTATAAGCATCCTCAAGGGGGTATCGTCAATCCTGATCATTTGGGACGTAAATTTCGTCAATAATTAATATTCACCATATAAATAATACTACTATTCAACTCACCGAGATTATAGACCCATATAATATCGCACCCTATAATGAATCAAAATGACAAATATTAAATATATACAAATCAATAATTATTTCAGGATTAAGAGGATAATCACTATTCATAATAACCTTGGGTTGTAAATTAATTTATATAATCAGTACAAAATTAATTACCCTAAATGTCCCGTTTAATACACATAAAGTGTATTGGCACAGGGAGTCGGAACAATAGACGGCGCCATTATCTGTTCCCCGTAATCAAGACAGACCTACTAAAATTCTATGCCACAGTCGTATCGATGGTGTGCCCATTTTCATCTAAACTGTGAACATAAAACTTAAATTCTATAAGAACCTAAAATCTAATCTTCTGTGTGTAAGCCGTACTCTACACACCAGATTAAATACTATACAGAATATTGAACATCCATATATATTAAAGAAATGATATACATATATTGCTCATAAAGATTCTCATAAAATAAAAAATTAATTTTATTAAAATTAAATTAAATACTAAAAATATGATTTTCAGTATACCAACCATAACAATCTCCCACTTATACTCAAAACTATGCTGCCATATATCTGACTCCCATGCCCTCTACATGACTATGAAAAGTCTTAGTCGATAAGCTCTTTGTAAAGGATCTGTAAGAATGTCTCCTAATGCAAGTACTATGTCTAACTAAAAATCTGAGTCTGTGTACTCCAAATGTAATAGACTGTCTGCTTGGTAAACCAGCATATAATTCTTAGTCCTTTTCAAGTGCTTGATTATATTCTTTACCATAGTCTAATACTCCTACCCTGAATTAGACTGATATCTACTAGCCATGCCAACGGCAAAACAGATGTCGAGTCTAGTGCAAAGCATAGCATACGTGAGGCTTCCTATTGTCAAAGCATAAGGAACTGCCTTTATCCTCTCTATCTCATCAGGTGTCATAGGACACTGATCATTGGATAGTGATTTCGTACCTGAAAAGGAGAAACCCTTTCTTGGAATCCTGCATGCTAAAACGAGCAAGGATATCATTAATATGCTTTTCTTGTGATAAGCCCAGCATCTTTTGTTTCTGATCTCGCACAAGCTTGATCCCAAGGATGTGACTGGCTTCTTATAAGTCCATCATATCGAATTGCTCAGATAACCATATTTTAACCACAGATAATGCCTCCACATCATTTTCGATGATCAAGATATCGTCTACATAAAATACTAGAAAGATCACTACGCTTCCGTTACGCTTCTTGTACACACATGACTCATCCAAACTTTGATCAAAATCATAAAACTTTATAACTTGCTCAAATCGAGTGTTTCAAGACCTCAATGCCTGCTTAAGTCCATAAATGGATCTCTTAAGTTTGCACAACATGTGCTCCTGGCCCTTTGCAATGAATTTGTCTGGTTGTATCATATAGATACGCTCGTCATAACTTCCGTTAATAAAAGCTGTATTGACGTCCATTTGTCAGATTTCATAATCGAAATGTGTGGTAATAGATAAGAGAATTTAGATAGACTTAAGCATGGCTACCGGTAAAAAGATTTTCTCATACTCAATTCCTTCTTTCTGAGTGAACCCTTTAACAGCAAGCCTAGCTTTGAAGGTTTCAACCTTTCCGTATGTTTCTCTCTTTTTTTTGTAGATCCACTTGCATCCAATGGATTTTTTCCCTTTAGGTGATTTTACAAGTTTCCAGACCTGATTGAAATACATAGATTTTCTCTCTGAATTCATAGCCCTTTGCCAAATATCTGCATCTTTGTCTTGTAGTGCTTTATTGTAGTTACAGGGCTCGGTATCCAATTCTGCTGGGATCCTGTCAAAAGACTTTCCTAAGAACATATACCAGTCAGGTTGATGAATAACCCTCCCACTACGACGAGGCACTACCTGTGTCTGTGTACTAGCAGTAATAGACTGTGCAGAATATGAATCTTGTGCATCAACACCCTGTTCTTGATTTGCACATGTCCCAATAATTCTCCCACTACGATGAGGTAATGGAATATCAATGACTTATGGTTCTTCTTCCATTCTATTGGTATTTTCTCTCAATTCTTCCAGAATAATTTTGCTATTGGACCTGTGATCCATAATATAATCATCTTCAAAAAATCGGGCATTAGTGCTAACAATAACCTTCTGATCCTTAAGATTATAAAATAGACCACCCTTTGTTTTCTTGGGATACCTCACAAAGAAACAGACTTCTGTCCTCGGTTCCAACTTACCCGCGTTCTCTTTCAGCACATGTGCTTGACACCCCCAAATCCGAATGTGTTTCAGACTTGACTTACGCCCGGTCCACAATTCTATGGGCGTAAAAGGTACTGACTTATAAGGTACCATGTTTAGAATGTAAGTCGCTGTCTCTAAAGTAACTCCCCAAAATGAATCAGGTAAACTTGAATAACTCATCATTGACCTTACCATCTCCATAAGAGACATATTCATTCTTTCTGCTATACTATTCTGCTGTGGAGTGTCAGGTACAGTCAACCGGGATGTCATCCCCTCTGATGACAAGTAGTTCTTAAATTCTCTAAATAGGTATTTTTCACCACGTTCGGATCGTAGTAATTTGATACTTTTACCTAGACGCTTCTCCGCTCCGCCTTGAATTCTTTGAATTTCTCAAAACATTCAGACTTACGTGCATCAAGTAAATGTATCCATACCTTGAGTAGTCATCAATGAAACTGATAAAGTACTCAAAGCCACCTCTATCTTAGATTGTCATAGGACCACATACATCAGAATGAACTAGCTCCAACGATTCTGTAGCTCTATAGCCTTTGGCCGAAAATGGCCTCTTGGTCATGTTACCCTATAAGCAAGATTCACAGACTGAAAGTGCCTCCACTTTCAATGAACTCAAAGGTCCATCTACTACCAGTCTGTTTATTCTTTTTAGATTAATATGACCGAAGCGTAAGTGCCAAAGAAATATTTGGTTCATTAAAGAAAAAAACTTTCTATTGTATGGTAATATAGATTATTATTTATTTCAATCAATTGTAGTGTATGAGATATTTGAGTAATAATATAAAGATCATCCATCAATGTACTAGAACAGATAATCCGTTTATTATCCTTAATAACCACAGAGTTAATAAGCCAAATATTCATCTTTAGCCAATCCAGAAACGAAAACTAAGTTTCTTTTAATGGCAAGTACAAAAAGATAATCTCTCAGTATTAAAACCTAATCTGTACCAAAGTTGATAGTGACATCTCCTACTACAACTGCTGTTACCGTTGTACTATTTCCAATATGCAGGTAAATCTTCCCATCACTAAGTTGTCGGGTTTTTTAGAACCCCTGCAATGAATTGCAGACATGATTAGTGGCTCCCGTATCTACACACTAGGTACCGGTAGATAACATCGCTAAACATGTTTTCACAACCAGTGAACAAAAATTATCGTATTTGTTCTGCTTTTTGAGAAATACTAGACATAACTTTTTTTAGTGCTGGATCTGGTTGCAGTGAAAACATCTGCCTTTCGGTTTTTTTACACCAATTCGTGGCCCACTAACGACCCTGGAAAACGTATCTCCCTGTTTCAGAATATTTTTCTTCTTCATGCCTTTCGGCCCCGAGAAAAAATCTTTTTCCGAAACAGGCACATTTTCTGGTATTGAAAGAATACCATTTGTAGTTAAAATAATATCCAATTTACATTTTCAGTCAATATAATTTGGTCCCATTAGTTTGTTTTCTTTGAGTATTAACGCGAGTGGGTTGAAATCTATTTTAATCATGAGAATCACATAATTAAATAAAATCGATAATTATGATGAGCAAAATTTTGAATTCATTTTAATTTGGTTCTCCCTACCATTTTAAAATTAATTCGCCAGTAGTCTGGTAACGTATGAATAGCATGCCACGTTGAGTGGACGTCTACTATCCATCGTAAGACCAGACAGGTCAATTCTTTTTAATTTTACTATCTAGGCAATTTACCATGCCAAGTAAAAATTAAATAGCTAACATAGTTTCGGTCCAGTATATAGTAGCGGTAACTCAGATAGAGATAATACTATTATATATAGCTAAGTGTTAACAATCACCTAATCCCAAATCAATCGCTTCGCAATGAACTATTCAGATAGAGAAGTGATCAACACTAACAATTATCCAGAATTATCCCTAAAGGAGGTTTGTACTAGCGAAACTGCAATTAATCTGTCTGTTGGAAAGGAAGGCCTTACTGCCGACACTCAGGGTTTAATTGCATCGTTTACAAACTGGTGATGGAGACCGCAAAATTTATTTGTGAATAAATTCTCTCCCACTTAGATTTTTAAAACATTTTTTAGGGTTATAAAATTCCATTTAATTAAAATAAATTTATTAATTTCAAAAATCACACAATCTGAAAGAATCAAATATCTTTTCGTGTACATGTGTTAGCCCAAGAGCTTTTTTAATTAATTTTGATGATTTTCATAATTTATTTGCAATAAATAAATATTTTTAATTAGATAATATTTCTTATTTCCAAAATGAAAGTGCTAACTCATTGTTGAACAATCAAGGTTGACACCTTAGCAAAAACGGTATGACTTGTATCCCAAAAGATTCAAACACTTGAGAATTCTTTAAGTAGAATTTTTTTTTGCGTTGATCTCAATTGAAATTCAAATCAAAACACTTGAGGCAATGTATACTTGAATCTTATCAAGTATGTCAACATGAATTGATCAAATGCTTTAACACCCT
>JAOTRH010000025.1:7933150-7948047 GCA_034768845.1 Heliamphora exappendiculata
CACATTTCATTACTTATGAAAGGAATCCTCCTCTTTGTGCTGGTACGGCAGAATTGCGTTATTGACCTTACAAGATGTGCTAATTTCAATAAGAGGCATAGTTAACTACATTCCGATGCCAAAGAAAATTCTGTATTATCCCTCTTGTGGCTAAGTACTTGCATTGGTTGGCTGCAATTGTTTTTTTTATAAAAAAAACCTTATTTTATGTTATCACTACGTTAAAGGTGAGAGTAGAGTTGTGTACTGTTTTGTAGAACATATGCTTTAGAATAACATTGCATCTTTTGATGATTGACATATCAATTTCTTTGAAATGTTCAGAAATCGAACCTGTCATAGTTTAGTTGCGCACACCGAAGGGAATGCATCCTCCTTCATTGAACAATTAAGGTGACAAAATTTGCTTTTTAAAAGAGGCACATGAAATATATTAATGCTTCTGACTGGTGTTTGTTCACTGAGATTTCAAAATATGTATTATATCCTTGATGTTCCACAAGAAACTTATGTCTTCGTTATCTTCTTCTCAGATTGTTGATTGCATTTAGGGCTTTCTCAATATTTCCCCCGACCCTGCAACCTTCGTTCAGGTTTGTAGTTCAAAATGCTTTCTTCTTCTTAAGTAACATGTTAGAGCATCATTAACCAGAAAAAGTAGGAGGATCAAATTGAGAATTTCCATTGGCTTTTTTCATGAGTCTTCTTCAGACCAAGATAAAGATTCGCGTAGACAATCTTTTTTTGTTGAGTTTTAATTTGTTCATTTGGGGTTCTTCATTATCTACATATGGCATTTTTTTAGTTTAATGTTTCTATTCAAAGGAGGTGGATATTGATAAGAACTTATTCGAGAACAATTGGATGACGACAAAATTATCAAAGATTGGCATTTCTTATTCCTATTCAACAAGGTATGAATAGTTCCTTGATTTTGGTTAAGGGATTGCTGTATCTTTGCCCTTGGAATATAAAAAATTGCAAGATAGGAAGATAAAGCAAAAATACCAATTGAAAAAATAAGTTCAATTGAAAGTTTTTGATTCATCAATAATAATCTAAATTCTATTATACTAGATCATCTATGTGATTCGACGAAGAATGAACCAATAATGGGATATTTCGATAAATGGAAAATTTAAAATGCTTCAGGATGGAAATGAAGGAATGTCTATAATACCTGAGTTTAATCAGATACAATTTGAAAAATTTTACGGCTAGATCCAATCTCCTAATCCCTGCGGAAAGTAAAAAAAATCTCATGCTCTACCTTTTGGGATGGGAGGATTAGCGAAATTCTATTTATTGTAATTTTCTCTAGACCTCCGAAAAAAATTATACAGCTCATCCATCAATTATTTTTAGTATTCCATTTCAATATACCATATTTAAACTAACTGAATGAGATTACTCATAGATCTATTCTATTTTTCAGGCTAACCAAAATAGGTTAATTACAAAAGAAAAAAATTAAAATAATTTTTTTAAAATTTTGTTTGATCATTTCTTTTTTAATCGTATTGAATCCATTTTTAATTTTAAAATTATCAGTGACTTTATAAAACTTTTTACTTTGATGTTAATTTTAACTCATTAAATTCAATAGTAATTTCATTCACATAATAAGCTGCACCCAATACACCGGCAACTCTCATCATATGAAATGGGCTCAACGGTCAATCATGAAACCCTTGAAAAAAAAAAAAAGATGAATCAAAATACAGCTTCTATGCCAAAGCTAGGCGCAAAAAACCAACCAGACTGACCTAGTTCCTCCATAGAAAAAGGTTTAGTTTATTCTGAGTCACAACATAAAATACTTTTTTAATATCTTTCTTTGATTCCAGACCAAGATTAACTTGAATTAACATAACTTTAAATTTTATATAATTTAATCAAATTAATTTAGTAATTTGAAATTAAATTCATTTTTATTTATTTCTATATAAAATTTACCTATTTAGATAACCCCTTATCCTTCAAAAATACCTTATATGGAAGAATTAAAAAAAATCAATTTTTCTGCTATATCCCTTATTTTCCTGCTATTGTAATTCAATTGGTCAAAGCATCTCCTTCCATGATGGACTAAAATTATTGATGCCTCTCAATTTTTATATAATCAACATGTTTTTTTTTTCTTTTTTTATTTTATTTTATTTATTTTTATTTATGAAGTCCTATTAAAATCAAGAAATATAGGCTTTTCTATCATTCACTCCAGAATAAATAGAGTTTTTTGAAAAAACTTACTAGTGGAGGAAGATCTCCTAGGGATAAGAGACATGGGGCTAAAGAGAGAGCCAAAAAAGGATCTTTCGAGTATAATCCTGCATAATCTCGAATGTTATTAATTTTGGTAATATTGTGTGTTTAGTTTTGAAAAGAAAAGAAGTATATGTGTTCATTGCTTTAACTTGCGTTTGGCATTGTTTTTTTTTTTATTCGTGTTCTTTTTTTAGCGTTCGTGACTTTTTTCAATATTAGCCCAAACGGCCATACTTTTTAGATTCCTCACTTTGAGGAATCAAAAAAGGAAAAAATTTCAATCAAGAAATAAAAAAGCTTAAATAAGACGAACAAGCCACTTAATAGCCTTTTAGTGGGTTTTTTCGTTTTTAGTGGGCTTATGTTTAACTTCAGCTCACACAAGTATATTTTTTAGATTTGTTTCATCACAAGGAGTCAGAAAAGTTTTTAAAAAAAATCTAATTCAAAAAATGAAAAAAAAGTCAAAAAATTGAAAGGAGAAAAAAAAACTCAAAGAAAGCTTTAGTCCAAATGAAAGCTAATTCATTTATTAACTTTATTGGTAGTTGCAAATCTAATATAGTCATCCTACTTTGATGATCTTTCTTTTTTTCTGGGAATGCTATTTTTAAGGCTTTTTGTATTAACAGGGGGCAATTCCCCAAATTCTTGGGAAAACGAGAGATGATTTCTTTTCCAAAATTGTGAATATACTGAGAGAAGCTTTAGATGTTTGCTAGGATAAAATCAAGGAAATCCCTTGCATTACTTGCCCAAGCAAGCCTGAAGGATCTATGTTTGTCATGGTAAGGATGTAAACGGTTAAAGGTAGACTTTGATTCATAGCAAATGGTTCAAAAGATCTCTTATGACTAGGGTTTTTCCATTTTAGGTGAGACTAAATCTCTCACTACTTGAAGACATTAATGACGATATCGACTTCTGTGTGAAGCTGGCTAAGGAGGAGTCTGTGATTGTTCTTCCAGGTAAAAGAACAAATAGTTTAAGCTTCTAAATGTAGTTTAAAAGCTTCTAAATGTAGTTTAAATGTTTTTAACTACATTTCACCAATCTATTTAGGAGTTAGGAGCATTTCTTTGCTTGTGTGAATCCGTTGTAGATTCTGATCATAAGGGCTAGGATGAGTTAATCTTCATGCAATTGTAGGAAAAAAAGATGAGATCATATATAATATCCTACCTAACTGAAAGGGTTATGTTTGGAAGTTGTGGAAGGGAAAGAGAACTGAAGGGAAAGTCGGGCGGAGATAAATTTTGTAGAAAGTAATTATTTTTCTTTGTTTGGTTTAGGAAAGATGAAGAAAGGAATTTGAGAAAGAAAATGACTTTTTTTTTTTATTTCAATTGTAAAGAGAATAGGAAAGAAAGTAGTACGGTACTTAAAAATAACAAAAGAAAAAGCGGAAATGATAAATGAAAGAAAAAGGAAGGGAGCGAATAGGATGAAGAAAACATATCAGTTTCCTTTCCTTCCTCTTTCTATCTTCAAGTTTCAAAAACACCCTAAAAGGGAACTCCCATTCGTACTCAGACCATGATATATGTTTTTTTTTCCTTCTCTCCTAATTAATAACGAAACAGAGGAACTGAGGAAGGAACAAAAATTATCAGTTTACTTTCCCTCTTTCTTTTCTCAAGTTTCAAACACACCCTAAAAAAAGATCTCCCATTCATACTAAAAGATGACAAACAAATTTTTTTCTCTTTATCAAGGCCGGCCCAGAGTGATTTGTGAGCTCAAAACCGAGGATTAAAATTGGGTTTTTAAAATTTTTTATACACAATAATTTTAAGGAAAAAACATTACAAAATTTCAATGAATTAAATTTTTGTCTTGTTGTTTCACAATTCAATAATATTCAATTTACAACCAAAACAACGAAAAAAAAAATCAAAAATAATAATACCTGAACAAAAAAAAGATTTGAATCGACAACAACAAAATATCACTTGAACACTGCCATTCGTGCATTTTTTGTTACAAAACTACTAATTAAGCTTGTATAATCAAGCTTATTTAGTATTTCTTTTTCAATTAACATCATCGCTAATCCATTCAATATTTCTTGTGACATTGTTGATCGAACATAAGATTTAATCATCTTTAATTTTGAAAAGTTCTTTTCTCCTGATGTTACTGTAACAGGTATAGTTAATAATATTCGATATGCAATTCATGTATTCGGGAAACAATCATCCATTAGTTTCAAATAACTAAGTATTTCAATTAATTTTTCTGTTTATTTTGGTAAAACTTCTTTAAAGACTTTCAATTCTGAAAATAAATTTCTCCCATCAATATCAGAAATCTCATCATATTTCAAAAAAAATTTAAGTTTGGCACATTAAGTTTTCAAACATTCATCGTTGACAGGGTTTAACTTTTTCAAATCAAATAAAAATCCAAAAATTTCCTCGTCTATTTAAAATTGATTGAACTTGCTTTCGAGTGAAGGAAGAGTCTTTATCCGTCCATTTGATTTTACCCAACTACAAAAGGAAGTGTTCTCTACTCATTTCCCGTAACAAACAGGATGATATTGGATTATTTACCTCTTTCTCCTTCCGTATTTCTGTTTGATGGGGTTGATCCTAAAGTTCTTTTTTTCGCAGGGGTTGCCGTTGGACTAAAGAATTGGCTCCGTGTAACATTTGTCATCGAGCCATCGGCTCTTGAACAATGCCTTGGGAGGATGAAAGCTTTCTATGAAAGGCATGCCAAGAAGCAGTAAGACAGTTTCCTTTCATCTCTAGTAAATCCAAGAACTCTGCTTCGTCTCTTCAGTTAGGTTACTGCAGTTAATTCCAAAGGCCGTGTTTGTTTGGGTGATAGGTTCTGATCAACACTCCTCGTTGATCTCCCCTTTTTGTTCAAGTTATTAATAATATAATGTGTTTGTTCCTCAAATAATCCATAAGTTTCTTTGTAATAACGAAAGGCGCATGACCGGTTTCACGGTGATCAACAACGCCGCGCTGATCACCATGTGTGATGCCTTCTTTCTCCCACCAATAAGCTATTCCAGTGTTTCTTCAGACTTGAATTGTGGTGACTGAACATTGCTTCATTTTGTGTTCCTTTTGGTATCATATATGTGATTTGAAACCCACTGGTTTTTGGCGATCCATGGGTCTCATCGGTTTTAACAAAATACGCCCAATTTATAGGGTTTGTTAAGACGAAATTAAGGTCGGTTGACGATTTTACCGGGTTCCTTTTTTTCCTTACTCTTTTTTTTATTACTTGTTTTATTTTTGAAACACAAAAAAGAGTCGTAAAATGCAATAATTTAGCCAATATACTCCAATCGGCATCATTAATTGTGCTTTCTTACAAAATGCAAAAATGATAAAAAGTGTTATTTGTGGGTCTCAAGGAGGACTTTGTTGTAATTTGGTTTTGATAGCTGATATGGAGAAGCTTTTAAAACCCGTTGTGATTATTTTGTTTATAAATATGACAAATCTCAATTCAAATTTGACATGGGATATTGTTGCATTGTTTTTAGTGGATATTTTTAAATTTTAATTATAAAAAAAAAGATTTACTTTTTAGATCTCGTTATGAGAAATTAAAAAATATAAATATTTTGACTGAAATGTGAAAATATTCATAAGAAAATTAATTTTATGTTGACTGAATTAATAATATATTCAGAATAAAATATTCAGAAAATATTTTAACTTTTTATGTTACTCTTGTCGTTAAAAACTAAAAAATTAACACTATTATGAAAATATAAAAAAATATTCAGATAAAGTGAATCTCATGGCGTTTGCAATTTGTCAATTCGACCAATGAAGGACGTAAAAAAAAAAAGAGCACTAGTTTTGGTTAAAAATTAGAAATGAAAAAAATTTATAGTACTTACTAATAAATTTATCTATAATTTGAAATAAATAATTTAAATTAAATTGTTCGTAATGTGAGTTAGATTTTAAGTGAATTTGAATTACTGATTTTAAGTTTAGAATAAATTTATAAATAAATAAAAAGTTTTAGTGCAATAGTAGAGTTATCACCGTGTAATTTGGACACTGCAGGCTTGAGACGTGAAAATAGTCTAGTGACCTTTTGTGGTAAATAAATTTGTTCTCCAACTTTATAAAATAGGCGAATAATACTCGATTTTTAATGTTTTAAATTGTGTGTTCTATTATCCAATGCATAATAATAGACTTTAGGTGAATGAGGTTGCAATTGTGTTGGTTATGTTTTGAAATAATACTAATTGTTTTCATAATTTTATGACAAACCGTCCAGATTGTAGACCCGCTACGCATGCTATTCACACCAAAAATCACATTTATTAGATATAATTAGCTATGTGATCTGAATATATTTATTTAGTTTTTTATTTTAAAAAATATTTTACTTATTTATTTTTTAGAAAACAAATACCATCCGTGACTAACAATGTTCAATATAAATTTAATTTTATTGTGTGAATAGTATAATCGGTGAGATCTACAATATGAACTATTCAAATTGTAATATTACATAAATAAATAACATCATTTTGAAGCACAACCAATTGCGGCTTAAAGATTTTTGGGGCTTTAGACGAGATATTAAATGGAGGTTTTTTATTTTCAATTTATTATTTTTTTAAAATTTTTAAATTTTTATTTTTTTGCTTTTTAAGATGCAAAATTATTAATAATATTTTCATAATCAAGTTTTTGTAACATATTATTTTTTCAGTCGATAGCATAGTTAATCCATTTAAACTTTTTTATGACACAGTTGACCTAAAATAAGATTTTATTATATTTAATTTGAAAAAACTTATTTCTGCAGAAGCTACTGTTACCGAAATTATTAATAATATTCTATAACCAATGCATAAATTTAAAAAAAAAATCGAGTCGATCTTTTAATATAATTTAGTACATCAATTGAAGTCTTATTAATTTCTTCCTGCGGTACAATTTTTTTTTAAAATTTTTAATTTTAAAAATAAATCTAAACCATCAATATTACTAATGACATTATGCTTTAAAAAAATTTCAAAATTAAGACAATTTTTTTAAATTGTCATCATCTAGTACTTTTAACTTTTTAAAATTAAATAAAAAATTAAAAATATCTTCGTACATTTAAAATTGTTCAAATATATTCTCAATTGAAGAAATGACATCATCTATAATATATAAGAAATAATTAATTTTAAAAAATTCTACAACAGATTGTGTTATCTCCTTATCTTATTCATAAGCCTAATAAATAACTTATATATTTTTTATTTTTGTTAATATAATTTATTTTAAAGAAATAATGTTTACTTTGTGAACCTGAGCTGATTCATGAAAAGTGATCGGAGGTGACAAAAATGTTACCACCAAGGTGGCCGGAAGGGTCTCTGCGGTTACCCAAGTTATAATAAGTGTATTGTAAGTTTAATTTGTATTTTAATTATAATTTTATAATTTGATTAAAATTGTTCATTATTTTATATTTAATGAATAGTTGAATTATGTAAACAATCAGGTCAATCGGACATTAGTAATAATATGATCGGTGCACATTTATCTTATATTTTATTTTCAAAATCTAATAAATTAGTTATTTTATTTGAAAATAAATATGCTTTCATCAATGAATATGATGTCCGAGTTACCTTAAAATTTGCAAAAATTACTTACACTACTAATTTAAAATAATAAACGATTTCAATCAAATTATAAAATTTTAATTAAAATGCAAATTAAACCCACAATACACTTGTCATGTGACTTGGGTTATAGTAGAGACCTTGTCTCCATGGTGGCCTCAACCACCTTGGGATGGTTTTGGCTAAGTAAGGTGAAATATACTAAAAGTCTAGTTTGTAATAAAGTTTGGATTTTGCATATTTCTATTATTTTTGAATTTTTTTTTAAAAATTTGATTATTTTTTTAGCTTGTCTCAACCAGAAAAACTAGAAATGTAAATTTTTTGATTAAAATATAAAATAGTTCATTAAAGACAAATATAAAAAAAAATTGATTTAGTGACTTATTTTTATCTATTCAGAACTTCTTGGTCAACAAAATTTTTTTTCAATGTGTCTTAATGAGATAAACAGTAAAAATGTTTTTATTTACTGAAAGATAAATTGTTTTACTAAATATGAAAGTAAAAAACTGAAATGAGCCTCCGTGTTTGAGTGCTTTTTTATACATTTTTTTTTATATTTAGTTAACTTTTTTAACGTTAATTAAATGGGCATATTTTTTTCATATCAAAAATTCTAAAAATAAAAAATTACATAAAAAAATATAAAAATAAAAAAAACTACTTAATAAAAAGTTATTCCATCCAAACATACACTAAAGCAAATTAGTCGTTATTTTAAATTGGGTCAAAATATCCAAGCTGTACATGCTACGGTCCAAGATAGCCTTCTTTTTGTTTTACCGTTGCAATTCCGCCGTTGAAAATTTCAAAATGTTAAAAAGTACTCTTCTCTGTAACGGCTATTTTAATCCTAAACCCTCAAAACCTCTCAGTCCTCCCTGCTTCTCTCACTCTCACTCAAAATCAGAGACCAGTTCGCAATCTAAGCACAGAAACAAGTCGCCCATGGATTCAACACCTCCCTCTCGTCGATCCGAGTCCCGGCTTCGATTCAAATCGGCCTCTCGCCTTGCTCGGCTCACCCGTTTCGACGGCGAGAGCGAAGATGCTTCTCGACTCTCTCTTGATTTAGTCCCCTTTTCCCCCAAGGTAAACACTCCGTCACCCTCCTCCAGGCCTCAAAACCCTCGCCCTCTTCACGAGATTTTGCTTCTATCGTCTTCCCCTCTCCGAAAATCGAAAACCCACCTCGTGGAGAGGATCGACATGGAAGAAGAGGCTGTTGAGTCAACTGGGTCGCGCCGGCGATGCAAGAATAGAAATGGGTCTGCGGGTCTATCGGTCTGCGCTTCGCCGAGGAATGGTAGGAGGACGCGCCGGCGGTTGGAGGCGGAGATTCGGGAGGAGAGGGATTCGGGTATGGTGGAGGAGATGGGTAAGGTTAGAAAGAGGCGTCATAGCGGTCGATCAAAGAAGGATAAGCTCAGTTTGGTGCCTTCAGTTCCGTTCCCAGGTATGTCGCAGTTGCTAATTATTGATTCATATGGTCAATTGAATCATTGGTTTTTGGTTTCGATGTTGATTCGTTCTCGTTTGGGTGTCGATTTTTGGATAGAAGAAAAAAATCATGGCGATCTGTGTAATCTGGATCGACTTGGAGAGCTGATAACTGATCTGATTATGTGGAATGATGTCGCAAAATCAAGCCTTTGGTTTGGTTTGGGCTCTCTCTGTTTGCTTTCTTCTTCTTTTGCTAGAGGAATTAGCTTCAGGTATGTGCTGCCCCTCTCTCCCCTCCTAAATTAACCATTGTCTTTTTTTTTTTTTTTTTGAAACTGTAATAGGCTATCTAATTAGCTCTCTCTATTTTAGAGATTTTCATATTGACTAGCTCATTTGGCTAGAAAGCATGAGTCTCTAAATTGTATTTTTTCTTCTTCTTCTGAAGTGGTTGGATTTGCTAGATGAAGAGATGTCAGAAATTATTGCTAACGTAGAGAGTAGGGTTGAAGAGCATACATAAAAAATGATTAGCTAAAACCAAAAATTTCTTTTTTGTACTTTTAGCTGTTTAATTTTACTAGTGTTTGGAGTTGCTCTAATCTTTGATATACAGTATCTAAAAGCTTCCCAATAATGTATTTGTAGCATCTTCTCTTTGATGTCTCAATTGGGCCTCTTGTTTTTGGGGCTGTCGTTCTTCTCCAATTCAGTCTGTCAAAGGTAAAAATCTCCCCCAATTTCACACATTTTGTCTCGGTTTTTCAAACCTTCTGTGTTTTATATGTTTCCATGAATGATCAATTAACAGGAGTAATATTGGACATAAGCGTGAATTTAAGCTGAAAGAGGATGACATATTGCGAGCGGCTAGAGTGATTCTTCCAACACTAAACCTTGCAATTTCAAAGACAACAGAGCTATTTTCAGGGGAACCAACCATGACCCTCAAAGTAATTAACATTAAACATTACTGCATCTTTTCAATCTTCTCCTTCCAATTCCAGAAACAAAAATGTTACTATGTAAACAAACTCATAAACTTTCCCAGAATTTCAAATGAATGGTCCAAATTCAGCATATGTGGGTTACACTTTAAAGTTCAGATAAATTTGTAGGTTTGTTTTTTGAGTTTGTAGTATTACTGTTTCAAAGATGGGTTCTCAAAGCCACCGCATTTCTGTGTATTAGGTTGCTCCATTTCTACTTATAGGAGCCGGGTATGGCCATCTCATGACCCTAAGGAGGCTTTGTACACTTGGTAAGATCACTATTGTTATGCCTAACCAATCTTTAGATGATTCTCTATCATTAGTTAAAACTCTAAATGTGGAAATTCTGGAACTAATTTGAGCAAAATTGACAGGATTTTTAATAAGCTTTACTGGCCCAAAACTATACTCGATTTATTGTGTTCAAATAAATCATAAAGGTAATACAAAACATGTGTACACCATTTATGTTTGGTATAAATATTTACTGTGCATTGAAGTGTTACTGAAGCTAAGCGAGAATGTTTTGTATAAAGCAGTTGAGTGCCTGCAAAGGTGGGTGATAGAAGCGTGGGGGGCTTGTTCTCACAAGAAGATTGTGGCAGCATCAGCAGCCACAGCCTTTTGGAATCTGACGGCCATTAGAACACGTATATTAGCAGGTAATTCTAGCAAATTTTTACAAATTGTAAGTTGCATTCTAACAAAACACACCCTCCAAATGCCAAGTAGTTCTTTTACGACATGTAAGATGGACTCGGGCATGTGTGTCGAGTGCGCATATAAGTGTCAATTCATATTCTCATATTAAAAAAATTAGAACACGGAAAAAATACTCATATTTTTTAATTTATATCTTTAATTTTTCAGAGTAAAAACGGTGTTTATGAGGTTTTTATTGAGCATTTTATGTGCATAGTATTAAAGTTTATGCATCATTCTAGAGTAAATTTGTGTCGTGTTACTAAAATGATGGACATATATCCTGTAGTTTTATTTGAGTTTGTTCTATGGTACTTTATATATTTGGAAGTGTCGAGTGTCTGAACCCGTAACATAGGCTCACATGCAAACATGAGTGAGGCAATTCTCTATTTTATTTTTATTTTTTCTTAGGTCAACTATGGTGAGAAAAATATGTTACACAACTGGTTTAAATATCCGCTCACAACCTCTTGCTCTACCTCAGTGCTATTTTTATATATAATTCCAAGTGTGTCTAATACTGCTTTTCTGTTGTTGGTTTCATATAGCTTTTATATTTGTGGTACTACTTCGACACAACCGACAACATTTGGAAACAAAATTGGAAGCTGGGGAAGCAGAAACAGGGAAACGAGAGCAGCAGCAGCAGGCATTGGCTGTGGTAGAAACAGTAATCTGAAATTAGTAAAACTAGCCTTCTTCCACCTACTTCACATTGAGAAATTATTCATTGTCACAGGCACACCATGTTAAGCATGTCACGTGGCTGCTAACCAATCAAAACTTCCCATTAAATAATGTGTCAGGCATGCCACACGGTGACTAACGCAAACCAATCAAAAACGCAAACCAATCAAAACTCCACGTGTGGCGCCGCATGTGGCAGCAGATAATTTCTCGTTTTGATTGGAGCATAAAGAAATATGTCAAATTTTGTAATGTGTCAGGCATGCCATGTGAACTTATGTTCCAATCAAAATGAGAAATTATCCGCTGCCACATGCGAGGCGCTTGATTGCTTTGCGGCACCAGGTTACTTTAATGGGAAGTTTTGATTGGTTTGGCAAGTGACAATGCCTAACATGGTGCTGCATGTGACAATGAATAATTTCTCGTTTCACACATTATGTGTTGTTGCTTCCTTAAAGTTGGATGTGGACAAGAAAGGAATCATAAGGATGAACTCTTAACTCTTGGAGAGGCGGCACCTGTGTTTAGAGGAATTTACTTACTTGGATTTCTCTTAGCAACTGCAGAGACTCACTCTGATGTGTTATTGCTTTTCACTTGATTCCTGCTTCCAGCAAAAAAGAGCTTGCTTGATTACAATTATGTATTCATCTTCTCCTTTTATATGTGTGGGAAATAATATAGAAGTTATTGGAAAGATGATTTGTACAAAGTTTGCATCAAAAAAACTTTCTTCCATTCTCATATGAATTATATTAGAATTTATGAAATCATTTTCCATCATGGATGAAATTAGAAGAAATTAGAAGAACCCAGACAATGGAAAATAGATCGAATTTCTTGTGGAAGAAGTTTTGTTTAAAATTTTTATTAATCAACAAATACACAGCCGTATTCACACCTTGTCGTTGGTAAAGTTTGAACTATGGACCTCTCTTATTTGGGAGTGTAACACTTATATCATTAAGTCAGAATTAGTTTAGTGCTGTAACAGAGACAAACAATAGTTACTGGGGGCGGCGTCGAAGAATGGATGAAGTGTTAACCAAATAAAAAGTCATCCTGTTGGTACTAATAGAAAAAACTATATCAATTGATTATCTTAAGATTCGATGTTTTGTTTCAAGACTTCATTAGATATTATTAAATTACCAAAAAAAAAGAGACAAAAGGTAGAAGAAAGAAATATATTATAACTACCGTTGATTTTTGAAAAACAATCTAAATTATGCTATTTTAGAAATATATTATAACTACCCTTAGATAAAATCCATATTATACATATTTTTAAAAATAATTTCATAAATAATACATATAACTACTAATAACTTATTATAATTTCTCTAAACAAATATTATTCCTACGTTAACAGTATCCTTTAAATATCTTTTATTAAAAGTCAATTTTTTCTCTTAAAGTGATTTAAAATATTCTATGTGGACATTATAGATATTAGAATTATGTTCTACCTAACTTTGTAAGAACGATAAAAGATGAACAAAAAATAGCATTCTTGATTAAAAAAAAAATTGGTGTAAACAGAAAGCTAAAGCTGAATGATTAACCATAATGCAAGCTTTTGAAGTGTAAAATTCAAAAATATAGATATAATAATTTTAAAAAAAATAATGCATTCATATATATAACGAATAACTAAATACAATTTAAATTAAAATAATAAATAATTAAATAATGAAGAGAAATGAAAATAACTAATAATTTAATAATTATATATTATTGTAACTAATTTTTAAAGTAATGGCAGCATTTATTTAAACTGGCAAGCCTATTATTATATTTTAAGCCCATTTTTAAAAAAATAAAAAACATAAAAATCAGACTCGGTTATAGATTGGCAGGCTGGCTCTGACCGTTATTAAAAATCGAAAGTGCACACCAAAAAAATAAAAAATAAAAATAGTGCAACATAGGGTGCACTGTTGCACATACTGACACACGCACTAACCTATATATGTGCATTGTTTCACACAGGCTAACTCTTTCTCTACATTTATTATAAACTACATTTATAAACCATTTCGAAATCAACATATATAAGTGGATATATATATAATAAGGTACATTACATTTATCTCTTTTGAGGTATCTGACAAAAATAAATATATTTTTTATGATTTTGAAATGATACTAACATCACCTCTGATTTAGTTTTTACATCAAATTAGTCTAATTGTTAAATTTCTGTTACTACTTAACAGAAAAAATATTTTACAAATAAAAAATAATAAACTATTTAAAAAATAAATTATTAGACTAAAAAGAATAAACTATTAAACTACTACAAAATAAACTTTTCTTCAAACATAAAATAAAATGATTATCAGACTAAAAAATAAATTATTTTGCAAATTAAAAAAGAATAAACTCTTTTTTTAAAACTAAATAAAAATAAACTATTTTTTTCAAGATAAAATTTAAAATTGTTTTTCTAAAAAAGCTAAAACTGTTTTTCTAAACGAAATAAAATATTTTTCTAAAAAACAGTAACACTTTTTTTTAATAAAAAATAAAAATAAAATAAATTTTTTTTTTAATTAAAAACAAAAAACTGTTTTGTAACTAAAAAAATAAAAAATATAATATTGTTTTCTAACAATACAAAATATACATTATTTTCTAAAAATAATATTGTTTTCTAAAAATATATATTTTTCTTACTAAAGAAAAATATGTTATATTCTAACTAAAAAATATGTTATATTCTAACTCAATAATATATTATTTTCTAATAAAAAATAATATATTGTTTTCTGACCAAAAATGAGTAAATTGATTTTTATATAAAATAATAATAATAAAATATTTCAAAAAAAATTATAATCTGTTTTTCTAATATATACAAAAGATAATGAACTTGGTTTTCTAACAAAATAGTCGAAGAAAAAGTCTTAGAGTATCATTTTATTTTATCTTTGAAGAAAAGTTTGATTTTTAGTTTTTTTTTTAAATGGTTTATTATTTTTTTATTTGTAAAACAGTTTTTTCGTTACGTAATAACGGAGATTTGATGGTTGAACTAATTTAATGTAAAAATTAAATTAAATAAGAAGTTAATATTATTTTAAAAATTACAAAAATATATTTATTTTTATCAAAAATTTGAGGAGGTTAGTGTAATTTACCCTAAATAATATTATATAATCATTCGCCAAGAAAAG
>JAOTRH010000025.1:7951958-7990504 GCA_034768845.1 Heliamphora exappendiculata
AGAAATAATTGACAATGTTCAAAGTGAGGGGAGAGAGCAAAGACGACCTGGAGGGCGATCTCTCTGGATCTCTAGGGTTCCACCACTCTTCGATTCCAAACTGAGACTCATCTTCATATGCAGAAATGGTGAGATATTGAGTTTGGGTCATTCAGAGAGAACCATGAAAGAGAAGAGGGAGTGGGGGTTTCGCGTGAGAAAAGATAGAACAAAGGATCAGAGTCGACAAAGGCCGGACTTTCGATTAGCCCTGATTCCGTGATCTTCACCGTCGAATCCAACGTTAGCCTTTTCTCTTTCATCTCTAAGCTATTTGGCAGGAGTGTATAGAGAGAGCACCAATAGAGGGACAAAAACATCAAACACGAAGAGCCTTTGCTCTGCCTTTGGTTCGGCGCCTCAAAACCCCAATATTTTGGGGTCTGGTATGCACAATCCTTTTGTTTATGCTTTCTTTGAACTGTTCTGCTATATTGAGTGATTTTAATAGGGAAGAAATCTTCAAAGAAATCAAAAAATTCATCCAAGAGAATCTCCTTAAAATATTTTCATGAACAAGTGGAAGATGAAGTAGGAGATATATCTCTTTGTCGCTTTTTTCGTCTTCGAGACCCTCCAAAATCCTTATCAGATGGGAATTATATTGTTTCATGGCTTAAACCAAATTCCATTCTTGTTGTTAACAAAGGTATGGCACCGGAGTGCCTAAGCCAGTCAAATGAAGTGGATGATGAAAATAATTATATTTGTATGGGTACTTGTTCGTGCGGAATCTCTAGCTTTTCGCAGTTAGATATCAATGTCAAGAAACCCAATGCTTGGAACACTCTCATTAGAACTTTGATGAATGGTGAAGAATGGCCGATTTTAGATATTAGTAATAAAGCTACTACAGACGGGTTTATGGTAAACAATTCTTCGGAAAAAGAAAGCATTTTTGTACCTTTTTCTAATATTTCTTCTCCTAACTAAGGTCTACATTCACTTGCTTGATCTTGATGCCAGTAAAGCGTTAATAGATAAAAGTGGCAGTGTGAAGAATGGAGAGAATTGTACTCCGTTAATCTTTTTCCGCTAAAAACTTAATAAATGTGGAGTAACTTTGGTTAAAGATACTATGCCTTCCTCTTTATCATCTATTGTTTGTGAAAAAGGATTAATTGTTAAATCAAGACATCGAATCAAAAAATATGATGTAGACCCTATGGTGGAGGGCGTGTATGCTATTTCTTTGGATATATATAAGCTAGGCTTTTCTCTTTGAAATCATGCTTTAGTTGGTTATTTCTTTGATAAGAGAGTGTCTTTTCATTATATCAAAACTTGGTTAGAAAGAATATGGAAAGATACTATTGAAGATGTAATATCTATTGAAAATGGATACTTTATCTTTAAATTTAAAAATGATAAGGTTCTTGATGAGATTCTTGAGAATGGTCCATATCATTGTGGAGGGAGATATGTTGTGCTGAAAAAATGAGAGTCGAGTATGTCGCTCTCCGAAAAGGGATTTTCAAGTGTGCCATTGTGGGTAAATTTATATAATGTTCCCCATTGAATTGTGGACAGAAGAGAAGATAGGATACTTGGCAAGTATTCTTGGAAAGCCTTTGTATGTTGATGATCTAACGCACTCTCGAAGTAGACTCACATTTGTTCAAATTTGTATTGAGGTACAAGCTAATAAAGGGATTCCGAAATCATTTCTTATAAATTTAGGATATGGAGATCCTTATGTTATTTGGGTAGAAATTTCGTGGGTTCCTTTAAAATGTACTAAATGTAATATATTTGGTCACAATCTTAATAATTATGTGAATGCGTAAAATAGCGTAACAATTTATAAACAAATTTGGAGGAAAAAAGACGAGAATGACAACAAAAACTCAAATGAGGAATGAATTGATGTGAAAAAAGAAAGAAAAAGCTAATCAAGTTTCTCATGGAAAAGCAAATGGGTTCGACGCTCAACCATCGAGGAAGCTTGTGAGGCTTCCACTTCTAACATTTCGAGATCTTTAAATGTTTTTAACATTCTTTCGTTCTATGAGCTCAGGGAAGAAGATATCTGTAAAGATGAGCGAAATATTGTTGATAATATTATGTCGTCTCCAATTGTGTTTACCATAATAACCATTTTTCCTAATAAAGAGGTTGATAAGATAAAGTCCAAAGGAAAAGGAAAAGATAAATCAAATTCAGCATCCAGAGAGGAGAACAAAAAGAAGCTAGATTAAAAAATCAAACATCTTACAATTAATCAGAAAAAGTTCTTTGGTAATTTTAGGTAGTGCTTTAGTTTTTGGGAGTTTGTCTTTTGACTCCAGTTATTCTTGTGTTTCGTAGTTATCTCTTTTGAGACATGTGAATTTTTGTGTTGCTACTATTCTTCCTAACCCTAAGGTTGTGAGAGTTTTTTATGTTCCATTTGTTGGTTAGGGTGTGGTTTCTGTTCTTCATTGTAAAATTATTTTTTGGTATAATATTTAATTACTTATCTAAAAAAAATAGTTAAACCTGGGCACCCCTTGCTCAGTCTAGTGAGGCACCCCCTCCCAAGTAGGTTTTTACAAAATTAACTTCAATGGAGCGAGATGTAAAGATGATAAGATGGGGATTGACATTACGATCAAAGACGAGGAATGGAGTATCATTGCTTCTTGTGTTGATTTGTTGCAAGTTTTAATTGGTTGGAAGGATATACGAACAACAATATGGTGGAAGCTTTGAAATCAGTTGAGTTGGCTAGGAAGTTGAGATTGACGGCTATTCACTTGGAAGGAGATACTTAAGAGTGTTAAATGCTATCAATTCTTTGAACGAGAATTTGTCTCATATTAGTGTTGTTATTGACGACGTTTGAATCCTTTTGAATGGCTTCCCCAGTTTTATTTGCACTCATGAACAACACAAAGGTAACGTTATAGCCCATGCCTTTTATCTTTTAGCTATTTCCTTAAATAGTTTTCAAGTCTAGTTGGTGTATACTTACTCATTGCTATAGTTGTTAGCTGCAGCCAAGCATTTGAGTTAAGATTTATGTTCTCCTAATTTGTCTTTGGTTCTTCTTTTATCTTAAAAAAAAAATTACATTCCTGACATAATTGATAGTATAAAATATAATGATAGTGCTTGGTAATGTTAGAGATTGTAGGTTATAGTTTTTCTAATACTAATTTTAATAATATGTTATAATTTTTTTCAAACACAACTTTTACTACAAATTGTAATTATTTTTTTTTATAAATAACTAATTTCAGCTATAAGTTAATATTTTTTTACAAACATTCACATCTCTTGTTATAAGTTATAATCATCATTTCTTCAGTGATAATGTATAAACAATTTATTTCAGTTCAACAATACCAATCATCACCAATATACCTACAATGGTTAAGGAATTAAGAAGAGAAGGTGGCCCCAGTCGATTTGCAATCCGAGACTTGCTATGCGTTGGGATGGCTCGCATGAGCAGACATGAGAAAGTGGGTGATTCTAAATTAGCATTTTTTTGTTTGTAAATTTTAATGCATCGTGTATAAATGATTTAGTGCATAAGTGGGTATACATAGAAAACAAATACCCTGAAAAAGTACAAGAATTAAAAAGAAAAATTTCGTTATGAGTAGAAATGTAAACTTGGTCCGAGATCTACAAATGTTGCAATTCGGTCTAACCACATCCGAGCTCACCCATTCTTGTGTTGGGCCTAGGCTTAGGTTTTGGATTTCAAAGCTCAATTTGAGCCTGGCCTAGGAGCCCAATGTTCAGCTCGAGAAATTCAAAAATATATATATATATATAGTTAAGCCTAGCCTGAAGCTTGAGCTTTGACTTAGTTCGAGAAAGTTGTAAACTTGTAAATTATATTATTTTTTATTAAATAATAATATTTATGTCTTGTACTTAATCTCTTGAAACGTTCAAACTTATTGTATTTTAATATTTCATTATACACGAGGAAAGACAAATGTAAGAAAAAACAAACAGTAGTACAAAAAGTGATGATTATTATAGAATAAGTTTATTAAGTAAAAGAAATATAAAAACATGTGGATTATTTTTGTTATAGAAGTGACAGAAAAATAATAAAAGTAAGAAACAAAACTTTAAAACAGTTGAATAAAATTATTTTATTTAAAAAAAACTTCTAAAAATACCTGAGCTTGTAGTTTAGGCCGAGCCTTGTAGACCCCAAGCGAACCGGAAGCAAGGGTCCAGGGAACTCACAGCACCCTGCTGTGAGTCTTTTTTTTTAGGTGAATTTTTATAATTTAATTAAAACTGTTTATTAGTTTATATTTAATGAGTAGTTATTTTTTTTTTTAAAATCAGGTCAATCCGACATCGTATTCATATGATCGATACACATTTACCTTATATTTTATTTTCAAAATCCTATAAATTGGTTAATTTTATTAAACACAAATATTGTTTGATCATATGAATAATGATGTCTGATTGTCTCGATTTTTTTACAAAAATAACTACTCATCAAATACAAAATAATAAATAATTTCAATCAAATTATAAAAATCTACTTAAAATGCAAAAAACACTCACAACAGGACCTGCTCCCCAAGCTAACCTTATGCTTCCCCTCCTAAAAAAAAAAAAAAAGGGCCTGAACTATGGCAAGAATTCGACGGGACTTGGGAGAACTTGGACCGAGCCAAAATTACATCCCTAATTATGATTAAGGGTCTTTTGCTACATTTGTGACATGTAAGAGTAATAGGTTTGTTTATGAAAACCAGACCAATAGAATTACAAGAATTCTTTTTTTTTTCAAAAGCAATTGATCTGTAAAATTCATAATAATTTTTAATTTTATAAAAAAATGGACACAATAACATTTTTATAAATTGTTAGTTTTAAAACTCTTAGGTTTTTTTTTCTTTTTGGAGATAAATTGACGAATATAAAATTTTTCGAATACAGAGAGATATATATAAAATTCACTATATATAAGTTCGAGTATGTAATTATTAGTGTGTGTGTGTATAGACTATGTTTTTTGTGTAAATAATTGGATATTGATAGGGATATAAAAGATTACAAGTGTCATTTTTTATTATGCCCTCACATAATTTAGTAATACTCATTGTATCCTCATATTTTCTCTCTAATTCAGCACTAAATTAATTTCTTTTTTAAAAAAAAGAAAGAAGTAAGTCCACAATTGGGCAGTTTAGTGAATAAAGATGTCAAATACCAAAAAATTTAAAATCGGACAGTCCCCACTTCAGGCTTTCGTCCACATTCTACACAGTCCAACATTACTCACCGACGCCTAATTCTTTCCACTGTGTTTGGCTGATGAGAAAATGCACAAACAAGTTTAAAATTTTTATCATCTTCAATTTTCTTTCAAAATAGCTTATTTTTTTTCTCCCTAACTTCCGAAAATCTCATCTTTTTCTTAAGGCCCAAACGGTGCTTATAATTTCTATCGCACTACGTTCTCTCTCCCTTACTTTTGAAAATCCCATCTTGTGTATTGAAGGAGGACAACCAACTTCATTCAAATTGTGTAATCTAAAAAGGGCACGAAAGGGTAAAATAGACTTTGGATTGAACATGATATGTACACCATACCCATGGGCATTAGAAATAAGGACATTTACACCATTTCGAATATTATATCCTAATCATATTGTCTTACCAAATAGCTCATATATGGCACCTACCAGATATAATGTGTATTTACACTTACTAAATCCTTCAAACAAATAATACCTTATTTTCAAAAATTATTCTTGGATTTGATAAAGATACCAGATATAATGTTCATTCATATTAACTAAATCCTTTAAACAAACAATACCTTATTTTCAAAAATTATCCTCGGGTTTGATAAAGATCCAATGAGGTCGACTTTAGGGTGCTGTTTGTTTGAAGAATTTAGTAAGTATGAATAGATATTATATTCAGTGGATTTCATATATGAGCTGTTTGGTAAAACAATATGGTTGGGATATAATCTCGCAAATTGTGTCAAATGTTTGGATTTCTAATACCTAAGGGTATGGGGTATTTCTTATCCTGTCAAATCCAAAGTCTATTTTACCCTTACCTGCCCTTTCTAGTTTACCCAATTTGAATGAAGTTGATCATCCTCTCCTTCAATACACAATATGGGATTTTCGAAAGCTGGGATAGAGTACGAATTGTGATAGAAATTATAAGCACTGTTTGGGCCTTAAGAAAAAGATGGGATGTTCGAAAGTTGGGAGAAAAAATTAAGCTATTTTGAAACAAAATTGAAGATGATAAAAATTTTGAACTTGTTTGTGCATTTTCTCATCAACCAAACACATTGGAAAGAATTAAGGCATCGGTGAGTAATGTTGAACTGTGTAGAATGTGGTGGAAAGCCTGAAGTGTGACTGTCCGATTTTGAACTTTTTGGTATTTGACATCTTTATTCGCTAAACTGCCCAGTCGTGGACTTATTTCTCTTTCTTAAAAAAAAAAAGAACTTAATTTAGTGCTGAATTAGGGAACAAATATAATGATACAATGGGTATTACTAAATTATGTGAGGGCATAAATAAAAAATGACGCATCTAATCTTTTATAGTCCTATCAATATGTGATTATTTTAACAAAAAAAAACTGTGTACGTGCGTGTATATATATTAAGAATTACAAACCTATATCTAGTAAATTTTATATCTATCTCTATATCCAAATGTATTTTATAGTCGTCAATTTATTTCTAAACAAACAAGCATACTCTAAGGTTCCGTTTGTTTTGATGTAAAATATTTTAGGTAAAATATTTTATTTATTTGTTATTGTTTGGTTAATAATACTTATGTAAATTATTATTTTTAAGTAAAATATTTTACTCATTTAATCAAATTTGAATTACAAAAATTCAGAGCGTAAGTTAATTTTGAAAATTTGCTCAGAACCTTCAGGCTGAGCATCCCGAGCCTACGTATACGCCGTTTTGTTCGCTTCCCCCCAATTTACTCTATTTTCTTGAAAATTTCTCACGAATATAGCGCTTTCTATTCCTCCGACTATCGAATAGAATGGAAGAGAATGATTTGAAAGTATCCAATGTGTATCATTTGCATGTAATATTTTAAGCTAAATTATGCAGACGCGGAGAAGAATTTCAAAGGTATATATATATACCCTCACGAGGAGACCCCAACGATTTCTACTACACGCCGAGAAAGCTTAATGCCAAGTGCGCAAGCGAGGGTTACTTCTTTCAGAATATCGAATAGAAGAGTTGATCTCGGGACGATCTCGATCAGGCTAGCATTTTCTTCATTCCGATCTCGATCTCGCTCCAGAAGATGATAGGAAAGCTACGTCATTTCGATCTTTGTTTGTATCTTGATCTGTGGACACGACTCATGACTGGTCTTACGAAGAGACCAGAATGGAGATTCAATGTAGTTCACTATACGATGCTTTTAGAGACCAGAATGAGGATAAATTAGGCAAAACATGTAATAGTTAGAATTGGATGCATTGCAAAAATTTTGTGCTAAAAATATTTTTCAAATATAAACCAAACACTAAAAAATATAAATAAAAAAATAATTTTTACAAAATTATTTTACATGTAAAATATTTTACTATGTAAAATATTTTACGTCGAAACAAACGAAGCCTAAATCAAACTTAAAATTGTAAAATGTCTCATTCTAAATAAGACATTTCAATAGTGGAATAAACGCCGTCTTTATCCGGGTTAAATAATTATATAATTTTAAGCATAATTATTTGGCATATCATGCATAGTGATCTAAATAGACAAATGATAAAATAATAGATTCATTCAATCTAAGTATCGCCAACCAACACGCCCTTCTCTGTCAAATGAATAAACCATGACTCCATCACAATTACCAGCTGACTTTATATCAAGTGATATGTACAAGAAGACACTTCCACAAAGTGCACTTTCACCAAAATCTTTGAAATGAAATTAAAATATGGTGTAAGAAATAGAGATGACCAAATGGATTTATGGTTGCAAGTTCCCAAGTCGATTTTGGGCAAACCAAATCAATTGGCTTTTTTTCCAACAATGCCTCCAACTCGAGATTTTGATTCATAAAACTTGCCAACAAATGAATATTAATCCATCTATCAGCCATCTTCTCTAGTAAAGAAAGATCGGCATAATTTTCGAGCAACGTGGGTGTGCAACTACTTCCCACTTTATACCTTAGTCTCGGGCTGAGTACAACATCGCCAGCCCATTCCAAAAGAATAAAACTAAAGATATTCCATTTTATAATCCATACTCGCATAAGTTGTGAAGCTTATAATAAGTGGTGCTGTAGGATCCACAATTTATGCTAGTATATAGAGTACAATTTCAAGTACAAAATGAAGTGTATTTGGCATCACTGAATCCAAAACAGACAAGTCAAAACTCAAGTCCCTGAAATAACTATATATATATATATGTATAGTTTTGTGGACAACTACTTTACAAGAAGTAGGCAGCCATTAGATGTGGGGCCTTAACTTTTGGCTATTCCGATACAGTAACTCTGGCAAAAATGTTAACCTTTTTCTACCCTCTCAACTTCTCATTTATTACACAGTTAAGGACTTCATTTGCCCAGCACCACCAAGTTGCTGGAGGAACACAATTGCAGAACCAGGAAAACCTACCTCTTCTGGCCCAAGTTGAACAGAGAAATGACATAACTAGCCTTCTAAGCACCAAGGCGAAATCAGTGAATGGACAAGCAGTGATTGTCGTCTGTTTTCTTTCATAAATCTCACTCAACTTCTTTAATTATTCTTCTTTTCCGTAACGGCTCCCTCGGCATGCTTCCCGGGGCACTGTGGGCTCTCCTCCTCTCATCTTTCTTTCTCTCAGCCTCACTCATAATTCGTCTGAGAGCAGATGCCTTGTATATTGGTTTCGGCAAGTGCCTGTGCCTGTACAACAATCATCAAAGACAGTAATTGGTAGTTTTAGATCAGTTCTCAGCTGATCATAGATGCCAATTTCTAATTGCAAGATTTTGAAAATGTTCAGTGGATCCAAATATGCACAAAAGCCAATCGAGGGTAAGTTCGCCCAGCAGACCTAGGTGCAAGGGAACAAAATATGCAGACCTCTCTACTTCTGACAATTCATTCCCTCAGTTAGAACTCGTGGAACTTCAAATAGTAAGAAATCTAAGAATGATTGTAGAAATCCCTTGGGTTATGATAGCTCTCTGTCTAATCTACATTTTTCATTCCTATACCAATACCAAGCAATTTATAGGGACGCTCGAGGTCCACTCCAAAGGCAACAAAATCAACATGCTTTACCAAATGCATGTTGAATTATGCTAGAGATGAATACGAGGCAGGTGCCAGTAAGCATATGAGAACCCCCCCCCCCCCAAAAAAAAAGAAAGAAAAAAAAAACAATGTCCAGATCAAATATAAAAAGCTCCACAGCTATAAAGAAACCTGAACCCATGGATAAACATTTGTTTTAAATCAATATTGTACCTCACAATACGCTTAACTTCAGGAAGGTGCTTGTAGCGATTCTTGACGGCCTCCAAATACTCCTGATTTTTACGCTCCCTTGGTAGAAGCTGCAACAAGGTCAGAATTTAAGTGATAATGCATTTAGATCAAAGTATTTGATAAGATTATGGATGTGCTAAAGCTAATCAACCAAACAAGATGCGATTAATGCAACAGCCATGTTTTATTGATCTTTGAAGCCTGAACCCACCATCCATATTCTTTTTTACATCGCCATTTCAAGCTAATAGAACTAGTTTAAACTTTCTTAATCCCCATAAATAAACGACACAGTTAAAAACTTAGAAGTCAAATCAAAGCCTAGCTTATGACTTTAATACACCATGATGAAGCCAACTACATTAGTCAGCATCACCAAGGCTCTTTGTTAATTCATAACTTGTAAAAAAAAAAATAGCTGCCAAAAAAAAATAGCTTATCAAAAAGGTCAACTACAACCCTCAAGAATAAAAAAATAGCTGCCAAAAAAAGAGCAGCAATTGAACTCAAAAGACTAATGAAGCGCAACAAAACCAAGAGATTCATACAACTCCCAATTGTTCAGATGCTTTAGCTTTCCAAAGCCGAAGATTGGTATCATCACTCCCTGAGATAACATAACTCCCGTCACAGCTGAACTTCGCGCAAAACACCCTACAATGATGACAAAGTCATTCAGGCCAAAAGTTAGGATTATGGGTAGGTTTACAACTTGGAAGTACTCAGGAAACCAAAATAAGGGATGATGATGACAAAGCAGAGGCATAAAGCTTGATAACAAAAAGACGTAGCAAAGAGGCACACCTTTGCATTCTCTTAGTGTGGTAGATTTCCCTGCTGTGACCAGCATTAAATTGAAATATTCTTATCTGCAACCCACGAATCTCAATCAGGACACTCTGCCATCAAAGCTATGAAAATGCTAAAAAGAGATATGACCCGAAACATCAAAGAGAACTCACTGTTCTGTCATATGATCCAGTTACGAATTCACGACCAGTTGGAGAGTAATCAATATCCATCCTGATTTTATATTATTTTTTTGGAGGAGGGGGGGTAAGAGGATTAGCACATATGAGTTTTTCTTCCTCCATAAAATTCTAAAGCAGAGAATCACAAGTAACAACATGAAAGGAATTATTCATCTGCCTTCTTACACTGCAGAAACATGATCCTTGTGCACACACTTGGCTTCATCCAATTTTCTAGCGTCATAACTGTAGCAATTGCAATCTTCATTTGCCTGTCATAATATAAAAACAAATAAATAAGAAAGGAATTTACAAATAACCCAGGAGGTAGAATGTAAACTAGAAAGTAGTGGGTAAGAGCATTGATCTCCATCTGACTTTTTAAATGCTTAAAAGTCAGCATAATACACAACATTGCAGACAGGAAGAAACAACAATTAAACTCATCCCCCTCTAGTTTGGATTTCCATATAGTGGGAAGTCTATGAAAGAACAGGGGCTTGCCACTTCTCAGGGCCAACCAAAAGAAACTGTAAGAGCTTCGATCAAGGCATCCCTACCAAAGTGAGTGAGCAAGGATAAGTTCACTTAAAACCCCACATGAAGTACCCAACCTTTGACTCCCACCAAAAAATATCCAAAATTTCAAACAACCAATGATACTAAAAGTGATGACAGATGAAAATTTTGAAACCAACCATAATATAACAACCCTTTGCCATTTTGCCACAAATGATTTTTGGCTAAATATTCTTCTAAATGTTGCACTTACAGCTGTGAAATTCATCGGCTCCATGGGATTCCATGATATAGAATTAGTTTTTGTCTGTATCAAGAGCATAAACGTTAGACTAGTCAAAACAAAAAGGAAAGAGCCAGAAAGACGAAACAAATCGACAAGCTAAAAAGTACACATTTTGCACAAAAATGACTTGCGTATCTCTTAGTAAACATTTTGCACATATATTTTAATCAAAATGAAACTGTAAAGAAAATTTATTGAGTCAGATAACATGACAATAAACACAGGCAAAACCACGAAGAACTTCCTCATCCACAATCATGTAATTTTCTTGTTGTCACTTGAAGAAAACCCTACTTGACACGTTAGTGCTAGATTACCAGCTAAAATCAGAGGGAGAGAATAGAGATCATTCCACTTTATTTATTGGAGGGGGGGATTTGGCAGCACAAATCCTACTTTAATTGCTTCTTTGGAATTTCTTTCCCAAATCCAGATCTATCTGTTCTAGACTTGTAGTAGAATGCATTTTCAGATTGTCTACATTTCAGTTGAAACAGTCTTGACGAGTCCACATTAAAGGCTTTATCATAAAAAAGTTCACTTCAAAGGCTGAACGTCAGCAATGTTAATCAATTAGACAACCACAAAATAGTTCTTGTTACCAAAAAACACTCACCCCCTCAAGAATTACGTTTTGGAACGGACGTTCCAAAACATGATACACCTTTGTTCTAGAATGGTGAATTTAGCAATCCAAAGCCATCCCCATATCATTCCTATTTATTTCTTAAACTTTTTTGTTACATAGAAAATCAAAGGCAATAATCTAAAATCTAGAGAAAGTGGAGTTTTAGCAAGATAAAAATGCAAAATAAATTGTTAAGATATGTACTTCACTTTATATATGTACTTCACATGAACAATTTTGAAAATTATATTATGCTTGATGGTATGCTTATCGCTTGGCATAAACAGTAGTATATTATAATAGTGTTAAGCTATAGAAGCCTATCCCCATCGTACCACAATTTAGAACATGTGGCGTACCACGTTCCCGTTTGCGTTTCTCGTTCCGAAACAATCCTCGTTCTAGGTAACATAAACATATTCTACATGAAATAGTGGGAGCAGTACGGAAACGAGAAAAAAGATAACTCTGGAAAGAGGAAAAAGTTTGGTTGGGTACATGTTTTCGCACTTTAGGAGCATTTGACAAATATAAGCAGCAGCAGCACACACACACACACACACACACACACGCATATCTGCACACTACAGAGACAAACACATATTAAAGCTTAAATCACCCACATAAATATTAACGACTACATTAAAATTCTGTGGGTATGGTATGATGCCAGAATTACCCGCATGATGAGTTTCCTTGCTGGTGATGACATTCGCAAATCATAAATTGTTATGCTACGGTCGCTGGAAAGAAAAAAACAGAAAAGAAAAAAAGGACAAGAAATAGCCAAAGAATTGTAGAAGTGTTATATATCTGTAATGTACATGAATTCATAAAATGTCAAATTAGAACCCAAATCATCTATGCATTAAGATCAGGGCAGTTTAATGCCATGCATACCTAGCTGATGTGGCCAAGACATTTGGTTCTCCCGGATTAAATCGAACAGATATAACTGTATCTTTTCCCCACTCGAAACTATTCACTGGCTGGGACCTAATTTATTAGGGGGAAAATGGCATCTAAAAGTTCAAAAAATTCTGTAGTCACTGGAAATTCAAAACAAGTTAAGATCAAAACCTATTGTGATCCCATATATCAACTTGAGCTCCAGCTGTGGCAAAGAGATCACCATCCCATTGGTGGTCAACAGCCCTAAAAAGCCAAGATGAATAGGTAGGTTTATTAACAAAAGGAGAGAAAATAATGATAATTGATCATTTTTCAGTAATAAAGAATATGATAAACCATACCACAACGCATTTTTCCAAACATAAACCCCCAATGGCTGAAAGTATGAAATACAATTGTTCAGAGACATAAATGAAATAGTTCGTCAATCTATTGCATAGGATAAGGACATTTCAGTTCACAAGAAGTAACCTTAGAATCATTAAATGAATCATCCGAGTCCACAACCGTTGCAAGTGGAACATTCCAGAGTCTGACACTGAAACAAAAGGTTGCAATTTTCCACATAACATATTAGAAAATAATTTTCTCCAGCAAAATGCATAACACTAATTTTCTACCCCACACTAGAAGTCATCATTAAACGACAGTTTTCCTTACGTGCAATCACTTCCACATGATACAAGAATACGCCCATCTGTAGATGCCGTCAAACCACGTACAGCACCTTGGTGGCCAAGAAACTGACACAATGTTCGCCTGAATTTTGTGAGACAAAATCAAACGCCAAAACACATCTATGATTAAAAAAGTGAAGGTAAAAACTACATAAGAAACAAAAAAATATATATAATTCAACAAAAGTATTAAAATGGAAATCTTAATCAGATGGGTTCATAAATCATGCAGAAATGCATACAGATAACAATGCTAGCATAAAAAGTTCCCATTCAGACGAGGAATATCAAAACCATCATCCAGCAAATTTTGTATCTTGTTGTCCAACAGAATCAGCATAAAATATTTATATAATATATGCCTGTAATAGACAAACCAAGCTAGTTTGCCACCTTTCACAACCAAAATTTGAACTCAATTGAGGCCTAGAATTTTAAATGGAATTGTTAACAAAATAAAAAGTTCTCCCGCCGAGATCGACAAAAAACTATATCAATCAATTCTGTTGAGATTGGATGCCTTGTTTCAAAACTTCATTAAATATGAGAATGTCATAACAAGAAAATTAACGACAAGAAATAAAGATTGAAGACAAATAAAAAGAGATTTTATTAATCTCCATGATAATAAGAACAAAAATACAAGAAAGAAATATTGTCACTCACCTACAATTACTCGGCAATAGGAGTGCAAACGAACCAAACTATTCGTGAACAACTCAAACTCGGCTCGATAAAAACTCGCTTGAATTCGGTTCATATATTAAATGAAAAGTTCATAGAGTACAAATTTAAGCTCGATTATTAAACGAGCTAAACTCGTATAAACTTTGCTCGGCTCGTATAAGTTCATGAACTCGTTTAATAACTCGACTCAACTCGACTAAATAATGACTCATTAAGCTCGTATAAAAAATATAAAAATATATAAATACCTTATATATAAAAATAACTTTTGATAAGATCTAATTCAATGAAGAATTCGTTGAAGACATTTTTATTAGTTTGAAAATACTTTTTTTTATCCAATGCGATGAATGTGCAAAGAAATTTTAATTCATGAAGAATTTTTTTTGGGTTAATTTTGAAGGGTGATGCTATTTGTTATTTGACACAATATGGATGATGAATTTTTTTTCATTAATTTTGGAGAGTGATGCTATTTATTATTTGGAACAATATAGATGATTTAAAATTTGGTGATTTTTTTTTTGTTTGGTTAAATTTGGTTTCTTATTGTTTTAAAAGATTCTTAAATTTTTGTTATTATCTTTCTAAACAGAGATCTTAAATTTACTTGCAAATAAAAAAATATCAAATTCGAGCTTGAGCTCGAGCTCAATTCAATTCGTTTACATTATAAGAGCCGAGCTCGAGCCGAGTTCAAACATAGTTGTACTTAAACGAGCCGAGCTCGAACAATAACGAGCTAATTTATTCGAGCTCAAGCCAAACTTGAACACTGCAAAAAATTCCCAAACTCGATTAGGCACGGCTCGGTTCATTTACACCCCTACTCGGCGAAGTGTTAAATATTTTCTCTTGAAGATCGTTAAAGAATAATTTACATTATGCTACTCCTAAAAATTTAAGTTAACCTACTCTTATTCATAAATAGAATCTATTGTTGGATTTTGGAGTGGAGAGAGATCCTTTTTAATGAATACATTACACATTTATAAAAAAAAATTCATAAATAATTACCTACAAGGCTATAACTACTAAAAACTTCTCATAACAACGCTAAACAAGAATTATTTATACGATGCCAAGTATTATTTGAATATCTTCTATTAACTGTCATTCTCTTCTCTTAGTGCCACCTGACAACCTTTAAAATCTTTCATGTAGGCATTATGGACACTAGAATTATCTTCAATCAAACATTATAAAAATCAACAGAGCATTTGGGCAAAAAAATGCATCCTCTACAGAGAATAATTATTTTTGGTGTAAACAACCACATAAATTGAACACCACACGATGAACATTTTTCAAAAGAAAACCTATAGAGTAAGTAGATTTACCTTTATGTGATTTGTGAACTACAGAGTAGTTTAGTCATCTCTTTTGAAATTCCGGCGAGGTAGGGGGGAATAAAGCATGGAGTTTTAAACACATCAACTTAAATAGCATAAATACGGACACACGACACAATACGGACACGTCAATTATCCAAAAAATCCAGAACACGACACGTCTTGAACACGTTAGAAATTTACATTTTTATATATAAATAATTTATTTAATTAAATTGAAAATACACAACATATCACGAATAAAGTTTAAAAACTATATATTTTATCCTATAGATGTTTCAAAACATATTTAGTATCTATAATTTGTGTTTTGAAGAATACAAAACATTATTACTATGAAGAAATTTATCACAAAGTATGTGTTAGGAGAGTTGAAGAACAAGAAGTGTCCGCCAAGTAACGAAAAAGAGTATGATATTATAAATTTAATTTTCTGATTAAAACACGGTTAAACGGTGTCAAACACATTTAAAAGTATTCAAAAGAGTGTCCGAGTATTGACGTGTCCGATACAAGTGTCTGAAAAATGACACACCTTCAGATTAATATATGAGCTTCTTAGACATCAACAAAGAAATCCATTACTACCAAAGGAAAAATTCAATGGGATAAAAAGAAAGACAAGAAATGAAAACTAGAGTAGTTAGTTTAGCCCCTTCCAATAACATTTGACATATAAGTACAAACAGAGAGTAGCACACAAGAGACTACTGTATGGATCTCGAAAGTTCGAGATAGGACACTCAAAGCCAAAATTCTCTTTAATAACTATTGGATGTATAGTTAAATGTGGCATTAAAATACCTGGAAGCTATGTCCCAAAGGCGAATATCTGCAAATACAACGAGAGAACGCATCAAGGCCTAGAGCATTAAAGTAGGAAATATGTATACATTAAAAAGCTAAATATTTAGGCAAATTATAAGGTAATTCAGAAATACTATGCAAGCGATGCCACATAGTATTCTCGAGAAATAAAAATATCCGATACATACTAAGTGGGTCACCCTTGTTTCCTACCTACTTGACAAAAATAGACAGTATTATTCCACCCGAAGTGTTTTACGCTATGTCAGTGAGTAGAAGCATCACGTAAGCTATGTCAAATGGTGCTCTGAGACTACCAAATAATTACTTAAAAATTGATCAAATTGTGATGATAAAATAGTTTATATTCCCACTTATAATTATGGCAATAACTAACTATACTAAGAAGCATATATATATTCGTTCAAGAAAAAAAAACTAAAGCAAACAAGACAACTACAACCGAATAGAATTTATTACCGGCACTGATAAGTTTCATTCATTTTAATTTATTACCGATACTAAGAAGTTTCATTCAATTTTTTTTTTAAGAAATATACCCGTGAACATGTTAAACAAGGAATCTTCTGGCCAGCATTTGAAGAACTACTTCGGTTGATTTAAGTGCAAATACCAAATTAATTTCTTCTTTGAAAGTAAGTTGCGTACTTTGGAACTGCAACCCGCATGGGGCCTAGCGCTTTATGACTTTGACAAATAGGAAGAAGAATTGAGCCATTGAACCCCAACAAAAATAAAATAGAGGTCATATTAAAGGCATGAATACTTACAGTGACTAAACAACATAATAGAAACGTACCTCCATCCATAGAACCAGAAAATATTCCTTTCAAGTGATTTGGATTCTTGGCCATACACGAGACAGCATCAATATGCCCATCCATTGCTCCAATAAATGGTCTTGCAAATATCTAATGAACAAAATCAAATCAAATACCATCAAAACAAAGGCATATTGAACGAAGAGTTCAACTATTTTATATCTATCTTTGTGTGTGTGTATATATATATATATATATATATGTATGTGTGTGTGTGTGTTACACAAACCCTTGGGTAGAACTTATGGCTGAAAACCAGTTTGCAGCTGGCTTATATACATGTGGAGTGTCTCTCTCCGCAGCCGACATCCCCGTGGCCCACTCTATCGACACTGACCCAATAATAGCTATTTCCCTTTTGGTGGCTTCACTCACTTATCAGACAAATAAATTGTCTGAATTCAGCCTCCCCTCAGTGATCACTACCGATTCGATCCCATTCTCGAATAGGCTGCATCCAATCCTATACGTGGTATGGTTGCTGATCTGATAGCAAATGTTAAACGCCTTTGGTAGAACTCACGCCTAAAAACCAACTGGAAGGATGCCCAAGTGGCTTACATACAACCCAACACATGGATTGTTATTTAATCGATGTGGGTCACAATTGTAACAATGTAAC
Source organism: Heliamphora exappendiculata (assembly GCA_034768845.1). Classification (NCBI taxonomy): domain Eukaryota; kingdom Viridiplantae; phylum Streptophyta; class Magnoliopsida; order Ericales; family Sarraceniaceae; genus Heliamphora; species Heliamphora exappendiculata. The sequence continues at coordinate 7,969,775 of JAOTRH010000025.1, forward strand.
ACAAATTTATGGAGTGAGAATTCAACTATTCAATCTAAGAGAACTTTACCTTCTCCAATTTAGCTGCATTAAGAGCCCGAACATATTCGACCGCCTTCTCTTGCGTTCGCAGGTTTGGGTCGAAGTTCCGAAACACTCTCTAGTTCAATTCAATTGTAAAGAAAATATGATTTCAAGGAGAGATAGAACATACAGAGAATTGGAGACCCAGATAGTTGCAAGTAAGTAGATTATAAACGCTCACCTGGAGATCCTGACTTCGTTCGCGAGTGAATTCATCAGTTGAACGAGATATGACTTTGACTTTCATTGCTTATGCTTCTAGGATTTCCGACAAGCAGGAGCTACCGAGAGAGAGAGAGAGAGAGAGAGAGAGAGGAGGGAGAAAACGCAGAATGTTGGGAGTCGGGAAGACGGCGAAGAACCCTCGAGAGAAGCAAAAACCCTGGAGAGAGAGAGAGAGAGCGAGAGCGAGAGAGAGAGAGCTGAGAACCCTAGTTTGATTTTGTTTTTGGTTGTCATTTGATTTGGGCCTCTTGGGTTGGGCTGCAGAGTAAACTTACTTTCACACTTGGGCTTCCTCACTATTTTGTGTAGAGTAGAGAGCGACTTCTCTGCTTTGATTGACTGAACTGGTGAGCCTATATGATTTTGGGTTTAAAATTAATCTATTTTGATAATTTGAGTTATTTATTTTATCATTTTAATATAAAATTATTTATATAAAAAATTAAATTAATCGAATTTCATTAAGCATTTGATTGCATTTGTGTTAAGAAAATAAATAATAAAATTTAGATATACTGTTTAGTTTTTTAACAAAATTGTAATTTGTTCGATACTTAACTATAAAAAATCAATAGGAATTTCTCGGGGCCATGACATACACAAAGGGAGGCCATAGGTTGGTCAAGACATTCTGCAACCAAAAAATTCAAATAAAGCACTACCAACGGATAGAACAAAATGCATTGAGAAAGAGACTCAACATTTACTATAGTATAAGATGGATCAATCTACAACTTTTGAATTCTAAAATTAGAATTTGCCATTTGAACTCAAAATTGGCCCAACTAAATTGATTTAATCCATCAAAAGACTGACGAGGAGCTATACCCTTTGTATATGGAGTCACCACGGCAAGGAACTACATTTTATTATTTTATGCTAGAGCTCGATTGATAACTTTTTGTGTTTTTTTTTTGTAGTTTTTTTTTTTTGGTGTCTTTTTAGCTAATGATTGAAAAGAAGAATAAGACAAATTGTTTCAGAAATTAGTTTTTTTTTTATATTTATTGGAATCAGATCATTTGGCAAAGTTTTTTTAGATTTTTAGTTTTTATATTCTAAAATGATTATATCATTCTTCATTAATAGAAGGAATTGCATAAACAGTGCGCATAATTATTTCTCTACTAAGGAAGAGTAAATAGGTGAAAATGGTCAATGTGAAAAGAAAAATGGTCAAAGGTGATCGATTTATGTTTTTATTTTTTGCCTAAAGTTAAAAAAACGAGAATTTGTGCATTCAAGTAAAAATTTATTTTGGCTTGAATAATATTGAAAGTTGATAAATGTGACGTTTCAAAATCTATATAGATTCCTCCTCGTATCGACCGGTCATTTCAAACACTTTTTACCATTCTGATTGCTTTGAGTCTTCTATAGGACAATGAAAGCTTCTTTGTTCTATTCATTTTGCTTTGATCAAACCCTAAAATAGTAGGATCTGAACAATAACTTTTCGAATAAGCCAATTCAGTTGGAACCCTACATATTCACTCTTTTTGTATATAGAAGTTTTCAATCTGCATTTTTCTTTTCACACCGAGAATAATTTGCGGATGAAGAGATGTTAAAAGGGATTTCTTAGTTTTTACTTTTCAAACACATCCTCCTATATTTATAAGGCTAGTTTATAAAGAATAGGCCAAAAAAAAAAAAGATTATTCAAATTGTTGATTAATTATTCTCTATATATAAAACTATAGATTAGAATTGACTTGTAGTAAATAAGAATGATATTTTTATTTTCAAAAACAACTATTGGGGTGCCAAGAAAAAAGGTAGAAAGTTAATTAAATAAACTAACTTTTTGTTTTTGTTTTTCATTTTTTAGATAAAAAAAAAAAGAAAAATTAAACTTACCAAACAAGGCCGTAGATTTGTTTATGTTCATTTAGCCTTCATTTAGTAATCGGCCTTTAAGCTGATTTTTTGGTTTTAAACAACTTTAAGTTAAAAAGTCAAAAAGTTTATTTGGTTGAAAAAATAATAACTTTTAAGTATCCAAAACAGTCAAACAAGCTCAATGTAAAATTTTAAAATTGTCATTTAACCTAAATGAGCAGAGGTATGATTGTTTGATTAAAATTTGTCTAATTTATTATGTAGAATAATAAAATTAAAAATTATTATAAGAAAATTTTAAAAATTTAAAAACAAATATGCTAAAAGTTAGAGTTAAAAAATAAATTTTTTTGATATTTTGAATTTTAATCAAAAAATTAAAAAATTAACTTTAAATCAACTTAAAATCGATAGCCAAATAAAAGCTTAGTGAACATTCCAAGATAACAAATTTTATGCAGTATTGTGAACTTGCCCTACACTAATAATTGAGGGGAAATTATTTTTCTCTGAAATGCATTGATGCTTTGTACCAATTTAAATCAATTAAGATGTGAAAATGGCATTCTCCTGCCACCAACCACATTAATACGATATGCTTTTAGAAAATCATGTGACTTTTTTGGTAATCTGATTTAAAGTTATGTTTTTTGATTTTTTAGTTTAATTAAGTCAAAGTAAGAGTTTCACTTAGTTAGAAAGTGACTATTTTTTGTTTGGTAGATCTTAAAAAAACTGTGTGTGGGTATATATATATATATATATATATATATATATATATATAGAGAGAGAGAGAGAGAGAGCTTTTATTAAAGCTTTTCGTTTTTTTTTTTTACTTTTTCTTTAAAAACATACGTACCTCAAATATTTTAATATTTTGGATGCAATAACTATAATAACCTCAGTTAATAATTTCAATTTTTTTTTTCACATCTTGATTCTTTCATAATATGCTAAAATCAAGCCTTATTTGCAACTTGATGTAGTTTAATTAAATCCTTACTTACCAACTTACCCTCTAATAGATTTATATTGATTCCAAATAATATAAATAAAATTTTCTGACCTTATAGAATGATTCATGATTCAATATCCAGTTGTCTTAATACATCAACCGCACACCACGCGCTACATTATGATTCGAATCTACTTTTGATATTTTAATTATGTCAAAATACATATTTGAAAAAAAATAAAAATGTACTCGATGGCTACATCATAGGACAAATTGTCACTTATGGCATAGATCAATGTTTCTCAATGATTGAATTTTACATAACACTATGAGGGTGGACAAAAGTTATGGGCCTGAAACCCAGCCCAATCAAATGGGACCAAGACCCCAAAAGGGAGACCAGCCCAAAACGTAATGGTCCAACCCTCGAAGAAGCTCGAACCATCAGTTATTCAGGCCATACAAGTTCGGCCCACCTCAGACAGAGGCAGCCCGGACCAATGAAGCCCATGTCGGCCTCTCAATGGAAAGATAAGTTTTCATTTTGTATACGATTTGATCAGATATACAAGATGGGAACAAATCAATATTGGATCTACAGGATAGGGAACAAATCTCTAAAGAATCTAAAGGCAGAAACCTCTTTGAGATATATCTAACTTGAGCGTCGGAGTGCCTCCCGGTCATATAAGGCCGGAAGGCACTAACGGTGTTCTTGGTGGTTGCAGGAGTTCGGCAGCGGAGCAAGGAGCATCTAGTGAGTTCAGCGGCAAGGAACTTGGCCTATATTCTGTTCGGGGTCATAGTACTGGGCCAATCAACTGGGCCCTAATTGTGCCGAGCAGACCTTCAGTTTGTATCACGCACAATTTGGCGCTGTCTGTGGGAACGACGATCGCGAACCAACAGAATCATGAGCCAGACTCCGACGGGATTCACTGAAAGCCGTACCATGGGGATATCCCCTAAAGATCCATCCGTGTCATTCCAGAGAGGCTAAAGGCCCCCAGAATCCCTTCAGAAGTACGAAGGCGTAGGGACTACGCCTCACACAATGGAAGGTAGTTGCGCTACTTAACCACAAGTTCCAGAGGAGAAAGACCTTCTCCCCCATCTTTAAGAAATAGAGGAAGACTGGAGGAGAGATTGGCCAGGCAGGATAGGATCATCAACAATCTGAAAGAGAGAATAGAGCAACGTGACAGGGAGATTGATGAACTCAGGCGACTGATCCAGGGGTAAGAGGACCGTAGGGAGCCGCGTATGAGGCAAAAAGAGAAAGTCCTGAACCAGAGGAGATCGAGCATAGTCCGGAGTCCTACAGTCTGAGTCACCCTCAGAGGCGGAGGCGCAAAGAACCTGAGGTAAGCCTAAGAAGTTCCAAAATCGTCAAAACAAAATCGATTCGGCCAAGCCATGAAAAGGTTGCTCGGGCCGAACTGGATCCAAACCAAGATCTATGACTCTGGTTAGAGAAAATGATGGATTCTTGATTGCAGCATGGCAGTTGCCGAACAGCCCAGGACGTGGCAAGGAGGGCCCTTGAACAGATCTCGGTGTCACTGTTGTCCAAAGTCATAGAGAATGCTGATCCACCTCGCAAGTTCTCTCCACCAAAGTTCGAGATGTATGATGGGAAGACAGATCCAGTAAGCCATGTTCGGTAGTATAGACAAGCAATGGCGCTATGGAGTGGGAATGATGCCCTCCTTTGTCGCATGTTCCCATCTAGCCTGGGGGAGACTGCCCTCAGTTGGTTCCACAAGTTGCCCCCCCGTTCCATCATGAATTGGCAGTAGCTGGATGAATCTTTTACTGCTCAATTTGTCACCAACAATAGGCAGCCGAAGGGTTTTGACACACTACTAGCCCTACGGAAAAGTAACAGAGAGACAATCTGGGAGTATGCTCGGTGCTACTGGAAAACTTACAATGAGATTGAGGACTGCAGTGAGCAACTTGCTATGGCATCGTTTAAGATCGGGCTGCCTCCCCGTAGTCATTTGAGACAATCCCTCACCAAGAAGGCAGTCACCACCATGTCCGAGCTGATGGTAAAAAAAAAGCAGCATGCAAAAGTGGAGGAAGATATAAGCCAGGCCGAACAAAGTGTGGCCTCAGTCAAGCAGCCTGAGAAGAGGGAGAAAGGCCAAAAAGACCAAAAGTCCAAAAAGCAATCCCAAGAGAAGAAGGAGTCGATAGCTTACCAGGCTTTGCAAACAATATTTAAGAAGCCCCTACACAAGCTCTTGTACCAGATCAAGGACAAACCCTACTTCATGTGTCCTCCGAGTTGATGGGAGATCTGAACAGACGCGATCAGAAGAGGAAGTGCCATTATCATTGAGATCATGGCCATCTGACTAGGGAGTGCAAAACCTTCAAAAGGCACTTAGAGGACTTGGTGCAAGCTAGGCACTTGCTAGAATTTATAGATGTCGAGAAGACTGCTCGGGAAGAGAGAAATCGTGAACAGAGCCAAAGGCCCGAGCAAGGAGATGCTCCCCTTGGCATTGTAAAGATGATCCATGGCACCGTGGAGCCCATCACCCAATCAATTGTTCAGCACCAGGCCAGGACCATGACGCATTCCATGAAGGTGGATGAGGGCAAACGACGAAGAACAGAAGGAGACTCCGGCCAAGGACAGGTCAAGGGAATTAATTTCTCAGTGGAAGACCTTGAAGTAATACACCAGCTTCACAATGATGCCTTGGTGTTAACACTGCGCATTAGCAATTATGATGTAATGCGAGTGCTGGTAGACCAATAAAGTTCGGTGGACATCATGTACTATAGCCTGTTCTAGAAACTGGAGCTAAAGACTCAGCGCTCAAAAAGTATATGACGCCCCTAATCGGTATTGGCACGGACCCAGTGTGGCCGATTGGGAGGATCACCGTACCAGTGAAGGCATGCCCCGCAACGGTAAGTACTGAATTCTTTGTTGTTAACCAGCCATCTACCTATAATGCTATTGTAGAAAGTACATGGATCCATAGCTTGGGTGCGGTACCCTCAACCTACCATCAATCCCTAAAGCTCCAAGGGAGCCAAGAGAAAGTTGAAATCAAAGGAAAATAGCACAGAGCGAGATAGTGTTTCCTAGCAACAATAAAAAGCCCCGAATAATTTCCAGAACTGAAGAATATAGAAGTGGAGGAGGGCCAAACAATCCACGACTACAGCCGAACTGCCGAGGAGAAGGTAGTGGAGGAGCTTAAGAAAGTCATCATCAACCCGGATGTCCCAGGTCTTCGCATGAACACCATACGAAATGCCGGGGATAGACCCCAAGGTAATCAGCCACCGGTTAAATGTGGATCCCCAGAGAAAGCCAGTGGTACAGAAGCCAAGAAAATCGACACCACTCCATGCAAAGGGAGTGGTTGAGGAAGTTCAGAAGCTAAAGGAAGCTGGGGCCATCAAAGAAGTCCACTGCCCAACCTAATTGGCAAACACCGTCGTGGTCAAGAAGAAGGATGGAAAGTGGCGAGTCTGTGTTGACTTCACCGATCTCAACAAGGCCTGTCCCAAGGTCTGTTTTCTTTTACCCTGAATAGACTAGCTCGTTGATTCAACGGCGGCACATGAGAGAATGAGCTTCCTTGATGCATACAGAGGATACCATCAGATTGCCATGAACCCCCCGAACATGGAGAAAAGAGCCTTCATTACTCCTCGAGCAATCTATTTCTATAAGGTAATGCCGTTTGGACTAAAAAATGTTGGTGCCACTTATCAAAGGCTTGCAACGAAGATGTTCGGCGACCTGGTCGGCAAAGCCATGGAGGTTTACATAGATGATATGATTGTGAAGAATAAGCACCTGAACACGCGCCTTGAGGATCTGGAAAAGACATTCGAAATCCTCAAGGCATACAAGCTGAGGCTTAACGCCTCAAAGTGCGCCTTCGGGGTAAGTTCGGGGAAATTCCTAGGCTTCCTTGTCACTCACAGAGAAACAGAGGTGAACCCCAAACAGATTTTAGCCCTCCAAAATTTGAGAAGCCCACAGAGTATGAAGAAAGTCCAAAAATTGACTGGTATGGCAGCAACACTTAAACGCTTCATTAGTCGATCATCTGATTAGTGCTATCCATTCTTCAAAGCAATAAGGGGTGCCAGTCAATTCACTTGGAATGAGGACAATGAGAGAGCACTTAAAGAGCTAAAATAGTACCTCTCTTCCCCACCATTACTAATGGTGCCGTGCTTTGGTGAGACACTATTCGTGTATCTCGCAGTTTCAAGTCATGCAGTAAGTGCCGTGCTTTTGAAGGTAGAAGACAAGATTCAGAAACCAATCTACTATGTAAGCAAGGTACTTCTTGACCCAGAGACAACGTATTTACCCATGGAGAAGCTGGCCTTGGCACTGGTCGTCGCATCTCGCAAGCTTATCCACTATTTCAGAGCTCATCCGATCCAGGTAATAACCGAATACCCCCTACAATCATTACTTCGAAAAGCTGACTTTTCAGGGAGAGTTGCAAAGTGGGCTGTGGAACTCGGGGAGCACGACATCATCTTTTGCCCTAGGACGGCCATCAAGGGCCAAGTTTTGGCCGACTTTATAGTCGAATTTTGCTAGGAGAAGAGTTCGGTGGACACTGGGGGGCAAACCACTAAACCAGCAACTCTTAAAAATGAGGACATAAAGGATACTTGGAGGCTCTACGTGGACGGCTCTTCGTGCAACAAGGGGCCTGGAGCAGGAATAGTACTGTCTAGCCCTGATGGAATCCTCATGGAGAAGGCTCTTCGGCTGGACTTCCAAGCCACCAACAATGAAGCCGAATATGAAGCCCTGTTAGTTGGGCTCCGAGATGTCAAAGAATTGAAGGCCCAAAAGGTTAAAATATTCTGTGATTCCCAGTTAGTCGTAAATTAGTTCAAGGGAGAGTACACTGCAAGGGACGAAAGAATGCAGGCATATGTCCAACTGGCTCAGCGACTTGTAGAGGACATCCCAACCAATGAGATTACCCAGCTTTCATCTAGAGAGAATAGCCATGCTAACTCCCTGGCATGCCTAGCCTTAGCCGTTAGCTTTGAGAAAAAAAGGGTGATTTCAATGGAAGTCCTCCAGCAATTGAGCATAATCATTAACGAAGAAGAGCAGGTCTGTTGCTCGGAGTTGGGTCCCAGCTGGATGGATCCCCTAAAGAACAACTTGGTAAAAAATGAACTACCAGCCGATCAGAGAGAAGCGCGAATAATAAGAAATAAGTCAGCAAGGTTCTGGGTCTCCAGTTCAGGGAATCTATACAAGAAGTCCTTCACTAGACCCTACCACTTCTGCGTGCACCCGAACAAAGTCCAGGACCACTTGTTCGAAATACACGAAGGAATTTCTGGCAGCCATACTGGAGGGCGGTCATTAGCTCATCGAGCAATTTCTCAGGGCTACTGGTGGCCCTATATGCAAAAGGACGCAGAACAGTATGTCCAGATGTGTGAAAAGTGCCAGAGGTTCAGCCTGAACATACACATCCTAGCTGAAGACCTCTCCCCACTCACAAGTCCATGGCCCTTTGCCCAGTGGGGATATGGCATAGTTGGCCCCTTCCCAAAGGCCACAGGCAACAGGAAATATCTCCTCGTTGCCATGGACTACTTCACTAAATGGGTGAAGGCTGAACCATTGGCCAATATCAGGAACGTTGATGTAAAAAGATTCACGTGAAAGAGCATCATCACCCGGCTCGGCATCCCCCGAGCAATTATCTCCGACAATGGTACTCAGTTCGATTGCTCCCTATTTAAGAATTTTTGTTCGGGGCTTCGGATCAAGAACTGCTTCTCTACCCTAGCATACCCTCAGAGTAATTGATAGGCAGAAGCTATCAACAAGTCCATCATCGAAGGACTGAAGAAGAGGCTGAATGCAGCTAAGGGGAGGTGTGTCGAAGAAATGCCCTCAGTTCTTTAGACTTATCGAACTACTCCAAGCGCGTCTACGGGTGAAACCCCCTTTTCCCTAGCTTATGGGGTGGAGGCAATCATACCATTAGAAGTTAGGTTACCTACCATCCGAATAGGTGTAACCAGCCCCAAAGTAAATAATAGAGCAATGGCTTTGGACCTGGATTTAGCCGAGGAACGAAGATCAATGGCCACCATTAAATTGGCAACCTACTAGCAAGCCCTTGCCAAATGGTACAATAAGAGGGTAAAACACCGTGAGTTCGGCATAGGAGATCTAGTCCTAAGGAAAGTGTTCGGTCATATGAAGGATTCGGTACAGGGGAAGTTGGGCCCGAACTAGGAGGGTCCGTACAAGGTTACCTCAAAGGGTGGTACTTGAGCATACCACCTACAGGACATGAGTGGAAGAGCAGTCCCTAGGCCATGGAACGCAAATAACCTTCGCAAGTTTTACTTTTAAATCTTCTAGTTCTTTGTAATTTTTCATTTTTAATAAAACGCCGCTGTTCGGCATGAGTTTTTTCCTTCACTTTTAAGTTTTTACCAACTGATATTCCTGACAAAAACTTAGGGGGCATACCCTGAGTACGACAAGTACAGTGAACTTCTTCAGTAGTCTAATAAGGCTAAGTTCGAAGTTTATCCGAACTAACTATGCCCTTAGTATGGATGCTAATCCCATACTTAGGAAGATTGAGCCTAAGAATGCCAAGTTCGAAATTTAGCCGAATTAAGTATGCGCTTAGTATAGATGTTAATCCTATAATTAGGAAGATTAAGCCTAAGAAGGCCAAGTTCGATGTTTATCCGAGTTAATTATGCCCTTAATATGGATGTTAGTCCCATACTTAGGAAGATTAAGCCTAAGAAGGCTAAGTTCAAAATTTATCCAAACTAATTATACCCTTAGTATGGATGTTAATCCCATACTTAGGAAGACTAAATCTAAGAAGGCCAAGTTCGAAATTTATCCGAACTAACTATGCCCTTAGTATGGATGTTAATCCCATACTTAGGAAAATTAAGCCTAAGAAGACTAAGTTCAAAATTTGTCCGAACTAGCTATGCTCTCAGTATGGATATTAATCCCATACTTAAGAAGATTTAAGTCTAAGAAGGCTAAAGTTTGATATTTTTCCGAACTAACTATGCCCTTAGTATGGATGTTGATCCCATACTTAGGACGTTTAAGTCTCAAAGGGCTGAGTTCGAAGTTTATTTGAGCAAATTTAGCCCTTTGTATAAGTTGATCCCATACTTAGGCTTATTCGGACTAGTTTATCTCTTAGTGTGGATGACGATCCCACACTTGGGATAATTAAGTTTAAGAAGCTAAGTATGGAAGTACGACCAAACTATGTGGGCTCTCAGTGTGGGAATACATTAATAATAATACGAGTACGAAGACCAAGACGAAATAAAAGGATACTTTTCATTGATATAAGAGGGGCTGGAACCCTCAGAGCTACAAAAGGCCCTATAAAGGGCAAAACAAAAATAAATAAAAAAAAAGAAATGAAAACAGGTAAAGCCTTCAAGGGGCGGCCAGGAAATCTTCAGTGGTTTCCACCGGAGTCCCCACTTCCTTGATCATAACCGAAGCAGCCGCCTCTCAATCAACGTTCCCTTCCGTGACAGCTCCAGCAGTGAGGTCCTCAGCCTCCTTGATCTCCTCATCTCCTTCCTCCGCGGCCTGCTTGCACGGCAGCGGGACTTTTGTGTACAAGGGGGAGGATGCCTTAACCCCCGCAGCTTTAAGCGCGGCCTCCCAAGGGAAGCCAAAGATGAGGTCTTGAAGGCCTGGGATTTGTGACTTATAATCTTCAGTAGTCTCTGCAACCCCTACCGAATAGGCCTTGGAAGCCTCCTCCTTGGTCTTGACCAGCTCGGCCTCGGTCTCCCCCAGGTGAACCACAGTATGGGCCATGGATTCTCTTTTCTCCTTCAGTTGCCTCTTTAAGGCGGTTTCTTGTACCTTGAGCTCGGAGACCCTTGCCCGAGCAGCATCGACAATCTTTATTTTCTCCCGAAGACTACCTTCGAGCTTTCCAATTTGCTAGAGGTATTGGGAGTTAGCCTGACAAAGCTTAGTCTGCTCGGCTTCCTACGTCTCAGCGCGCTCCACCATCACCATCAGGCGTTGAAAGCTCTATGAAGGAAAAAGGTGTTAATCATAAAAAGAAACACTATGCCAAAGATAAAGCACAAGAACAACAAAGGGAAAGTCCCAAGCAATACCTCGACAGAGTGGCAGATGAAAGACTTCACTAGGAGCTCATGGGGGGAGCTTTCTAATCTCCTCCATGTCATCGGATAACAGCAAGGCCTTCAACAGGCCAAATGAGGTATTTGGGGACTTCACCCGGTCTTCGGTGGTGATGGCTCGATCACCTTTGACGAGTTCGGGGGTCCACTGTTCGACACCCCCAGTGGGTTTTTCTACTGCCTTCCCCTTCCCTCTTTTCTCCCTCTCCTTCTCCCTCTCTCTCTTTCCCCCTCTCCTTTCCCTTCTCTTTTGGTGGAGAACCCCCAGCGTTTGAGATGACTTAGAAATTAGGGCAGCCTCCTCAGTCAGTTCGGCGGCCAAGCTTTCTTTGGCCGTAGGGACAACCGTCATCTTCCTCTTCGAACCCCCAAGGGTGAGGAATTGGCTGAGGTCGGCAGTAAGCGCGTTCTTTTGTGTCATTTCGGCGACTTCTTCGAGTAAAGAGAAATCAATGGAGGAGGAGGAGGAAGAAGATGAAATGGAAATGGTATAACCCGGGGACGAAGGCCCAGGCTCGTTGGTCAGGAGAGGGGGCTGGGCGATTGTAACCTGTCTCTCTGCTCGAATGAACGGGAGCACTACGGCTTCAGGAGCTTTAATAGGTGCAGAGGCTTCAGCCACCACCCGAACGCCAGACGTATTCAGCCTGATGAAGCTCTTGTAGGTGGGAATGTATCTGAGGAGGATGTGTGCCGCCCTCCCGAGTCCTCGCTGTTCTAAAAGCCCCTTGTACGCCTAAATTTTTTTCAAGTCTTCCAAATGAACCCTGGGTAGAGGTCTGCGAGCTCGGTTGTTTGCTACTTCACTTGCACTGAACAAACAAACAGGCAGAGATTCGGATGACCATGTAAGAAGGTTAAGTGGGAAATAAAGACAAACAGGCGGTGGGGGGACCTACCGGGTCCCAGTCCGTCCTTTTGTGGAATGGTGAAGATATCATGCTCTTCCCCGAGACCGAACTCAAAGTTTCCTATGATGTACAGAAAGTCGTCGTCTACATCCTTACCGGAGTTCGATAATGCCGAAGAACTCGTCGAAGAACGGGATGAACGGTAAACCGGACTCCTCCTTCCACTTTGGCTACAAGTGGGAGGGGGAGCTTTTCCCAGTTCCCTTCTCGGGAATCTCCGGGATTAGCCAGGGTGATGCTAATATCCTCCAGAACGTTGTATCAATGCCGAAATTCACGCATGACTGCCAGCGTCGATACAAGCTTCCTGAGTTTTCCCATTTTTGGAGAAAATGAGAAACAAAGAGAAGGAGGAGAAAAAAACAGAGGCAAACTGGACTCAAAGCAGCAAAAGAGTAGCTAAAGGAAATGCGAGATGCTTACAAATTTTTGCAACGGTGGAAGGTCACCAGTTTCTGGAAAAATACGTCACCGGAGGTGGGAGTTCAGTTCGCCGGAAATCGCAAGAACGGTTTTCAGAAAGAAAGTCCAGAAACGGTAAAAAGTGACAAAAGCCATCCAAACGGGTTTTTATACCCGTCACATTTGAAAGGACAAGTGCATTTATTGCGTCGTTTGTAATCATTACAAGCGTTGTTCCCTGGAACGACGCGTGCCTTTTAAGAAATCCAATCATAGTTCGCCACGTAGGCAACACAAGGCCTGAGGCCAGCCGTCATCAGTTATGAGGGTAACTCAACAGACTTGGGCAGCCTAACCCTCACCCGAGAAGTCGAATATAGGTCTCCAAACAACAGATCACCCTTTGGAACTCCATCACTCAGTACACATCCTAAACAACTAGATCGCATGAGCACCGTGCAAACATGGATTATCAACCGAACAAAGATACAAGACTCTGGCCCTTCACCAAGCATACCGGCCGATCAAAGGACTAGAGTTGGGGGCAATTGAGGGTGGACAAAAGTTATGGGTCTAAAGTCCAGCCCAATCAAATGGGACCAAGGCCCCAGAAGGGAGGCTAGCCCAAAACGTACTGGTCCAACCCTCGAAGATGTCCGGACCATCAGTTGTTCGGGCCATACAAGTTTAGCCCACCTCAGACAGGGGCAGCCCGGACCAATGAAACCCATGTCGGCCTCCCAATGGAATGATAAGTTTCCATCTTGTATACGATTTGATCGGATATACAAGATGGGAACAAATCAATATTGGATCTACAGAATAGGGAATAAATCTCTAAAGAATCCAGAGGCAGAATCCCAAGAGGATTCAGCCTTATAGGGTTTTGACCCCTATATAAAGGAAGGCACTCTCAACCTACAGGTACGCAATTCTTAGCTCAGCTCTTGCCTAAAAATCTCTTAAAGAGATATCTAACTTGAGCGTCGGAGTGCCTCCTGGTCATACCAGGTCGGAAGACATTAACGGTGTTCTTGGTGGTTGTAGGAGTTCGGCGGTGGAGTAAGGAGCATCCAGTGAGTTTGGCTGCGAGAAGCTTGGCCCATATTCTGTTCGGGGTCATCATTACTGGGCCAATCAGCTCGGCCCTAATTGTGCCGAACAAACCTTTAGTTTGTACCACGCACACATTACAATCGTGAAAGATTGGCTTCAGAAGTGTAACACATCAACTCGGGGGTTGGATTGAATTTTGGTACATAAACTCTTTGCAAATAAGAATTTAGGGAATCTAATGTATTGGCCACTAAAATAATTATGTACAATGCGTAGGTCTGAATTTTGGTACATAGACTGTTTGCAAATAAGAGGCTAGGTCTGATTATATAGCCTTAGTATTATCTCCTGTAATTGCTTGTTTTTAATATAAAACTAGATAACTGAAAATAATCTTTACTTCTATCTCTATTTCTAGAGGATGTTAGTTTATTTTTGGGATTTAGAAAAATGTGAAATTTTCAAAATTGTATCTCTAAATGAATATGCTCTAACAATTCTCAATATGCTTAGGGCTCTGCCTCTTATGGATTTAGGTCCAAGCAAGATGATATGTTGAGTGCTAACCGCCATAGAATGGGGTGTATTTTGTCTCTCTCTCAATCGACGAAACCTCACATCCAGTACCCTTTTAGTAAAGTAATCCCTTGTTACCGGCTCATGGGTGACATAGGAGTGATTGAAGCGTCTTTTTATGAAAGTTTGTAGTGCCGCCAAGAGACGACGTCACGAGAAAAATCAGAATCAGCACCGTTGCTCCGCGAATTCTTGCACTGTTCATACTGCAACATAGATTGAGATGCTGGCATCAAGGGTCCAACCCTTCCATTTAGTGCTTAGTGGGTCCTCCTTGTTAGCTCGTCCTTGGCAAGGCAAGATCACTCGCCTTATTTGTTTTGTTTTTTTTAAAAAATTTTCTTTATCAAAACTTAGTCATTGTTCATATGCAAGAAATTATGTTAAACAAAAATTATGTTGGGTCCTTCTCAAAATGCTCAATTTGACTTTGGGGCCTTTCACTCTCATTAACTTAACTCAGGTTTAGTTAGAAAAATAACAAATGACTCATAGTATTTATTTATTTTGTTGTGATTTGATCATGAAATAATTGCCATCAATCGACATAATATCGTTTTTAATACTTTAACTTGAGTCACCGTAGGCCTAAGGCTACATAGTGGCCCTCATTCTTACTGTGACACTTTTCTACTTTCAATTATTATTATTTTTTGTATCACGACATAGTTGTAATTGATTTGGAACAAAGTAACTAAACAGTAATCGAATAATCAAAATACATTTGTTTAGATTATGTTTGGTAATATTTATATTTACTATTCTTTATTTTTATTTTAAATTTTTTTGTGAATTATAAATAAAAACATGTTTGATAATTATTTTTATTTTTAAAAAAGTGTAAACAATTTACAAAATTTACTAAATTATTGTAAATAGAAAAAATGCGTTTTCATGTGTTTTGTAAACAAATTTTTACTTTTTTTTTCACCACATCTGACAATTATTTTCGACCACCAGCTTTGACCACCACCTCCAATCACTCCCTTTGGCTACCAAATCTGATCACCATCGCTACCTCTATTTCTACTTCTTGCTATTATCACCATTTAACACATTTGGTCGCCGAGTAATTATTCGGTGCTTCTGGAGTACCATGTGGTAAGTTTACGCGGTACTTTTATCCAATATGGTAATGACAAAATTTATGATATGAACATAATGACTCATTTTTATTGGGTAGTTAGGAGATAAAAGATTATACATATTGTGTAACGCCCCAATTTCCCATGATAAAAATCCACGTGAAACAAAATAAAAATGAAATTTTTTTTACAAAACAATTAACAAAATATGCCATTTTGAATTACGAAGGGTACTCCCAAGCTTCTCCAACTATAAACCTCCTTTTGAAACAAAATTGAACTTTTTCACACAGCGGCTGTCTGCTTGAGCGGACTCTCCATCGCTCGAGCGGTGAGACACCCGAGAAATTTTTCAGCCAAAACCAAAAAATCTTTCCAGGTTTCAAAAACACACTTAAAATCTCATTTTTTTGAACTAAAGTTCGAACTTTGAACTAACAAATAATATGGACACAAAAACGTTTATATAATAAAGAAATTATTCTTTTGATTCGAAAAGAATCTAATACAATGTCAAAACCTGTAGGCCAACATATACATATATGGAAGCTAAAAGTAATAACGAACCCAAAGTTCCTCTCATAGATCATACAACATGTATGCATTAAAATAAATGCCCCCAAAGCTTCGAGTACAAGTTTTCTGCTCCTAAGACGTTACACAAACCAAAACATGGTTCAAACAAAGGAAAACTACGAAAAAGTCTTCTGCCACCTCTGACTTCTTTAAATCATCTCAAGTGATCAGGTGTACCTGAAAAAGATTTTCAAATCCCACACTATGAGCCGAGACTCAATAAAAAGCAGAGTAACATGAAGTAAAAACAGAACATACTGTCACAAATATAATAATAATATTTCGACTCTCACGAGCCTTAAATAAGAGTTTACAACAACCGCATGCATCTTCACGGGCTTTCACTGTAGGACCACAATCTGCCACTCATTATGTAAATTTTTACGGGCTTTCACCGCAAGACGAATAATCACCCCTCATTATGCATGAATCTTCACGGGTTTTCACCGCAGGACGAATAATCACCCCTCATTATGCATGAATCGATCGAGTTTGTTGGGAGAAATACAACACCATAAGAAACATGCTTGGTAGTCCAGAAAATACATATTTATTAATTTTCAAAAATTACAGTAAACAGAATTTACAAAGAACAAAATTACAGAAATAATATGAACAAAATATGCAAGCCGAGTCCTGCAAACGTAGTTTTTTAAAAAATGATTCACCACCTATCGAGGGTATTGTAGGTTTTCCACCGGCGTCACTCTCCCAAGATAAAACGGTTGACCCGAACGTTAGAACACCGCCAAGGATCGGCTACGAACGTATCTCGTCTGTCTTTCTCTCTCTCACAACTGACTATCAGAATTTGTATCTCTCTTTCTCCTCTCATTGTATTCTGTATCCACTTACCTCTTATCTGTGTGTATTTGCAGAAAATACCACAGAGAATACAACAAGAGTCTCTTATATAGAATTTCTTTCATGGAGAGTTACACCAGAATTGAATTGACAATTGAATGGCCAATTCAATTGTCAATTGAATTCTGATATTGAATCCAATTGAATGACATAAATTTAATTGCCAATTGAATGGCCAATTGAATTCAGAAATTTCAACCGAATTTGCACGCACATGCTCATGTACAAACACCAAAACATATATCAACGTTATCCATGTAACCACAGAGACCAATCAATGTTAAAAGAAGGCTCAATACCAAGGGTTAGCTCCAAACCTCTAAGAATAGGTTTTCGCAAACATATGCATAAATTCTTTCGATTTTCAAAACTCTTCTTTTCCAAAACAACAAGAACACATACGTCTCCTAAAGTCGTAATAAATCATAAAAGCGCACAAAATGCTTTTTTGCCACCCAAACACAGCTTAATCCCAAAATTCGACATTTAATGCATTTCAAAATGATAGAAAAGCATAAAACTCAACGCAGCACCTCTTTAAGTTAAGATAGTCTAGGATCCTACCTCGGTGAGTTAAAACTCGAAACTTTAAACTCCGATGAGAAATCAAAGTCGCCAAAACACAAATCAGCTCGGATGGACGCGAAGCCCACGGTGAGGAGATCAAAGATCGACTACCCAAACACCAAGATCCGAACCCGAACCAAGCTCAAAGCTAGAGAGAAAGTTGAGGTTTTGAGTATTCTTTGTGGAGAGACAGGAAGAAACTTGTAAATGAAATTTTGGTTTAAAAACCAAGGCATGGGCCGTTTTATAAAAATCTCACGCACGTCTGTCCGCTCGAGCGCACAGGGATCCGCTCGAGCGGTCCCCCACCGACCCAACTCTCGGTCACCTACCCGTTCGAGCGAACCCACTCTCTGCCAGAGGACCGCTCGAGCGAACAGAGGACCGTTCGAGCGGCTATCGCTAGATAAAAACCTGAATAAGAAAGCAAGACCAAACCTTTTGAAAATAAAACGGAATCGGGTCTCATATATCGTGTAGGTTGTGATCATTTATTTACCGAAAGTACCACGTGACATTACCTACATGATACTCTGGGAGTATTTAATAATTTGCCATGATTGCCACTTTCGACCACCACTATTAAAACGTCTATGCAACAAACATATTTTTATTTTTATTTTTTATAAAAATAAACTAATATTTATTTTTTGTTTATTATAAATGGAAAACAAAAAAATTGTAAACGTTAGGAATGGTGAATAAAATTTTAAAAATAGACATTGAATTCAAATAGCTTGATTTTGTACATTAATATTTTTTTTATTTTTTTGACAAAATTTAAAATATAAACTATCCAAATCAAATCAATAAATATACTGGACAATGACCGTGGGTGTTGTGGTGCCATCAATCCATATTCCAAGTTCACCTCAAGAGTTCAATTTTTTGAAAATATTGTAAAAATATAAAATATAAACTCTTCAAAATTATTGAAAAAATATAAAAGATAAACATGTATTGGATAGCCTATACCGATTTCATATTATGTTATTGACACAACACCATAGACGGATCCTTGACGGATCCAAAAAAAGGATGGATATGGGCGATCGCTTCTTTTAAATTTTAAAAAAATTTATTATTATAATACTATTAATTTGAAATATTTTAAAATTATATAAATTCGTCTCTTTAATTTTTTTAATAAAAATTTAATATATATTTTCTTAAAAATTTATAAAAATAATTTATCTCTTTTAAAATATTTTGAATTAATAGTAGTGAACTCTTTATAACTCTTTAGATAATTACTTTCACATAATTCACGTTTTCTTTGTTAATATTATTTTTTTTGTTTAGTTTTTGTCAAATAATTCACATTTTTCTTCAATAATTTTTTTTTCTTTTTAGCTTTCGTTGTTCTCTTCGTCGGATTGTGACTAAACAACCCCTCCAACTTGAATATGAGGATCGTGGTCAGGACTAAGTTTAATGGAGATAACATAATTTTATTGGAATCATGTTAATTATTATCTTAAAATTGTAAAATAGGTAACTAATGCAAAAATTAAAGGCAATCGGAAATTATTAGTCATATGTTCTGAATACATTGAATTTATATCGTATTTTCAAAAATTTATAAGCTAATACATTTCTTTATTAGAAATACGATCCGATCACATATATAACGATATCGAATTAATCTGAGTTTTTATATAAACTATCTATTCGATGAGTACAAAAAGATAAACAATTCAGATCAAATTATTAAATTCAAAATTAATTCCTTTTAATGCTCACAACACATCTACTGTAATTTGGTCGCATCGGAATTTCTCATCCCCCTACCTTCCACATTTAATGGAGGCAGCAAGTAGGACATGTATGATATGATATTTTACGGGATAATTTTGTCGTTTTAGAACATGCAAACGTGATTATGGTGCCGTTTGAGATATTTACTTATTTATTTGTTTTACTTAATATATTTTTGTGTTTAATAAAAAAAATTTATTATTTAATTAAATTATTATACTTTTTAACTCTTCTTATCGAGACAAACTAAAAAATAAAATTTTGTAATTAAAAATTTAAAAAAAGTTCAAAAAAGATGAACATAAACTAAAATAAATTAATAAGCCAAATTTTGTATTACTTATTTGCGTCTTTAATAAATATTTTTCATCTTATTTTTTAGATTTAGCTCATCGAAACGATTCTAAAAAAATAAATTGTTTCTGTTAAAATAAGAAAAAAATTTAAAGAAATAAAGATAAGAAAAATTAACAAAGTTTTCCCCAAACAGGGCCTATAATTACATATGCCTCAAATCTTTTGCAACCCTTTTCCTTTTCCTTTTCCTTTTCCTTTGGGTCATGCCAGTGAATTGAATAATAAGATAACGAAAAAAATATCAATATTAATATATTTTTAAAAATAGAATTTACAATTTTTACAAATATTAATATATTTTATATAAATATTTATATATTTTTTACTCATTATCTACCTCATAATGGGTAGTTGTTAGCATAATTTTTTTCCTTTATATATAGAAGGCATGTTTCTTGTGCCATACTAAATAAATTCGGATTGAACTAAAAAATATATAAAATTTATTATTTTATATTTTATTTTTGAATAATTAGTATTATGTTTGTTTATACTGAATTGGACTATTAGTCTCTCCTATAAGATATTAAGGACAAATTTAGAATTTTAGATAAAATTAGATTGAATTAACATTTTTAGGACTATTAGTCATAGGACAACAAATTCATCGAATTGAATGTTCTTGGTTTAATTCAATTTTATTGATTGTTTATATTTTATTTCTTTTATTGGTTTCATGTATTAAAATACAATATAACAAAAACAAGTTAAAAAACAGAGTAAGATTAAAATTTTAAAAAGTAAAAAATGTAAAAATTTAAAATTAAAATTTTTTATTAATAACTATCTCGAAAACACTAAGAAAATATAAATAAATATATAAAATGATCAATTAAAAAAAATTCAAAAATATTACAAAACTAAGATTGAATGACAAAATTATTATTTTATAGTTTATTCTTTCTCCTCTATAATTTTTTGACTATTTATCTCACTCATTCCCTCTCCCTATTTATCCATTATATAAGATATTAAGAGTTCAATTCGGACTATTAACCCAAACACAAAAAGGCAAACAAACATGAGACAAAAAATTATCTTTGGATTATTAGTAGAATTCGACCCCTACTCTCTAACTTCAAATATAGCCTAATAGTGAAGAATATGTGAAATTATAAATCCCATTGCATTCTTAAAATGACTTATCCCCTTATTCGAATTATCTTTCCTCCTTATATAATAACCAAAAATGATTCTTTTACTCTCTGTTGGAATCTGTCAATTTCATTGGCCATGGAAATTCAGATTTCAATAGCTGGGCAATTACAATTGAATTGGCCATTCAATTGCAATTGAA